>JASDDO010000145.1:0-500000 GCA_030015575.1 Agapanthus africanus | reverse complement strand
TACGCATGCCCCCTCATGAGGACTACAACCTGCCGGAACACCTTCCGGTCTCGGGACACCCTAGGGGTAAAAGCCTATGCTTCGCCATACTGTCACACAGTGAGAACCCCCCATAGGTCGATATCCAATGCCTAGTAGCTCTGATACCATGAAAGTCGACCCTAGCACCACCATGAGGTTTTAGTAGCATCAAGCATGCCAAATTTTAATTTTTATTATGTGCTAAGTTAGACTATACTAGATCTTCGCTAGAATATTAGGGTTTAAGTTTTGATATCTAGTAAACCATGAGAAATGAAGGATGGCTATACCTTCGTAGATCGAGTCCTTCACTTCACATGCTCCGTGTAGTAGTCCCGCGACTCCACTAGGCTCCACTTGAGGCTTTGGACGGGCTTCCTCAGATGACCTTCGTGCCGAAGATGATCCACGCAAAGTCCCTCCACCTCAATCTACCTCTACACTAAACTCTTTAGCGTAGTAAACACGCTACGCTACACCCGATCGCTAGTCAAGTGTAGGATGCTGAAGTAGGGGATGTTAAAAGCTCACAAGTTTTTGTTCATGCTTCATGGTTCACATCACATATGAGGGTTGAAGCTTGAACTATAGCAATTGAGGAAGAAGAAGAAGCCAGAGAGCAACCATGGGAGCAATTCAAGAAAATGGCTAAGTGTTGAGAATGAGCTTAGAATGAATGACAAAACTTGACCCCCACTCATTCAAGCATGGAAATTTGCAATATAAAATTGCAACCATGCTTGAATAGTGAGTCAAGATGAATAAACAAATATAAATCCCATGCTTGCAGCCATGCTCTCATTTTCCACCTCATTTCTATTTTTCTCAAAAATAGAAATCATGCCATGCTTCATATATATATATTTAATACATATAAGAAAATATTTAGTGAGCTAATGATATTAGTTAAGATATAATTATATCAAATATAATATATATCACATTATTAAATCAGCACTTGATTTAATAATCCGGTTATATCACATATGAGCGACTAATATCATTTATCTGTATATCACATTATCAAATCAACGCTTGATTCGATAATCTGGTTATATCACATATAACCGAACCGATAACATATAACTGCCAGATTACAATACGGTATCACATATACGTATTTAATCAGGCCCACACACATATCACATATGTGTCCTACTTCGTTTCGCTTGAACCAGAGAACTTCTGTGTGGGACTCTAAAGACTCGTCAATACGCCAGCAGTAGGTGATGATCACATCAGTCACCCACAAGCCGTCAGCGGTACTAGCTGGACGTAACGGCTACCCGTGTTTTGAGCGATATGAAGATCAACAAGCAAGTTCATCCATAGTCTCCATGAAGCCTATCAGTAACACTACCGTACAGTCCGGCCTCTTCGTTTGATATGTCGCATATCATGTTTAGGGATGGTAAACGTCAGTCCCCAGTAACGTGATAAGTCATGCCGATGTCTGGCCTATAACGGTTCGAGAAACTACTGATAACACTTATCAGTAAATCTCGGCAGCAGCCCTGGCCAGGGACTTCCAGTTATAGCCAATCGAGCATAGCGCAACATCAACCCCCAATACCGGCAGAGACGAAACCCCTCCTATCGCTCATTGCCTCCATATGACTCGGGACTTTACCCAAAATCCACCTGTTTGCATGTCTCCTTTTAGCGTGGTAGAGAGGAAATCAAAGCATAGTGGGAGCCGCACAAGACTCTATGACGATCTCAGGTCTACAGACTAACCTGTACCAGTGTCACCAGAGGACTTCTATCTGACGATAGGTATACTACCACATAGAAGTCCTCGGCGAGTCCTGTTCGGTGTACCCATTCTCCAATGAGCACCTGTGTACAATCTTAGATGTCACACACCAATGGTTGTGGGTTCAACCATCGCCCTCTAAGGGATAAGAAACGTACACACTAGTCTATTCTGGAATATCGATGCCCTAGTCTCGATATTCCCACGACTAGAAACTGATTAAAGGATGCACTTTTGGACCACCATTGCCCACTAGTATGATCTCATCATATTCCTGGTAGTCAAGTACATATCCTAAGGGCTTTATCAACATGTAAGAGATATACAGTATAAATACTAGTCTACATGTTAAGATAAATGTAACCTGATAGCATACTATCATGTCGAGCAAGAAAGTCCTCTATATATATGTCCAAGCATCCACTATATCATCAATAATGGTCTCTAAGGCATACATATTCCTAACAACTTCCCGCTGGCCTCCGCCAGGTTTGGAAACCCTGCATGATATTGGCAACATGAATTGATGAACCAGAGTCAATCCACCAAGTATTATTAAGGACATGGCTAAAATTAGATTCATAACAAACATATGAAATGCTATTACCTTTCTTAGCGAGCTATTTCTTATATTTGAGGCAATATTTCATTATATGCCCCTTTTTCCTACAGAAGAAACACTTCGGTGTCTTATTATTCTTCATAGGCTGCTTATCCTTCACCTTTGACAGATCAAATTCTCTCTTACCTTTGAATGCATTCCTTTTAGTATGAGTTATTGTATTAACACTTTCTATAATCTCATATTTAAGTCTTTCTTCCTCTTGAACACACATAGTTAGGAGTTTATTTACGAACCAATTCTCCTTATGTGTGTTGTAAGAAATCTTAAATGGTCCATATTCTTCTGAAAAAGAAGACAATATGAAATGCACCAGAAATGATTCCGACATCTCAATCTTTAGGGATTTTAGTTGGGAAGCAATATCCCTAACTTGCATTATATACAACCGCACACCTTTAAAGCTGTCATACTTCGCACTTGTTAACTTCTAAATCAAGATCGTTGCTAAAATCTTGTCATAAGTGATGAAATGTTCCTCAATCACCTTCATGAAATCCTTTACTTTATTACATTCGGGAATCGATCCCCTAATGCTCCACTTATATAGGATTTCATGAGTATCATGCTTAGATGATTTGCACGCTCCCATTTTTCAAATTCAGCCATTTTGATTGGCTCCATAGTCTCTGTGGGAATAAGGGGCCATTCCTCACGAAGATCCAAATCTAAGTCTAAACAACCTAAGTTTAGAAGGATTTTATCTATCTAGTCTGAAAAATTATCACCGCACTATAAAGAAATATCATTAAGTACAGCGACTTAAAACCTTCCCGTGGATAGAGGTCCTATATTTACAATAGATTCATTATTTTAGACTTTAGTTAAAACCAATAAAGTTCAATTTTAATGAAAGAAACTCCTCATCTGTGGGTATAAGATATTTCTTCTATTAAAGTCTATTTTATTGTCTTAACGTAATTAGTATACATATATAACTACTTCCCTGTAGGGCATAGTAAGCATACATATATATTATGTAAATCTACGGTAGTGCCCCGGCCGTCAATCTGACGCCAAACACTGAACAAAAACTTTTATAACTGGCGCTATCGCATACTATAACCCGGATCTTGCCATTAACGCTAAACTAACAAACTACAAAGTGGGTAGAAAGGCTATACCGAACGATCCGAGTCCTTCGGTCTTTAGCCATCATCCCGCGCTCCTTTGCGGCATCTGCGATCTCGCTCGATCTCCGGTCTCCTCGTCCAGGTGGCACCAAGTCAACGGATCTTTATACGGGCTCCCGCCTCTGAACCAAGGCAACTCGGACATGAAGTTTGCTAGCTGACATGTCCAAGATTGATGTAGAGAATGAGTAGAATACTTTGTCTCGTTTCATCCAAAACCATGGATGAACGGTTAATGAAGTTGCCTTTTAATGGAGTAATGAGAAATGAGCTATCAAATTTCCATGAACCAAATTCCATTATCATTCAAAAAGGGGGCCGGCCAATATAAATAAGAAGAGAGGGTGAGTGTAGGAGCAAAAAGGTGACCATAAAGAAAAAATCAAGAAGAAATATCCAAGTCCAAACCAAAACACATTAATGAAATCAATGGGTCACATAAACACCTCATCAACCATTTAATGCAAAATGGTGACAAATAAAACCAAGTCATCAAATCTAGAAGCTCTCTCATGATCCACCCTCATGACTCACCCAAGGAAGAAAAGATAATTCCGCATTAAACCGAATGTTTAAGACGGGTGATAGAAAACTGGCAACTTCGAAAAGCGATCCTGAAACGAATTTCAGGATAACCCCGTAACTGTGCATACATACCCGCATTTGTATTACGACCGAATACAAATGCAACTGAGACAAAGATATTATATCTACACAGTATAATACCCGGATCCGGCTTAAACCAAAGCCCACCAGTATTATCTGCCCGAAATATGACACGTGCGTAAACGCACGTGCATTTTCCGAACCCTGCCATAAAACCATACGGCCTCTACAACGTTTCGCCCGAACTTGGGAAACTATCTGTGGGGGACTCTAATGACTCATCAGTACCCTGGCAGTGGGTTTAACCACAAGCACGTCAGCGGCACTAGCTGTGCGTAACGGCTGCCCATGTACTGACCTCATGGGAAGCCGATGAGCGAACTCATCCTGCAACCCTACTGAGCCTAACAGTGATAATATACATACAGTTCGGTCCGTTCGTTTATGAGTATCGCATATTGGGCCTAGGAGGCTGGTAACGTCAGACCCCCAATAGCGGTATAAATCGTGTCGGAAAGAAACCCTAAACACCCTGAGAAACTACTGGAATACTTACCAGTAATTCTCACCTGCCTTGGCCAAGGACTTGGTGTAATGGCTCTCCTAGACATAGCACGATCTCACCCCCAATACCGGGAGAGACGAATCCCCTGCCGATCCGCTCACTTGCCACCATATGGCTCGGGACTGTACCCAAAAAATACATGTTTGCACGACTCCTTTGAGCCGTGGTAAGGTAAAAATCAAAGCACAGTGGGAACTCACATGAGACAAATGACGACCTCAGGTCGATGAACTAACCTGTACACATGTCACCAGGGAACTTCTATCTGACGATAGGTATAATACCAACTAGCAGGTTTCCGGCGAGTCCTGTCCGGTGTACTCATAACCCAATGAGCACCTGTATACATCTTAGGTGATCCAACTGACACCAGTGGCTTGTGAGACCGGCCACCGCCCCTCGTCGGGGTCTCGACTGTATACACTAGTCTACTCCGGAGTATCGATACCCTGTCTCGAAACTCCCACGACTAGGGACAACAATTAAGGATGTGCTTATAGACTACCCAACTCTCACGTATATGATCACCATCATACTGTTGGTAGTCAAGCAAGATCCTAAAGGCTCTATCAACGTGTAATAGTGATCAGTCACCTGAACCTGTACACGACTGATAAAGGCAAACCAGATAGCATACTATCATCTCGAGTAAGACTGTGCTACCGGTATAGGTCCTCCTCAATTATTGCAATCACGTACCTGCGATCCAATAATTGACTTTGAGGGCACTACATCCAACAATCTCCCACTTGTACTTAAGGCTAATTATTGTGATGTCGCATACTCACAGCCCGTGTGATACCGAACACCCAACTCCTCTACTAATCAGTTTCACAAAGCTCGTTTGTAAAACTCTCGTGTTCGAGAAATAGCCTCAGTGAGTAGATCCGCCCTGATGTTCCTTTCTATGTCTCTCTTAATCTCAAGTTCGCGGAGAAAGCCATCTCCCGAATTGAGTAATAACTGTCTTAGAATATGTCTGGATATTTGATGGGACCTAGTTCATAAATGAACTCAAAATCCAAACTTCTTAGACTGTATCGATAACTGAACCTAATCAGTATCATGCACCGTGCCTCCTACAGTATCCACTTGGACTACCTATCCATAATACCGTCCCTCGTCAGAGGGAAAACTATAACTCTGACAATCACTCTGTCATCCATGTCACCATTGAAGCCTGGAATGATAACCGTCTCCCGAAGGAGGCTGTCATCATCAAATCCGTAGAACATACACTTATGTTCTAAAACTACTTCCTTATGTTTCTTCAGGATTGGATTAATATAAACTTATCGCATCTAGTGCAAAAACAACATCTGGTGTGGTATTTGACATCTCACGATTGACTCAATTGCCTAAGCAAGTAATCTGCCAATCATGCACATCCCTCTCCCCTTCAGTCTGTAAGACACCTTTAGAGAGGGTGACTCCATCACCTGCAGGTACACCACCATGCCAGGAGTCATCTATTCTAAAATACTATTAGAATACTGTCAAAGTACTGATTAATCCAAAAATAAATTGTATTTACCGTAATCAGAAACGGCGTCACTTTGCAGCTAGCCGGTGAGTACGGGTCGATCCACAGAGATGGGTAAATTTCTTTAATATGTTTTAACGAGTTGATTCAAGGTGTTGTTTTGGTTGGTTTATGAAAATCTAGATCTATCAATC
This sequence comes from Agapanthus africanus, assembly GCA_030015575.1. NCBI lineage: Eukaryota > Viridiplantae > Streptophyta > Magnoliopsida > Asparagales > Amaryllidaceae > Agapanthus > Agapanthus africanus. The sequence continues at coordinate 493,620 of JASDDO010000145.1, read as the reverse complement.
AATTAAATTAATCTAATTTAAAGTCTTGCTAGGGTTAGGCTTAGGGAAAGTTTTGGAGATTAACGTTTTCCTCACCGCTTTCAATGCCTTCTTTTTTAGATCTATTAGATGTTACGGTAATTATCAATAAAGTGGATCCAAATCTTTTGGGAAGATGTTTCTTCCTCTAAATTTGTATCCTTCCTTTGTTGATAATTACCCTAACCCCCATGGAAAACGCGCGCAACCGGCCCTTTATACTACGGTTCACCGTTACCTCGAGGGGTAGGGTGCCGTAGGGAGCAGTTGTGCGCGTATGCAAGGAGTTCTAATTCATTAGGTGAATGTGGCATTGAAAGGGGTGAGAGATCTCATCTCTCAACCCTTTCCCTAAGGCTAACCCTAACAAGCGAGGAGATTACTCGCTCATTAGGGGATGAGAAAACATTTTAATTAAAGGAACAGAAATAAAATTACTTACTAATTCGATGGCTCCCTCCAAGCAAGAAGACAGAATAGATCTGAATATAACTCCCAGAAATTCTGAATTTTATTTATTGAAAAGAGGCATACCTTTCTTATAGATCTGGAAATACAATTTATAGGAAAACATGAAAACTAGGGTTACAGACTCTCGCACATGTGCAATTACAGATTTGCCCTCGAAAAATCCCAACACCCGCACCGTCGCACCGATACGCCAAAAATCCACCGACATGCGCACTATATGGCCGCAGAACCGCGGCGCCAGGCTGGGTTTGGCCACGGTTCCGCGGCCAAAGAAGGGAGTTGGGCTCTGCACATTTTTGGGCTTGGTTCAGGGGTTCTTGGGCTCTTTATTTTTATATGTATTTTCTCTGTTGGGCTTCTTACTCTCCTCCAGATGTTTCAGTGAATACTTGTAGCGATCTTTTAACCGTTCACTTGACATTTTGGACCTTGCACTATTCTTCATCTAGGCTTGACTAGGATCCGTCCACTTGTTGGTCAAAAGTCATTTTTCTGTATCATCTTTCGTCTTTTTCACTGTATTTGCTCCACGGGCCTGTATCCTGTAACATGCAATAAACGTGCGTCAAGAGTACCTGTTTATTTATAAAATGGATAAGAATAGGGGAATGAAAAATGCAATATTATGGTCTGAACAAATACCCCCAAACTTACCTTTTGCTCGTCCTCGAGCAAACTTATTATTTTATTCACTAAAATCCTAACCGCACTTTCGCAGGGAAATGCGATTGCACTGAGCACGTGCAACAAGCCGTTTAACCTCTAGGTGTCCCTAGTAGGAGGAGTGTTGTCTCCTGAGGGTTTTCAGCGGATTACACCCACAAAATCCTATCAATTTGGCTTTTCGACTTTTGTTTTCCAATTAGGTTTTCTAACAAGGAATTCTATTATCTTATACTTGTAAATTATCCACCCACATTCTTCACACTTCCTCGTTATTTAACTTAAGATTATATATGTTATGTAGACCTACTCAGCTTTCGGTATCTCTTAAGTTTTCCTTCTAGAGTTCCATCTCCACTTAGGAATTTCTATCAACTCTATTAAAGATACAAGTTTTATTCTTCATTCCTTTCTCCCATCTAAATTCCAATCACATACCCCTACGTGTGTGTATAGATCACCCTTACACTTGGAAATTCAAATCAAGCAATCGTACTCTCGTCCATTTTCCAAAGCACTTATTAATTCATGAATTTTGAATTTCTCTTACACATCCTTCATGCGACTGTTAATACTTCTTGAGGTACCAACACCCGATTACAAGATGCGTTAGCATTTTAAAGCGTACTTCCTAGTTTTTCAACACCCAAGGCTTTTAGCAGTGACTCCCAAACCAGTTGGTCTAAGGCACTAGGTGATAAAGCACCCTCGCTAAAGATTTTTCTATTTTTACAGCCTTAAGTAATCACAAAAAACCAGTGTCCATTTTTTTTCTTTATTCACTTTTTTTTTCTTTTTTTCCATTGTACTAAGGACTTTAGACAAGAGCATTTCAAGGTCTCTTCTACTATTCCAAGTTTCAAGGTGCGTGATTGTGCAAATTGTAGAGTATACATTTTTAGAATCTAGACTTAAGTTAGGAACTATTTTTCAAACTCATACTCTAATAAGAACGTCAATACTTTTTCCTCATTTTGACTTAACCCAAGAAGTGAACCCAAAATTTACCTATTTCTAAATAAATTACAAGGCATATACTTTCTAGCGTTAAACTTTAAGGGATGTTATTTTTAGGGTTTTTAATTCACTAAGTTTAAGATCTAGTTGCTCCTAGCTAGTTAACCTATTAGTCAACTCAAGTCAGATAAGACCAAAATTGAATACATTGATTTTTATAATTTTTGAAATTTTTCAATTTTTATGGGTTTTCAAATAAGTATGCAAATATGTACAAATGAATGCGAAGGACGAAGACGTACCGAGCATACCCCCAAACTTGAACTTGACAGTGTCCTCACTGTCATACTAAACTAAGAGGGTCAAAATACCGGCACTTCCCTGTTTATTTATTTACAAAAATATATACAAAAAGGCCCTCCCCCAAACTTCATTTAAACTATGTTAGACATTACTGCCAAACTTTGCATAGACCAACACCAACCAGTTGAAAATTTTATCGGTAAAGAGTATTGGTTGGTGGAAGAATAAATTGTAGCGGTCCACAAAGAATTGGGGAAGATAGAAGTAGTGGTATGGGAGGTGTGGAGGTAAATATACAGGCGATGGTGATGCATCAAAACGAGAATGTAACTGATCAGCAATTAGTGGAATGTTGGCATTCTCGTAGCTTATTAAAAGAAATGGGGGTATTTCAACTTCTAAAGGAGGTTGACTCACCACAATATCCCCAAGATGTTCCTGTGGGTCCTCTATTGACTCGGCATCATCCATCAATTGTATATGATATTCAATTATGAGGGAACTTATCTCCTCGATGTCCGCCGTAGTCCAATCGAAAACTTGCCGCCTATCTTGTAAGACCATTAAGAGGGCGTTCTCTTGCTCGAGGGCTAGAGAGGCCGATATGATAATGGGAAAGGTCTCATTCTCACCTATGTAAGCAAATCTAAGGTGAGACGGCAAGGGCGTGAGTTCGAGTTTCGGAGGCGAAAGAATCATTTCGGAATCTACCTTGAACTCAAAGGACTCCAACACAGGTTCGAAATCACTGCAAACAACCGATTCGGATGGCTCGACTAACTCATCCAAAAATTCAAAAGCCTCATATTCGGGCTGTGAGTCGTCATCATCCGAAAAAGTAAAACATTCATAATCAATATCGGTTGTGTCAACGGTGGTAGGCTCAAGGAGGGACGCACTAGTGGCGTCAAAACTGTTTTCATCAAACAAGAATCTTTCAAGCTCGTAGTCCTCCCGCGTGATTTCGTGAATAGAGAAAACTTCTCGTGTAGTACTTTTAGGTACGGGGGGCAGACTTCCCATCTTATAAATATTGAACTCACTAGACATTTTCCCAAAGGATAAAGTCATGGAGCCATTGCGACAGTTTTTCACAGCATTGGAAGTGGCCAAAAATGGTCGACCGAGAATCACCGGAATTTGGTTTCTTGGGTTAGCAGCAGGTTGTGTATCCATAACGATAAAATCAACGGGGAATATGAACTCCCCGACTTTGATCAACACATCCTCTAGTTGACCCCTTGGATGGGTGATTGATCGATCAGCCATTTGGAGAGTGCAACGAGTGGGTTTCAACTCTCCAACCCCTAATTGTTCGTACACGGAGTAGGGAATCAGGTTAACACTAGACCCAAGATCTAAAAGTGCTCGATTAATTTTCTTATCCCCAATTGTGATGGAAATCGTAGGACAGCCGGGGTCCTTTCGTTTTTGGGGTAAGGTTTGATGGTGGTTAATAGCATTGCTCACTGCACTAGCCACTAGCACTTTCTTGGGTACTTGAGATGCTTTTCTCTTTGAGGTGCATAATCCCTTTAAGATTTTCGCGTATGAAGGGACTTGTTGGATTGCATCTAAGAGAGGTATATTTATGCTAACCTGCTTAAATAACTCCACAATCTTCTCCACTTGTGCAGTTGGTTTATTGGGACTCAACCTGTTTGGAAATGGTGCATTTGGAAAATTTGTTGAGTCAAATGTCTGTGGAGTAGAATGTGGAGTAGGAACGGATCCCGGTGTAGATGTGTTCGTGTTGTGAGAAATGGGTCCGTTCGAGCTAGAAGAAGTAGAGCCGTGTGAAGGGTGGAGAATAGGCTCTAAACAAAAAGGTGAAGAAGAAAGTGAAGAAAATGAAGAAGGTGACGATGGAGAGGAAGAAGAAGAAGAAGAAGAAGAAGAAGAAGAACCACCGGCGGGGATGTCATCACTAGTTCCCACATTATTTAGCAACACTCTTCCGGATCTCAACGTGGTCACCGCATTCACATTGTGATTGTGATATTCATTTTGTGGGTGACCGGGATTTGGCAATGGTTGAGATGGAAGCTTTCCCTTTTCTCTCTCGCTCAACGCGGCAGTTAATTGTGCAATTTGTGCCTCAATAGATTTGATACTTTGATCTTGTGAGGCATTGTTATTCATTAAAGATTGAACATAGCTTTCAAATCTTGCTGCGGATTCTGTAGATTGCTTGAGAAATGCTTCTAGACTTTTCTCGAGCGAGATAACCTTATCATCATTAGGTTGAACCAAATTGTTCGTTTGATTTGTATAAGGTAGTTGTTGGAAAGGTTGCTGGTTTTGAGTTTGTAAAGGTGCTTGTTGTTGTTGTGGAGGAGGAGGTCTTTGAAAATTATTATTTCCTTGGACTTGTTGATTTTGGTTCCAAGCGAAATTCGGGTGACTCCTCCACCCCGGATTGTATGTCGAAGAGTACGGTTCATTTCTTTGTCGTTGCTGAAATGCAGCATTGACTTGATCCTGTCCTTGAATAGGTGCATTATAAGGACACTCTTCGGTTAGATGTGATGGATTCAAACAACAAGCACAAACAGTTCGTGTGGGTAGAGTAGGGGCAGGAGAAGACGATGAGATTTTGGTCTCAATGGCTTCTAGCTTTTTCATAAGTGAGGCCATCTCGGCCTTCATAGCAATCGACATATCTACTTGATGTATGCCTGCCCTAGATTGACCAACAGAAGAAGATGATGTGGTCTTGGTACTCTCCCACTGGATTGTTTGCTCACTAAGATCCTCAAGAAACTGCCACGCTTCATCACTAGACTTGGAGAGAAAATGACCTTGACATATTGTTTCTAGCAACTGCTTCGTTGCTGCGTTTAATCCCTCGTATAATGTTTGGCAAAGTTGCCAACTTTCGATCCCATGATGAGGGCATTGAACAAGTAGGTCTTTAAATCTCTCGAAACACTTCCAAAATGGTTCGGAAGGAAGCTGTGAAAATTGTATAATCTCATTACGGATTCTAGCAGTTTTGTGATGAGGATAGAACTTTTTCAGAAAAGCTCTTACAAACTCGTCCCAATTTCTAATAGAATGTGATGCGGTGCTGTATAGCCACTTCTCGGCTAGGTCACATAAGATAAAAGGAATGACCCTTAGCCTTATAGCGTCATCACTCAATTGGGTTGTCTTCATCATAGCGCACACATTTTGGAATTTATTAATAAAAATATACGCATCTTCAGATTCCAAACCATGAAATTTTGGCAGCATATTGATGAAATGCGGTTTTATTTCAAAATTATCCCCATTTTCCGGTGGGGGTGAAAGACATGTGGGTAAAGAAGTGCGGACGGGGTAAAAGAGATCCTGGAGCGCAACTCGTGCGGGCGCTACAACAGGCGGAAGATTTGGGTTATTCGCACCTAACGGAGGTGGAACCATTCCCGTCGGTAAGGTATCGTTGGAGTCTTGTCCCGACATACCTTCGAAAGAAGAATTTGAAGGTGGAGGTAAGGAAATGGAGGGAATTTCGATGAAGGGTTCGTCGAAGGGTTCGTCGGTCGGTATCAACGAAACACGGACTAATCGGGCGTTAGTATCCCTAGTCCAAAGTGACATACACTAAAGGAGTAGTGTAGTCAGAAAAAAATAGAAAAACAGAATGTGGGGGTAAGATAACGTCAATGGAGGGAAGTAATGGAAGTGAGTTGCAAAGTTTCTTAGCGACAAGTTGCAAGTTTTGAAAAGATTTTTCTCTTTTTTTTTTCATGTGAGAGTTTTGCAAAGAAGTTTTGAAAAGAGACTCGTGACACAAATGTATCAACCGCACATGCACAATCAGGTCTAGATCTAGGGTCGCCTAGGTCTGCTAGATAGCTCCTAACTAGGGCTAGAAATAGGACCTCAAACCGCCTCTTCACGGACAAGCACGGCCAGGTAAGTGGGAAGGAACCACCACTACAGTGGGCCTAATTAATAACCACTAGCCTAGACACCGCAATGTCGGTTAGGATAAACGGTCGATGCCTATACTAGTCCTTTTCCTATTGAGCTCGATGTCCTTAGGTCTGAGTCTAGTCTTTTTTAATTAATTGTGGTCGATGCAAAATGCTTTAGGTGTTTTCTGGGGTCCTGGGAAGGGTGATGAAATCCCCACCCAATCTGAGTTTGGTCAATTAGCCCCTTAGAGTCCGGTTAAATTATGCAAAATAAATAAAATTTCACTTGCAATCAATTTTTTTAGCGCGGCGCAAAGAAACCTGCAGAAAATCTGTTATTTAGAAGGGGGAGAAAGACTTATTAGCGCAAAGAACCCTTCAGAAATTTTTTTACAGTGGATATATGGAGGTCACAGAGGGGAGAATGAGGAAACAAACAGAGCAAATCTGGTGTGCTGACGTGGCAGACGAGGCGCGGAACCGCGGCGTGGGGCCCCCTTATGCGGCGGAAACACGGTCCTTTGAGGGGATCAGGGTCTGACAATTTTTGTACTGTTCTGTGATCAATTTTCCTTTCTGTTCTGATATGTACTTTTCTGATTGGCCCTCTGTAAAATTTTCAGATCCGCAATTCATCGCTGTTCCTGCAAGATTCAAAAGATACACCCTTCAAACAGATCAAAATTGATAATTTTTGTATTTTTTATATTTTTATAATTTTTTTAAAAAATTTTTTATATCAATCCGAAAATTCACAAAAAGAAATATTACGCCATCCCCGGCAACGGCGCCATTTGATTAATCCAAAAAGAAATTGTATTTACCGTAATCAGAAACGGCGTCACTTTGCAGCTAGCCGGTGAGTACGGGTTGATCCACAGAGATGGGTAAATTTCTTTAATATGTTTTAACGAGTTGATTCAAGGTGTTGTTTTGGTTGGTTTATGAAAATCTAGATCTATCAATCAATTAAATTAATCTAATTTAAAGTCTTGCTAGGGTTAGGCTTAGGGGAAGTTTTGGAGATTAACGTTTTTCTCACCGCTTTCAATGCCTTCTTTTTTAGATCTATTAGATGTTACGGTAATTATCAATAAAGTGGATCCAAATCTTTTGGGAAGATATTTCTTCCTCTAGATTTGTATCCTTCCTTTGTTGATAATTACCCTAACCCCCATGGAAAACGCGCGCAACCGGCCCTTTATACTACGGTTCACCGTTACCTCGAGGGGTAGGGTGCCGTAGGGAGCAGTTGTGCGCGTATGCAAGGAGTTCTAATTCATTAGGTGAATGTGGCATTGAAAGGGGTGAGAGATCTCATCTCTCAACCCTTTCCCTAAGACTAACCCTAACAAGCGAGGAGATTACTCGCTCATTAGGGGATGAGAAAACATTTTAATTAAAAAAACAGAAATAAAATTACTTACTAATTCGATGGCTCCCTCCAAGCAAGAAGACAGAATAGATCTGAATATAACTCCCAGAAATTCTGAATTTTATTTATTGAAAAGAGGCATACCTTTTTTACAGATCTGGAAATACAATTTATAGGAAAACATGAAAACTAGGGTTACAGACTCTCGCACATGTGCAATTACAGATTTGCCCTCGAAAAATCCCAACACCCGTACCGTCGCACCGACACGCCAAAAATCCACCGACATGCGCACTATATGGCCGCGGAACCGCGGCGCCAGGCTGGGTTTGGCCGCGGTTCCGCGGCCAAAGAAGGGAGTTGGGCTCTGCACATTTTTGGGCTTGGTTCAGGGGTTCTTGGGCTCTTTATTTTTATATGTATTTTCTCTGTTGGGGTTCTTACTCTCCTCAAGATGTTTCAGTGAATACTTGTAGCGATCTTTTAACCGTTCACTTGACATTTTGGACCTTGCACTATTCTTCATCTAGGCTTGACTAGGATCCGTCCACTTGTTGGTCAAAAGTTCTTTTTCTGTATCATCTTTCGTCTTTTTCACTGTATTTGCTCCACGGGCCTGTATCCTGTAACATGCAATAAACGTGCGTCAAGAGTACCTGTTTATTTATAAAATGGATAAGAATAGGGGAATGAAAAATGCAATATTATGGTCTGAACAAGTACCCATATTGGGAAACTACCCAATTCTAGATCTAAAACCATAGATCTAGTAACCAGAATGTCAGATATTATATCCATATCCTTTGTGGAGAAACATCTGTGTAACGACCAAAGTATAACCGATCGTAGTATAGGAATTTTACTTCCTACTCTGTGTATGTCATCCAAATACCAGGACATCACACACCCTACTACCTTCTTAACAGATCCATCCCCTATTCTGATGAAGTCAAAGCTATGACTGTCACATCAAAATTAGATGATCTATCTCCGCTATATCTGCTTTAGTCTATAAATAGACACAAGCTACTTGCCCACTATGCTTCCGCTGCTCCCACTGACCACAACAACCCTCTAGCAGAATAATATATACGTGCACTTTTAAAGCTAGTTTAGAACGACGCTATACTTAACCTCCTGCCGGGTCTCATAGTCTGAAACAACAGTAGTGTCAAGTATGGGTAAACAAGAACCTCCCTGTCACCGTCCTTGAGGCTACCGGAGTACCTCTCGGGTGCCTGAGGTTACCCACCATATCTGCGGAGTGGCTAATGGAATGTCAAACCTGTTGAATCTTTAGGTCCTATTAAATTTTCTGTAATCATTTACGGTTCTGGAATCTCTTCTAGTTCTACCATACTCCCACTACTGTTTTCTGAAAAAATCTATTTTACTAAAACTGTGGCGAGTCAAGAACAATATCACTATTGATCTTCCAGATGGTAGAAAGTCAACCCTCGACATAGCCCAGGTCAACCCACAAACTGCCATTACAGAAACGTACCTTGAGTTATCCAGAGTCTGGTTTTAAGCATAAGCCGGACAACCCGTACCTTAACATCGTTAAGATATGAACCATTCTATATCCAATATAGAAACTTTAGCACTTATTTAATTGGAACCAGATTCTAATCATGCAGCTGTCTCCAGTGCATATCAACTTAATGGAGAGAGGTTAATCAGCATTACTCAATTTAGGAATCCATCCAATTATGAGTAACCTGAAAGAGAAACAAGTTTCTCAAAACCATTACTATTAACTGAATACCAATCACAAGAATCTACATCTTCGATCTCTTTGAAGAATCTCGATACTTGCGACATCTGGTTCTCTACTTTATTCCTATACCCACAACTTCTCAAAACTTAGACATTGTATTTCTACGAAACACTTGTCTAAAAACTAGAGAAGTCACAAGTAAATAGAACATAGTACGAGGACCAACCCCTTTGTTCAGATGGACACTGGACAGCATACAATACTCTGTATGAGTCCCCTGAGTCGAATAACTCAAAACCTGTGCATCGTAGGTTGAAAACTGTACTTATGGTTAAGAACTACTCCGTTGTTCAATGCTCCTTACCCAATCGTCAACTGATATAGGTAAATGTCACAGACATAATTTCAAAAAGTTATATCTCACTTTATAAAAATGAACGTACAGATATATCAGTTTGAAATTGGTGCACAACAACGGATACTCAAAACCAAATACTTGTCGTCCGGGAAAAACCCAGGCGACTTCCTCAAATATCACCAATTACAACGAATTCCGATATAATGAGGATGATCACCTTATTCCCAATAACTTACTCCCACTCATCATCTGTAAAACCATACAGATGTGAGAATCATACCTGGTAAATACATACCCTGGAGTAAGTATCTAATCGGGAAATCAGTTTTCCTTTTAACAATGCACAGTGAAACTGAAATATGAAAATTTTTCGTAGAGGTATCCTGGTATTCCTAGTAATGCCTCTTCCATAATCCAATTCATGACTATAACCGTATATTTCTTTGCCATCTCCCCAAATCCCTTTATTTGTCTTTAGCCGTTACCTTCTATACACCATCGTTAGGCTAAATGGTTTTCTTCCTTTCCTACCGTTCAGCACCAGCCTATGGTTTGGAAGAAGACTATCCAGTAAGTATAATAGGTGTACCCTCCTAAACCAAGAAGTACTCGTAACTTGAAAGAAGGTGATGATAAAAGACAACTGAATAATACCTTATTCTATTTCTCCCGAACTGGGGAAAAAAGCAAAGGTGAAATAGGAGTGGCGATGAAGTACGCGGTTTGGTCGTGAATGATAGCAGTCGCAATTTACTTTGCCCTCTTTCTAATCCATTTATTTTGTCTTTACTTATTACCTTCTGTACACCCTACTTAGGCTAATTGGTTTTCTTCATTCCCTACCTTTCGGCACATGCCTATGGTTTGGAAGAAAACTATCCAATAAGCGTAATAGGTGTACTCTCCTAAACTAAGGAGCCCTCGCAAGCTGAGAGAAGGTGATAATAAAAGACAACTGAATAAACCAATTCTATTTCTCCTGAACCTGGATCCATCCTCGAAGAAGTCCCTTCGATTTCGTATATAACCATACGATGGATCTATCCATGGAAGTGGATGTCCGTAGTAATACGGGGTGTTCTGAGAAATGCAAAGGGTAAAAGAAGGAGCGGAAATGACTTATGCAACTTAGACAATCCAAAAGCCAGTATTTTAAGAAGGTTCGGTCAACTTGGTCACCGAGTCATAGTCTAGGGTCGGTCAAAGGTCGCTGCCAAAGAGAGAGAGAAAAGAAACACTCTGCGTGCACTCTAACCTAGATCAGAATGGTTATCACTTTATCTAATCAGGAAACCTCCCACTGTACTGTCAAATTCTCCTCCAAACCTAAAACAAGAATCAATCGGGATCACCCGAAGAGTAAACCAACTCATCAGTGGGAATCGGGATCCAACTCTCATCGCATGATAACGTGACGGAATCCACTCACGTTATCACACTCCAGAAGGTATACGCATGCCTGGCAAGTTTCAGTTTCTTTAGAAACTCCCGATATGATTTTTGCCCCATGCTCTTATGACCATGACTAAGGGCCAACCCATCATAAGTCGCATATCAAGTTCTTCCCATCATTATCTTGTTAATTTGAACCCACCCGTACTCGCCCTTGACTAAGGGCCAACAAGGCTGTACGGCTGTCCCAAACCAACGCATCTATCTATGCAACATGTGAACACCCCAGCAGCTACCAATCACTATGTCTTGACTAAGGGCCAAACCAACATAGCTTGAATACTACCGACCATTCATATGAAATAACGAAGGGCTACGACTGGTTTTTGGCGAAAAACCTTTAACGTAATGAACTTGATCTCGTTGAAGGAACCAAATAGCTTTTTATAAAAATATAGTGGCGAAAATCTTTGCTAAAGAGGTCACTCCCGGTGAAGGGATCTCGGCTCTTTCCTCGTAGAATGAGGTGCAGGATATTCCAACTGAATACCACGATGCAAAGAGACATGTAATCGACTATAGTGAAGTTATTACCCTGATGCAAACTTCTACCTAAGGGGTCACTCCCGGTGAAGGGATCTCGGCCCTTGCCTCGTCGAATGAGATGCAGGATATTCCAACCGAATACCACTGTGCAAAACAAAAGGAAACGTCTTTGTAATAACACTTTTTAAAACTGTTCCAACAACATCCAAACAGGTTTGTTTTACTTTGCATTGATCAGAATCAACGCAGTCCCATTAATTAATCACACCAGAAAAGAACGAAAATAAAATGTATGTATATGCCATCCGCATTCGCCACTGGGTCCCGTCATCACCCGTTAGGTTACTTAACTAACGACAGAGCGGGGACTGGACTAGCGCGGGTGTAAAACATATACAACATCTATTAGTATATATACCAATATACAATAATCGCTCCAGGCGTGATAAATACAACATTACAGAAAAGTAATAAGCATCACAGAACAATACAGATAATCTGGGATCCCCGGGTTTCACAGAGCCGCTACTGAAACCCGACGTTCCCCTGGTCGTGTGGATAGCCTGTGCAATGAAACCTAGACCCCTACGAGTGCGGCAAGTTACCCGCCAAAAGCTGAAGCGAGGCAGCCCCCTACAGCATAGTGAATGGACCACCCTGCACTTCACGGAATCCAGTAACTTGAGCACCCCTCCTTGGGTCAACCTATACCCCGTACGAGTGCGGCGAATAGTCTGTCAATTCTAGAGTGAGGCCCCTCTGCCTCTCAAAGCCATGAGATGCGGACCCGTTGCCCTCCAGAATCCGGCTATCCGTGCACTCCGTCGCGGGGTATACCTAGTACAGAAATGAAAAATATGTACAACGGGTACATCGACCTCAGCCCGGTCGTGCCCCAAAAGAATATTATACAAACAGGCAGTGACGGCAGTCCACATGTTGGACGCTCGCCCCGCAATATCAAATGTACAAATAAATCCAAACTGCACTACTATTGCACACTGCTATCCACCACGACAAATCCGCAACATCACAGCACAACACAGAACATCAACGTGAATGTCACGTTCGCAAATCCGTCTAAAAGAACTATAGCAATTAGACGCAATTTACCGCTCGAATGACATTCACGGTCGGAGATATAATGTAAGTACTGTAAACTAATAAGTTTAAAATTCCGATCGACAAAACTTCCCGAAGTGGGCCCCACGTACATCTGTAGTACAGTAAAATAATCTGGGCCCAAAACAAACATTCCAGAAACCACAATTTCCCATGCAGAACACACTGTAGAAATAGGGTTTACTGTAGCTCCAAACTGGATGCAGAACCGTGGCCAAACCCTGGTTTGTGCGGCGGTTCCGCGGCAGTACTGTAGCTTCAGTCGACCAAATTTCACCAGAATTCTTAAAAGAGCCTGCTCGATTTTCTGAGATACTCAAAATAATTTTTAGACCAGTTTTTAAAATCGACAGAAACTTTACACAGAAAAATGCGGTTTTCGAAATTCCGTTCGATCGATATTTTAAACGCGTTAGAACAAGTTACTAAAGCTTAATGGCGTGGCTCTGATACCATATAAGTTTACGGTAGCGTCCCGGCCATCAATCTGACGCCAAACGATGAACAAAAACTTTTATAACTGGCGCTATCGCATACTATAACCCGGATCTTGCCATTAACGCTAAACTAACAAACTACAAAGTGGGTAGAAAGGCTATACCGAACGATCCGAGTCCTTCGGTCTTTAGCCATCAACCCACGCTCCTTTGCGGCATCTACGATCTCGCTCGATCTCCGGTCTTCTCGTCCAGGTGGCACCACGTCAATGGATCTTTATACGGGCTCCCGCCTCTGAACCGAGGCAACTCGGACATGAAGTTTGCTAGCCGACATGTCCAAGATTGATGTAGATAATGAGTAGAATACTTTGTCTCGTTTCATCCAAAACCATTGATGAATGGTTAATGAAGTTGCCTTTTAATGGAGTAATGAGAAATGAGTTATCAAATTTCCATGAACCAAATTCCATTATCATTCAACAAGGGGGTCGGCCAATATAAATGAGAGGAGAGGGTGAGTGTAGGAGCAAAAAGATGACCATAAAGAAAAGATCAAGAAGAAATATCCAAGTCCAAACCAAAACACATTAATGCAATCAATGAGTCACATAAACACCTCATCAACCATTTAATGCAAAATGGTGACACATAAAACCAAGTCATCAAATCTAGAAGCTCTCTCATGACCCACCTTCATGACTCACCCAAGGAAGAAAAGATAATTCCGTATTAAACAGAAAATTTAAGACGGGTGATAGAAAACTGGCAACTTCGAAAAGCGATCCCGAAACGAATTTCAGGATAACCCCGTAACTGTACATACATACCCGTATTTGTATTACGACCGAATACAAATGCAACTGAGATAAAGATATTATATCTACACAGTATAATACCCGGATCTGGCTTAAACCAAAGCCCACCAGTATTATCTGCCCGAAATATGACACGTGCGTAAACGCACGTGCATTTTCCGAACCTTGCCATAAAACCATACGGCCTCTACAACGTTTCGCCTGAACTTGGGAAACTATCTGTGGGGACTCTAATGACTCATCAGTATCCTGGCAGTAGGTTTAACCACAAGCACGTCAGCGGCACTAGCTGTGCGTAACGGCCGCCCATGTACTGACCTCAAGGGAAGCCGATGAGCGAACTCATCCTGCAACCCTACTGAGCCTAACAGTGACAATACACATACAGTCCGGTCCGTTCGTCTATGAGTATCGCATATCGGGCCTAGGGGGTTGGTAACGTCAGACCCCCAATAGCGGTATAAGTCGTGTCGGAGAGAAGCCTTGAACACCCTGAGAAACTACTGGAATACTTACCAGTAATTCTCACCTGTCTTGGCCAAGGACTTGGTGTAATGGCTCTCCTAGACACAGCACGATCTCACCCCCAATACCGAGAGAGACGAATCCCCTGCAGATCCGCTCACTTGCCTCCATGTGGCTCGGGACTGTACCCAAAAAATACCTGTTTGCACGACTCCTTTGAGCCGTGGTAGGGTAGAAATCAAAGCACAGTGGGAACTCACACGAGACAAATGACGACCTCAGATCGATGAACTAACATGTACACATGTCACCAGGGAACTGCTATCTGACGATAGGTATAATACCAATTAGCAAGTTCCCGGCGAGTCCTGTCCGATGTACTCATAACCCAATGAGCACCTGTATACATCTTAGGTGATCCAACTGACACCAGTGGCTTATGAGACCGGCCACCGCCCCTCGTCGGGGTCTCGACTGTATACACTAGTCTACTCCGGAGTATCGATGCCCTGTCTCGAAACTCCCATGACTAGGGGCAACAATTAAAGATGTGCTTATAGACTACCCAACTCTCACGTATATGATCGCCATCATACTGTTGGTAGTCAAGCAAGATCCTAAGGGTATCAACGTGTAATAGTGATCAGTCACCTGAACCTGTACACGACTGATAAAGGCAAACCAGATAGCATACTATCATCTCGAGTAAGACTGTGCTACCGATATAGGTCCTCCTCAATCATTGCAATCACGTACCTGCGATCCAATAATTGACTTTGAGGGCACTACATCCAACATATTAATTGCAATACTAGATGTTTAAGAAACAATATTAACAAGAGGTCACGTATTAATTACAAAACTCATGAATGCTGTAGCCATTTCACAAGTTTTAATAAAATTGTTACAATCAAAATATTAACATTTACATCTAGTAGTCCTTTATCATGCATACCATATAGGATTACTGTAATTTATACTTTAGCATGTAATTTACTTCATATAAATTGATATTATTTTGATTGAGTTGCTAATGAAAATTGGAGGGGGAGGGAGAGGGGGAGGGGGGGAATAAGGCCGATCTCTATTGAGTAGAGCATAAAATCTAATCTCAAATAGAGTAGACCAAACAAATTCGTTTTAAGAAAATTCTTTTATTTCAATAACAACTCAAACCAATAAAATAGAGTATATGAAGGAAAAAGAAGAAAAAAATGCAGGTTAGTCTCTATAGAGTAGCGCTTAGAAGCCAATCTCTTATAGAGTAGAACGTGTAAGTGTAGGCTAGTCTCTATAAATTATAGTTTAGAAGCCAACCTTATATAGAGTAGAGCGCATACACTAATCAATTGTATAACACTCTTTTCTCATACATAAACTCCCGACTCTTCGGTAAAAAACAGAAAATAACATTTTTCTTAAACGTCATGGGTAAAAAGATGAAGATTTATGCATAGAAAATAACAACGCATGGCCTCATAGAATTAACTAAAATATAAAGAATCTTACAAGTCAAAACTTACAAGTACTCCAGGCTCGTTCATATAAAAGCCATGTTGGATCTCGGTCCAAAAAAAATTATTCAATCAACACATGTAGAAATTCTATTTTTAACAGAGAGAAAAATCGGAAATCGTCTCCTTTGGAAATCTAGTTAATACATAGGGAATTAGAACTCAAATTCCATCATCTCAATCAACAAATTAACAGGTTAAACCCAAAAAAATTCAAATGGCCGCTTTGATACCAATTGTAAGACTTAAAACCATGATTAACTTATTTAATAACGTCATGAACATGCAATATATAAACTTACCTTTAGCCATGATCGTAAATAGAATCTCTAATTCTCCTTTTTGATCCTTTCTTCTTATCTACTTCATTATCTTAATGTTTATTTTTATATGGAAAATAAACTAATCTAAATTCACAGGAATTGAAATGTGTAGGCAAGAACTCGTTTATATAATCCGTCTATCAAGGAGTTATGGAACTACCAAGTAGTTGTAGAAACTACTTTATTTTATGTTCAAAATAATAGTTTAATAGGTTATAAAGTCCTTATATCTTACACTATGGAGATCCGTCCCTGGCACTTATCTACTATGATATGGAGGTAATATATAGTCACACTAATCCATGGATTTGTATCAATGATGGAGGCACAATTCATAAGAATTATGTTTCATGAAGAGAGACAATCATCTGTTAGGTATGGAACACATTTGTCATGTACAGGAGAGGAAGAGGGCGTGTTTCACACAGATCCAACCTCAAAAATCATTCATACAAAAATAAAGAAAAGGGCGGCATTTATTATTTTCAGGAGAGAAATATGGTAGATCCAAACTCAAAGATAGTTCGGCATAGATCCAAACTCAAAGATAGTTCATAAACACAGAAAAAAAGGATAAAGGAACACATATTTGTCATTTTCATGAGAAGAAAAGGTGGCTTTCTCACAGATCCAACCACAAAATTGGGACAGGAAAGATGAATG
Source organism: Agapanthus africanus (assembly GCA_030015575.1). Taxonomy (NCBI): domain Eukaryota; kingdom Viridiplantae; phylum Streptophyta; class Magnoliopsida; order Asparagales; family Amaryllidaceae; genus Agapanthus; species Agapanthus africanus. The sequence continues at coordinate 476,570 of JASDDO010000145.1, read as the reverse complement.
CCTAATTCTCCAAATTGGGCCACTGTCACCAAACCCCCTCATTCAATTCATAATTAGATATAATATTCCATCGAGAAGCATTGACAAATCTTAGGCAACACCGCCCAAAAACAGCTACATATATTCTCCATCCCATGCATCGATCCATCTCCCTCTAAAACTACTCCGCAAATCCTTAAAAAAAACACTAATTGAGGTAGGACCAAAATTAATCAATCATGAAGCTCTACATCATTATTTACTTCCTCTCTTCCTTCATCTCAGCTGCTTATTCTTCAAGAGCTACGCCTCCTCCTCCTTCTTCCTCCTTCTCCAAAGTTCGAGCCGTGAACCTCGGAGGTTGGCTCGTCACCGAGGGCTGGATCAAGCCAAGCCTCTTTGATGGAATACCCAACAAGGATTTCTTGGTAATTAACTCTGCGTTTAATTACTTAATTCTTCATGTTAATCACAGGTATCGATCAATTGCATATATAAATACTTATATATTGATTATTTTATATATTTTGCTTATGTTAGGATGGAACTCAGCTCCAATTCAAATCCGTTACGCAAAACAAATATTTATGTGCTGAGAGCGGAGGAGGAACTATAATCGTTGCCAATAGAACGACCGCCTCCGGTTGGGAGACGTTCAGAGTAATCATCTTAATTATGTTCTTATTTGCTGTGTGCATTTGGCATCTGCATTGCAGGTGTATAAATTGTTGAATCATGAAATTATAGTACTATAACTATATTAATTACTCTGCTGAAAGGTAACCATTTGAAAATTTAAAATTGGCCGTGTTTGGTTGGACCAGTACTAGTAATGATGGTGCAAATGAGATTCGTTGCTTTGTTATCTCATGATTCTTATTCTAAAATTGGAAAAGAGGAAAAGTATCTTTCATTTATATTTTCTCAGTACTTTATTCCCCTCGCACTGCATTTTGGCAGTTGTGGAGGATAAGGGAGAATGCTTTCCAGTTTCGAGTTTTCAACAACCAGTTCGTAGGGCTAGACGCCCAAGGAGAAGGCACCAATGTTGTTGCGGTCTCCAACTCATCGAATCCAACCGAAACATTTGAGATCATAAGGAATACAAACGACTCGACTCGAGTTCGAATCAAAGCACCAAATGGGTTCTTTTTACAGGTACGTGCTTAATTAGCTAAGATGACAACTTTTGCTTAATTTAACTCTAGGGAACTTTATTGCATTGTTTCGATAATTAGGCGAAGACGGAGGTATTAGTGACGGCGGATTACCAAGAGAGTAGCAATTGGGGGGATGATGATCCGTCGGTGTTCTTGATTAATTTTGCCGGAAAATTGCAAGGAGAGTTTCAAGTCACAAACGGTTATGGAATAGACAAGGCTCCTGCCGTTATGAGAGTAAGGGCACCTAAACTTAATTTCTCCCTCTTTTTTCCGCTTCCAAACTGCACGAATCTATGACAAAATCATATTAATTAATTATTTTTCTTATAAGTTATGGAGACCTAAACTTTCATTTATCCTTTCTTTTGTTTTTTAATAATAGGTTTGTTAATTGAATTTTTTTTCTTGCTATAATATCTTTGTTTGTTCTTGTCCGTATGTTACTCACTTTCCAAGTTTTTATTTACTCTACGAATAATTCTTTACCTAGCTAGTAGGCTTTTTACTTGACCTCCTAGCTAGTAGTTACATAAAGGATCATTATTCAGTATAGCGAGTGCAATGCACCTAGATAGGAGAGAGCAAGAGGAGAATTTCGACTACTTTCATATAGCTTGGCAGGCTTCATATTTTTATACTTGTTTTTTCATGATCGAGCATATATATATATATATATATATATGGTTTTATTATACCCGACCTTCAAAAGGAAACTAAAATCCTTGCCCATCGCATGTTGGCCGGTAACTGGTTAGATAATGTGGAGCTCTGCATCTTAACGGAAGCACTATTTATTATCAGATCATGGACATCTATGTATCCATCTCAACCTTTATATAATTTAGTCTCAGAATCTACCAAATAGTTTTTCCATCTGTTGAAAAACTACCGAATACACTCAAAATTATGATAAACTATCATGAGTAACGGTGACATTTTAGCTATGTTAGTGTCATATAACTGCATATCAGTGACTTGCCACATCTTCATAAATAATCAAAAAAATCCCAAAATTATCCTCTTCTGTCTACTCTCATCCTAACCCTAACCCTAGGCCCGCCCGCCTCTGCCACCGCCGGTGGCGCCATCTTTTCTCGCCATCATCTACCTATTCTCTCATCGTTGCGGCCCTCATCCTCCTCATCTCCTTCTCTCTCACCATAACCCAAACGTTTATTCTCGTCATTGTTGTCTCCAGCCTCATCTCGTCTTCATCAACTTCTTTCTTTTGTATTCAAGCTTAACCCCCATCCCTCACCGTCGATGCCATCATGGTTGTCGCGCCCTCATTCCCATCTTCAACCCCTTTTTCATCTTTATCGGCTTTCCTTCGCTCAAGCCTAACCTTAATCCAAACCTTAGCGCTAGCCTTGCAATCCTTGTCGTCATCGCAGGCTCAAGCCACCTCTTCGTCGTGCCCTCCGTTGGCCATCTCCTCCCTCCCCAGCCGGCTACCTACCCCATAGCAGCTTCCATTAATTCTTCAATAAACTAATTAATAATTAAATTAAATTAATTACTTGAAGGTAAAACATGTCATTTAGTATTCAAATTAACAACATAGAAGAGTTGACCCGTGTTTACCGTTACCCACAGCTGTTGCTCCTAATCTTAAAAGTATTTTGATAGTGTCTTGCCAAAGGGAGAAACTTTTTGGTGTCTGTCAGGAATTAAGCCTATATTTGAATCATTATTATAATTTATAGACATGTTAGTAAATTAAAATGATCGACATCTGAACAAAAAAATAGTCTTTTTATCATAGTAACAAACCCGCCGTTCGGAAATTATTCGGCGAGGTCGAAAATTCGGATTCGGAGAACTATTCGGAAAAAATCGGCAGGTATTCGGAAAAGACTCGGCAAGTATTCGGAAAGTATTCGGAAAGAATTTCGAGCAAGAAATTAATATATGAGGCACTGAGTTTTGATATTGCGAATTATTCGCTGTTTTTTGAATTATTCGCTGTTTATTTGAATTATTCGCGACGAATTATTTGAAACGTTCGCCAGCGGCGATTAAATCGGAGAATTAATCGGCCGATCAAAAATTTACGAATTATTCACGAATTTGCCGAATTATTCGTGAATTATTTGATTAAGCTTTTTATAAATATAAAAAAAAATTATAAAAAATACTTCATGGGAATCCTACAAGTCTAAATACTTGGCTCTCCATTTGTACTAATCATTTTGCTTTTCCTTTTCAAACTAAATCTGATTTTCAAACTAAATGTGATGGTCAAATGATTACTAATTAAGGCTGCCTAACTTTTGTCATCCAATTTCATACATCTGACTTTGTGTAAAACCCTATGGCCAAAAAAAAGGACTCATTAGTTCAACCCTAAAAATTTTGACTTTGATTTTCCTAATGCTTTTTGTGTTGACATAATGGGTGGGTTTCAGGAGCACTGGAAGAGTTTTATAGTGGAGGAAGACTTCAAGTTCATATCAGAAAGTGGGTTGAATGGGGTGAGGATTCCAGTTGGATGGTGGATCGCTAGTGACCCAACCCCACCATGGCCCTTCGTTGGTGGGTCCCTTCAAGCCCTCGACAATGCCTTCTTATGGGCTGAGTAAGTACATATCCATGAAGTTGCCTCGATGTGTATGAGCTAATTAGATATAGTAGGTAAAATGGAAACCTATGTAGCACCTTGATAAAATAATCAACTGTTTGGGGGACTGAGGGATAGCGATTTTATTTCATATATTACATATAAAAAAAAGCATAAACCTATGTAGCCCCTTGATTTACTCACTCACTCATCATTAATTAGTTGTATCTTGTAGATGCATCAAATGTTGATAACTAATATAATCACATCGTGTTTCAGAAAATATGGTCTCAATGTCATGATAGATCTTCATGCTGCCCCTGGCTCACAAAATGGAAATGAACACAGTGCTTCAAGAGATGGATCCCAAGAATGGGGCCTAACACAAGAGAACATAGACCAAACAGTTGCAGTCATAGATTTCCTTACAAAAAGGTATATATATATATTTCATTACTTGTAACATATTTGCATATCATATAAATGGCCTATGATATATATGTAGTAAAATACATTGGGATCTTTCACCATTTTAGATATAATCCATTGAACTTCATAGATTGCATGCATTACAATCTTCTGGCATAAAAATAAAAAAAGAAATTAATACAAACAACTGTTTATGGTATTTTAGCATAATTCATCCTATAAGAAATTGCTTTTTGTTAGGTATGCGGAGAGCCCAAGCCTTCTAGCAGTAGAGCTTATTAATGAACCTCTAGCACCAGGGGTAACCTTAGACAACTTGATGAACTACTACCGAGCTGGCTATGACACTGTACGCAAGTACTCATCCGAAGCCTATGTCATCATGTCGAATCGACTATCGGCTAGTTCGACTGAACTACTCCAGTTTGCCGGAGGTTTGAAAGGATCCGTGATCGATGTGCATTACTATAATCTATTTTGGAGCGGTTTCAACAACCTGACAGTCCAACAAAACATTGATTTCGTGAACACTAATCGGTCGATGGATTTAAGCGCCGTGATGGTGTCGAATGGCCCCACTATTTTTGTAGGTACGTATCAAATTGCTTACGTTTTGAGTCATACGTGATATAGTTTTAGCTATGTTGAAAAGAATTCCATTCAACAATTATTAAACCAATTTCCAAATGTTTCATTTCTATTTAAAACTTCTTATTGATTTGCAGACCTGAAATGGGAATAATCTCACTAATAATTTGTGGTGCAGGGGAATGGGTGGCAGAGTGGCAAGTGAAGGGAGCGACGAAGAAGGACTATCAAAGATTTGCGGCAGCCGAGCTTAATGTCTTCGGACGGGCTACCTTCGGGTGGTCGTATTGGACGCTAAAGAATGTTCAAAACCATTGGAGCCTAGAGTGGATGATCACAAATGGCTACATGAACATCACCTCGTAGCCACTATCATGACATCAGTTTGTAGGCACTCTTATGATATAATACAATCCTTAATTGGATTATCATGGAATACGATGACTTATTTATGATCATGATCGTTATGTATGTAGGCATCATATAATATTTGAGTAATCTGAACTATTTGGGTAATTAATATCAATAAGAGTCTCATGCCTTCAGTGGCCATTTTGCTATCATTTTTCCTTTTCTAATAGGGCAAAATAGCCTGAATGTTAGTAGCGATCTTGGCACGTGCATTGCCACGTAGTTATAAAAAAATTATGTTAAAAATGAATTAAAAAATATTTAATAAATTTGGTTTGGTGCTCCTAAACATTTAAATGACAATACAATGACTTATTTGTTTTTAAAATATTTGATTTTTATTTTGGGTAAAATTTATAAAACACCATCAAGCTTTCAGGATTTTTGAAATAGCACCGTTGAACTTTAAAATTATCATAAACCCCCCTTGAACTAGTAATATTGTATGAAATTATTAATTTCTTTATCATTTTTAAGGCATGAGTGGGTTAAATAATCCCAAAATAACTTGGTATGTGTATTGAACAGACCAAAATGAACTAAAGTGTGATGTTTTTGGGAAAAAATATCCTTACAAAAATACCATTTAAGTGGGGGTTTATGAAATCATTAAAGTTTAATGGTGCAATCTCAAAAACCTTGAAAGTTCGAATTTATGATTTACGAGATTTACCCTTTTATTTTAGAAAGGTGTTGGTACAACTTGAAGATTTTTTAAATTTATGGTAAGATGATTCAAGATGGAGCTTTTTGCTCCGAATGGCTGAGATTGTCAAGAGAGAGAGTATACATACCGACCGAGATACAGGTTATTAACCCACAATAGCAAGGGTTTATAGATAAATCTCGATTCTCGGTACCGAAAAAAATTAATGCAAATATGCAACCGACAACAAAAACAGCATCTCATAACAAGTTGCGGACAAAGACTTGTTAGATGATACATGAATGGATTTTTATTCGTTTACCTGGTAAGTTGAAAAAATAAAGAGCAAAGGATCCCAATAGAGTGATCCAATAGATTGATCATAAGATTAGTTAGATCCCTATAGAGTGTTCGATGTGACCATAGTAACAAATTCGGCGTCGGGGAATAATTCGGCGAGGTCGAAAAATCAGATTCGGTGAACTACTCAGAAAAATCGGCAAGTATTCGGAAAAGAGGAGGCAAGTATTCGGGAGATGTTTTGGAGGATTTCGAGGAATAAATTAATATATGAGCATACGCATAACATGTAAACAGTAAATGAGTTATTCGCTAATTTTTGCGAATTATCCGGTGATTTTGCGGATTATTTATGAAAAATTCGAATCGTTTGCGAACGGATTTAATCGGCCAACAAAAAATACGCGAATTATTCACGAATTCGACGAATAATTCACGAATATTGTGACTATGATGAAGCGACCCCTCTTTTTTGTTAAAAAATCCCTTGATTCACAAACAATTAGAGGTTACTCCTGGAAAGTGAAAATAAAGTAGGAAAGTAAGAAAGCGTGAAATGAAAATATAAGTGTTGATCTTTTTTGTTTTGTTAAAAAGAAAGCTGGAAAGGAGTTGAGTTGACGCTTATGTGGCGATGTAAATTTAAATTAGATTGTTTGGTTGGATTAATAGAAAGTAGTAAAGTGTGAAAGAAAAATTGAAAGTAGAATAAAATTTAATTAAAACACATAATTTCTTTTTATTTCTTTGCTTTTGGGAAGAAATTGAAATGAGAAGAAAAGATGATGAAGAAGAAAGTGAGAAAATACTTTCCAATCTCTCTTTCTTTTTCCCAAACAAAAATTGTTAGAAAGTGAACTTCACTTTCTCACTTTCTTTTAATACATCCTTATTGCTAAACATGCCCTAATCTAAAAGATCCAATCCTCCTTTTTTCGATGGGTCAAAAACTATATAAAAAAATTACGGCGTTGTTCACACCCAAAAAATGGTCGCATGTGCCTAACGGCTTAATAGACCGGTCCATTAACAGATTGAGACCCAAAGAACTTGGCAGAATGCCTCAAAATAGCTGAAGATCCAATCAAATAACCGAAACTTGAAGAGTGTCGGAGCACAACGGTCACATCAAAACGTGAACGGACATGGGTAATTGCGCCAATAGCAGTTCGAATATCGTGCTCACGATTTATGACAAGACGCGGGGAGTTACAACGCTAATTAAATGGGTTAACCGCTAGCTAAAACCGTAACTTTCGGAGTCTATAAGTACAAGAGACTATCAATTATCACTTTACCCTTAGTTATCTTCAAATTATGCCTTACCTCCAGTAACCCTTTTACAGTCCTGCCATATGAGTAGTGCAGCAGTTGTAACAGCCCCGACCGCGGAGGAGAAGACGCCACTAGATGGTATGAATTTCATGCCGTGAACAGGCGACTATGGTCACGCCGCTAAGGACATACATCCTAGCAACACATAATCATGCTGGGGGCGGCTATTTGGCTCAAGGGCGGCGGTAGTCATGCGGCCCCAAACATGAATTCTGCAAATGCCCCAATACCTATAGACTGCTGTCATCGGCGTCCGACAACTTTGTACCACCCATGAAGTCGGCATACAATCCATATTACGCCATGGATTACACCCAGCAGCCAATCAGCCACAATACAATATGTCGGATCCAATGGCTCAAAGGAAGGATTACGCTCAAAATATCATTCTGATAGCGGCATACATCCAGCAGATTCCGATGTCGAACCATGGGGAATGGCCTTAAGCCCAACCAGGGCTTTACAGTAAGCCGTATCCTGATCATTATTGATTGGGCGTACAAGTTTGCTCGAAGGTTTTTATGGTCCTTGACTTCACATTGTTCTCGAGGGAGACTGATCAGTCTGTCGATGAGCACGCAGCATGTTTCACCATGCAGTGCAAGAAGATCGGGAAATGACGGGTTCTTAAAATTACGATTGACCGGCATAAAAACCTTAGAGTTTACTGTACTTTCCATAATTATCTTGATCAATTATACCAAAAAAAAACCCTTCAAACCACCCATTGCAAGTACCTTTTAAACTCAGAACCTTTTGCTCAATTGTCACAAGTTTTTGTAGGGTTACTAGGCACTCTTACAAGGGTCTATAAGGCATTAACCATACCCGATTTAAAATTTAGACGTGCCGAACAACCCAAAGCGAGGATCTTTGCTAGATGATTAGGGTTAAACATGCAAGTAAACAGCTTTACAACTAAGAGAGAGGGATTACAACCTTTGTAGTCCGCTCCTTCGCTTCATAAGCTCCGAGTAGAAGTCCCTTCGCCGCGATCCATGATCTCCCGGACTCAAGAGAGACTCCATAACCCGAATGATCCATGCTTGCTGGTAGTCTTCCTTTACAAAGATGATCTACCTTGAGCTTTCTTTAACTCAAGCTCTCACTCACTAATGAGGTGAACACCCTAATCTAATTGGCTAGATTAGATGAGGATGATGAAGTAGGATTTATGCTCTCTTTTAATATCAAATTCTCACACTAATCCATCACAAAATAAAAACCTAGAAAGCTTTTGTGAGCTCAAGGAAGAAGAAGAAGAATGAATTCCTTTTGTTATGAATAATAAAAATGTAATCATAATTACAAATGCAACCATGGTTGATAAAGAGAAGGCTAACCATTGTAGAGACTTAACTAGGATTAAGGGTGTGGGTTGGGTTAGGAAATATCTCACAAAATATCAACACATAATATATTTGCAAGAAACAAAAGAAAAGGTTCTAGAAGTTTCATGAAAGAACTAACCCAAATCAAATCCCCACCATGTTTAATCTCCGCTAATCATGTTGCATTAGTAATTATAACATGTTACAATATTATATATCACATATATAATATATTTTTGTAACAAAAGAAAATAATACAATTAACATATATCGCATATATATCAATGTACTATCCGGTGAGAAAATGAAATAATAAAGCGAGCCAATATTAGATAATGTAATGTAATATATCACATATATAATTATACATTAAATTATCGAATCAACACTTGATTCGACAATCCGGCTATATCGAATATAACCGACTAATATATCATGTACCGATTCATCGAATCAACACTTGATCCGATAACCCGGCTGATATCAAATATCGCCGGCCAATCTCATATATCGCGAGAATAGAATACGGTATCTCATATCGCATTATTCTCGATGCCGCACATATCACATATGTTCTCCTACTCCGTTTTTCCTGAGTCAAGAAACCACTGTGTAGGACTCTAAAGAATCGTCAATATGCCGGTAGCAGGTGATGATCATATCAAACACCCACAAGCTGCAAGCGGTTAGCTAAACGTAACAGCCACCCAGGTATTGAGCGATCAGAAGATCAATAAGCAAGCCTGTACATTCTCTTGTGAATCCAATCAGTAACACTCCCGTACAGTCCGGTCTCTTCGTCTGATATGTTGCATATCTAGTTTAGGGGTGGTATACGTCAGACCCCAGTAACCGATAAGTCGTGTCGATGTGAGGCTCATAACAGGTCGAGAACCTACTGATAACACTTACCAGCAGTACTCAATATCCGCCCTGGTCAGGGACTTCCAGTTATAGCCAATCGAACACAACACAATATTAACTCCTTATACCGGGAGAGACGAATCCCCTCCTATCGCTCATTGCCTCCATGTGATTCGGGACTGTATCCAAAAGACACCATTTTGCACGCCCTCTTGGACGTGGTAAGGTGGAAATCAAAGCACAGTGGGAATCATACAAGACTCTATGACGATCTCGGGTCTACAGACTAACCTGTACCAGTGTCACCGGAGAACTGCCATCTGACATGAGGTATAATACCATCTGGGAGTTCTCGGCGAGTCCGTCCAGTGTACCCAGTCTCCACTGAGCACCCGTACATCATCTTTGATGTCAAACACCGATGGATATAGGACCATCCATCGCCCATCATATGGGTCAAGATGCGTATATGCTAGTCTACTCTGGTGTATCGATGCCCTGTCTCGATACACCCTCGACTAGGAACAATTATAGGATGTACTCATAGACTACGCTGGCCCCACTAGTATGATCTCATCATAGTCCCAGTAGTCGAGTACATATCCTAAGGGCTTTATCAACATGTGAGAACAAGACAGTAAACTAATACAAGTCAACATGTTAAGATAAAGTGAAACCAAATAGCATACTATCATGACGAGCAAGAAAGTCCTCTCTATATATATCCAAGCATCCATTATAATATACATCATATGTACAACAATGCCTCTAGGGCATATATATAACTAACAATCTCCCACTTGCACTAAGGCCAGCTGTTGTAGTATCTCATACCCAGCATCCCGAAGAGTCTCTCAAACTGTGTCTGGGGAATGGCTTTCGTGAGTGGATCCGCAGTGTTGTCATTCGTATCAACTCTCCTGACCTCGATCTCCCGACGATCAACTATCTCCCTGATCAGGTGATACCGCCTCAGAATATGTCTAGACTTCTGATGGGACCTGGGTTCCTTGGCCAAAACCACAGCTCCATTGTTATCACAATACAAAGGTATTGGATGCTCAATGGATGGAACCACACCAAGTTCAGTAATGTACTTCTTTATCCAGACAGCCTCTTTTGCAGCATCGTTGGTAGCGATGTATTCAGCCTCCATCGTCGAGTCTGCAACGGTATCCTGTTTGGAACTCTTCCAACGCACCGCCCCTCCATTGAGGGTAAAGAAAAATCCCGAGTACGACTTAGTGTCGTCCTTATCACTTTGGAAGCTTGAATCGGTAGAGGACTCCACCTGGAGTTCTCCGTTACCATACACCAAGAACATCTCCTTAGTTCTTCTCAAGTACTTGAGAATGTTCTTCACAACTGTCCAGTGATTCTCTCCAGGATCTGCTTATACCGACTCACTACACTTCGCGAGTATGCTACATTGGGTCTGGTACATAGCATCGCATACATGATAGAGCTTACTGCCGAAGCATAGGGTATCCCTTGCATGTGAGCTCTCTCCAAATCAGTCTTGGGAGACATCTCTTTGGAGAGAGTGAGTCCAGAGATCGTGGGTAGGTTCCCACGCTTGGATTCTTCCATACTAAACCTCTTTAGTATGGTGTCAATGTACCTGGATTAGGACAATCCCAGTATCCATTTAGATCTATCTCTGTAGATCATAATTCCCAATATGCAGGAGGCATCACCTAGATCTTTCATTGGGAATCTTTGTGATAAGAAGAGCTTGACTGATTGCAGCATATGAACATCATTTACTATCAAGAGTATGTCATCGACGTACAATATGAGGAAGACGACCTTACTCTGTGCAACCTTCTTATATATACAAGGTTCGTCTACATTTTTGATGAAGTCAAACTCTTTGACTACAACATCAAAGCAGATGTTCCAACTCCGCGATGCTTGCTTTAACCCATAAATGGATTTAAGCAGCTTGCACACCTTTCCGCTGCTCCCACTATCTACGAAGCCCTCTGGCTGAGTCATGTACACGCACTCTTCTAAATCACCGTTTAGAAAGGCGGTCTTAACATCCATCTGCCAGATTTCGTAGTCATGGTATGCAGCAATGGCAAGTAAGATCCGGATGGACTTAAGTATAGCCACTGGGGAAAAGGTTTCGTCATAATCCACACCTGTTCGTTGACGAAAACCCTTTGCAACAAGTCTAGCTTTGAAAGTCTCAACTTTTCCATCTACACCAAGTTTCTTCTTAAAGATCTACTTGCTCCCAATGGGTTTTACCCCTTCAGGAGCAACTTTCAAAGTCCATACTTTGTTGGTGTACATGGATTCCATCTCAGATCGCATTGCATCCAGCCATTTCACAGAGTCACTACTCGTGATGGCCTGCTCGAAACTAGTCGGATCATCATCTTGCATGATGCAATCCTCGCTCCCATCATCAATGAGAAAACCGTAGTATCTCTCAGGTGAATGAGAAACCCTACTAGATCGGCGGAGAGGCTGGGGTTCGTCGGGAACTACTGAATCCTCTGGTTCCACTAAATCTTCAGTTGCAGTTTGTGTCGCTGGAACCTCTTCCAGCTCTACCTCTTCGCCACTAATTTCTTTTGCAAGAAATTCCTTTTCTAAAAAGGTGGCATATTGAGAAACAAACACCTTTTGTTCCTCACCGTGGTAGAAGATATATCCATAGGAATCTTTTGGATATCCTACAAACTTACATAAACTTGATCTTGCCTCGAGCTTGTCCGGATTTTGCTTTTTAACATAGGCCGGACAACCCCATATCTTAACTCGTTTAAGAGATGGTCTCTTCCCATTCCAAATCTCATATGGAGTGGTAGGCACTGATTTAGTTGGAATTCTATTCAATAGGTATGCCGCTGTCTTAAGCGCATATCCCCAGAAGGAAATAGGCAACTCAGCAGTGCTCATCATAGAGCGCACCATATCTAATAGGGTGCGATTCCTCCTTTCCGATACACCGTTGTGCTGTGGTGTATAAGGAGGAGTAAGCTAAGAGAGAATCCCATTCTCTTTTAGATAGTTCAGAAACTCATTGCTCAAGTATTCTCCTCCTCGATCAGATCGAAAGATCTTAATACTTTTACCTGTTTGGTTCTTTACTTCGTTCTTATATTCTCTGAATTTCTTAAAAGCTTCAGACTTGTGTTTCATCAGGAACACATGTCCGTATCTAGAGAGACCGTCAGTGAATGTAATAAAATAGGAAGAACCGTTCCTGGCATGTGTAGACATAGGACCGCATACATCACTATGTACCAGTCCTAAGAGTTCCTTAACTCTTTCTCCGTGTCCACTAAACGGAGTTTTGGTCATTTTTCCTTTGAGACATGAATGGCAAGTATCATAAGATGATAATTCGAACGGATTCAAATATCCATTCTTATGTAACTTAGCTAGCCGTGTCGCATTGATATGACCAAGTCTACAATGCCATAAGAAGGATTCGTTCATTTCTGAACTTTTCCTTTTTTGTGTTTTTTGAATATTAAGGACTGTATTTTGATTGAGAATGAATATGCCATTATGTAACGAGCCTGATCCAATCAACTTTTGATTTAGGAAGATGTTCATAACATTATCCTGTATTACAAAATTATACCCTTCTTTACTTAATAAAGAAACTGATATAATGTTGCACATCATGTTTGGTATATAATAGCACTCATTCAGAATCAATGTATTACTACTTGGTAATACAAAGTGATATTCGCCAACTGCTTTGGCTGCAATACTTGCACCATTCCCTACTTGTAAGGAATGATCACCTTTTTCCAGTTTTCTACTTTTACGTAGCCCACGTAACAATTTACATATGTGGGACCCCGACTCGGTATCTAATACCCAGGACGTAGGGTGAACTGAGAAACAGTTTTCAATAACTAACACACCCGAAGAAGATGCATCAACATGCTTGTTCTTCGTTTGGGCGGCGTGAGAATCTAGATATTCTCATATTCCCTGTTCAGTCTTATAACACTTATAAGAAAGAACGGGACCAATGTTCCTTTGCTCAGTATAATAAGCGGGTTCAGTCAATACATCAATATTATTATCTTGATTAAGGCCTGACATGGTCGCTACCCGGAGAGAGAGAGAAAGAAACACTTTAGCGTATGCTCTTGCAAGATTAGATTGGTTATTATCTTATCTAATCAGGATGTCTCGCACTGTTTTTATCAAATCTCCCTTCAAACCCTAAAAGGTAAGATTAGCCGGGATTAATTACACCCTACAATTTCGTCAATCTTTCAGCCAGATCAATGTTGGTACTTTAAGGGAGGTTCCCCGTGCTTTCGCACGGACCTAATTAAAATAAACCTCGTTTTCCCAAAGGCATAACCTCGTTAACACCTTTCTAGACACCTACTTGATCGGCTAATTGTCCTGTGTAAAATTCTCCCAGGAGTAACTCTTACTCGTAGTGGGTATCATGATCCATCTATCTCATAGAAGGTATTCAATCTCATTGCAAATTTCAACATTTGAAATTCCCGATAATGCTTTTACCCCTAGTGACTTATGACCTTAACTATGGTCAACAAATCATAAGCGCTAGTCAAGTTCTACCCGTCATTTCTTGATTAATTTAGACCCACCCACATGACCCTTAACTATGGTCAACAAAGTCATATGACTGTTCTAATTAATCACATCATATGTTATATAGGAAAACATCACTCAGCTACCGTACACTGCGCCTTAACTATGGTCAACAAACGCAGCACGAATACTAAGTACTCTATTTTCCTAAAATGACGGAGGGTTACGCGGGTTTTTCAGAAAACCATGAGCGTAATGAACTTGATATCGTTATAGAAACAAGTGATTTTGAAAAGGAGTGTCTTTGAGGCTTTTCCAGTTTCGCTAAAGAGATCACTCCCGGTGAATGGATCTCGGCTCTTTCCTCATCGAATAAGGTGCAGGGTATATCATATATACCGCTGTGCAAAGCAAAACTATAGAAGCAATCAAAAAACTAATCCGTGAGTTTGTAGCATCTTCCATTTCTGCTAAAGAGGTCACTCCTGGTGAAGGGATCTCGGCTCTTTCCCCATCGAATAAGATGTAGGGTATATCATATATACCGCTGTGCAAAGCAAGACTGTAGCTACCCTTTTTATAGAGTTTTGATTCTACAACATCTTTAGATTTCTTTTCTTTTATTAATCTCATTAATAAAATCCCATCAATTATGCTTCCTAAGCATCACAGAAGAAACGAAAGCTGTAATATTTATATATCATATATATAGTATAAGCATTCGTCTTAGGAAGTAATATAATCTCATCACAGAACATTGCAGCAGAAGATAACATATGAAACATTGGATATACTAGGATGTCCGTGTTTTATTTCGATCCTGTATAAAACACGGATTCCACGGTCACGATGAATAGCCAAACCCACATCCTTAGACCCTTACGAGAGCAGCAAGCAACACTGCCAATTTTAGGGTTAGGAGACCCGGTCTCGACTCCTCGAGATGGCCTCCCACTGGTCCCTAGAACCCGGTTACTTGTGCTCCCCTCCTTGGGTCTACCTATTGCGGAAAAGTAAATAATATACAATGGTGACATCATCCTCATCCCGGAAGTGCCCCAATAAAAGAATATTACATACAAATGAATTTTACATGAATGAAAATAAAAACCCTCATCTCACATAAAAACCCCGGCTATTCAGAACACGACGATCCAATATAACATATCATAGCAATACATAATATCTCATATCATCAACATAAGCAAGTATGCGTATCCCGATTGTCGTTGATGTATAGCAACGAAGCCGGCGATACCCCACATACTACGCTTACGGTCACAGAAAAGAAAGTGTATAACTACAACATTTGGAATCCATAATCTCTTTAGACATCATAAATCCGAAATATCACATACTTCGCATTTCATGCCTAACTATATGAATTCCACATATTGTATCAGATTTCAGATAAATAGACAAAGTTAAACTTTCCGATCGAATAATCAAATACGCAAGATTTCCCAAATAGCTCAACACTTGAGCGGAGTTCAAAAAAATCCCAGAACATATCACAGCCCCAGTGAACCAGCCGTAGAAGGGTCAAACCAACGCCTCACATGTGGTAACGCCAAACTACCACAAACCCAAAGGTTCAGTGGAAGTTTTGACGGTCACATAATCGAGTTAAGGTTACGTTCTTCTAGAGAGTCCACAGATATGCTTGCATGGTTTTTCGAAAGATTTAAACTCAAGAAAAAATCAACACTTGAAAGTTTTTCGCGTCGGGAAAAAATGAGTTATTGATATCCGTTCGAACATTTTAACAGGTTCTAAATTATCCGGAAAACCAAACGAAATTAAACTTTCCGATCGAATCAACGAATACAAAGGATCTCCAGAAAACTCAACACTTGAGTAAGATTAAAAATTCCTAGAAGCAAGTATAAGCACCTATGGATATTACCTATAGACCCGTGTCCCTAACACCCAAGTTCGGCCGCGGAACCGCCGCGCAAGGCATGTCCCTGCCGTGGTTCCGCGGCGACTTGAGGGAGTTGGGGGCTTCTATTTAACAGTTATCCATAGAATCACCTGCTGAATTTTCTGAGTATTTTTAATACGGAAAAAATCATATTTTAAAAAATTTTCCAGAGAGGGGTCAAAAAATGACGTTTCGGGGTTCGATCGGACTTTTAACTTCGTATACACGTCGCCTAATCCTCTAGCTTGGCTCTGATACCACTGTAGAGTTACTAGGCACTCTTACAAGGGTCTATAAGGCATCAACCATGCCCGATTTAAAATTTAGACGTGCCGAACAACCCAAAGCGAGGATCATTGCTAGATGATTAGGGTTAAACATGCAAGTGAACAGCTTTACAACTAAGAGAGAGGGATTATAACCTTTGTAGTCCGCTCCTTTACTTCATAAGCTCCGAGTAGAATTCCCTTCGCCGCGATCCATGATCTACCGGACTCAAGAGAGGCTCCACAACCCGAATGATCCATGCTTGCTGGTAGTCTTCCTTTTCAAAGATGATCTACCATGAGGTTTCTTTAACTCAAGCTCTCACTCACTAATGAGGTGAACACCCTAATCAAATTGGCTAGATTAGATAAAGATGATGAAGTAGGATTTATACTCTCTTTTAATATCAAATTCTTACACTAATCCATCACAAAATAAAAACCTAGAAAGCTTTTGTGGGCTCAAGGAAGAAGAAGAAGAATGAATTCCTTTTGTGAAGAATAATGAAAATGTAATCATAATTACAAATGCAACCATGGTTGATAAAGAGAAGGCTAACCATTGTAGAGACTTAACTAGGGTTAAGGGTGTGGGTTGGGTTAGGAAATATCTCACAAAATATCAACACATAATATCTTTGCAAGAAACAAAAGAAAAGTTTCTAGAAGCTTCATGAAAGAACTAACCCAAATCAAACCCTAACCATGTTTAATCTCCACTAATCATGTTGCATTAGTAATTATAACATGTTACAATATTATATATCACATATATAATATATTTTTGTAACAAAAGAAAATAATACAATTAACATATATCGCATATATATCAATGTATTATCTGGTGAGAAAATGAAATAATAAAGCGAGCCAATATTAGATAATGTAATGTAATATATCACATATATAATTATACATTAAATTATCGAATCAACACTTGATCCGACAATCCGGCTATATCGAATATAACCGACTAATATATCATGTACCGATTCATCGAATCAACACTTGATCCGATGATCCGGCTGATATCAAATATCGCCGGCCGATATCATATATCGCGATAATAGAATACGGTATCTCATATCGCATTATTCTCGATGCCGCACATATCACATATGTGCTCCTACTCCGTTTTGCCTGAGTCAAGAAACCTCTGTGTAGGACTCTAAAGAATCGTCAATACGCCGGTAGCAGGTGATGATCATATCAAACACCCACAAGCTGCAAGCGGTCAGCTAAACGTAACAGCCACCCAGGTATTGAGCGATCAGAAGATCAACAAGCAAGCCTGTACATTCTCCTGTGAATCCAATCAGTAACACTCCCGTACAGTCCGGTCTCTTCGTTTGATATGTTGCATATCTAGTCTAGGGGTGGTATACATCAGACCCCAGTAACCGATAAGTCGTGTCGATGTGAGGTTCATAACAGGTCGAGAACCTACTGATAACACTTACCAGTAGTACTCAATATCCGCCCTGGCCAGGGACTTCCAGTTATAGCCAATCGAACACAGCACAATATCAACTCCCTATACCGGGAGAGACGAATCCCCTCCTATCGCTCATTGCCTCCATGTGATTCGGGACTGTACCCAAAAGACACCGTTTTGCACGCCCTCTTGGACGTGGTAAGGTGGAAATCAAAGCACAGTGGGAATCACACAAGACTCTATGATGATCTCGGGTCTATAGACTAACCTGTACCAGTGTCACCGGAGAACTGCCATCTGACGTGAGGTATAATACCATCTGGGAGTTCTCGGCGAGTCCTTCCAGTGTACCCAGTCTCCACTGAGCACCTGTACACCATCTTTGATATCAAACACCGATGGATATGGGATCATCCATCGCCCATCATATGGGTCAAGATGCGTATACGCTAGTCTACTCTGGTGTATCGATGCCCTGTCTCGATACACCCTCGACTAGGAACAATTATAGGATGTACTCATAGACTACGCTGGCCCCACTAGTATGATCTCATCATAGTCCCAGTAGTCGAGTACATATCCTAAGGGCTTTATCAACATGTGAGAACAAGACAGTAAACTAATACAAGTCAACATGTTAAGATAAAGTGAAACCAAATAGCATACTATCATGACGAGCAAGAAAGTCCTCTCTATATATATCCAAGCATCCATTATAATATACATCATATGTACAACAATGCCTCTAGGGCATATATATAACTAACAGTTTTACCATTACTCTACTGAGGGTGAAAATCAGGTTGGGTTTTATAAAAATCATACTCTACTGAGGATGAAAATCAGATTGGGTTTTATAAAATTTGAGGAAGAATATTTGAAACTGTCTTGATTAATTTGTGTTGTGTACATGAGCTTTATAGAGTACATACAATTATTGTTTACAAGAAAACTAAAATCAACTATATGAGAGTATCGATCAATTAAGATTTGACCAAATCAACTATGATTGAGCAAATCAATGTGGAAATGGAATGTATCAATAATTTAATACAATTAAGATTTGACCAAATCAACTATGATTGAGCAAATCAATATGGAAAAGGAATATATCAATAATTTAACACACCCTCTCAAGTTGAAGCATGCAGGTCAGCAATGCCCAACTTGCTTAAAAAAAATCCAAATTGTTGTTGTCCAAGAGCTTTTGTAAACAAGTCGGTCGGTTGTAGATTTATAGGAATGTGCCACAAAAGGATCTCCCGACCTTGAACCTTGTCACGAATGAAATGACAATCCACTTTGTTCATTCATAGAAAACCAGATTATTTGCAATGTGAATAGCAGATGTGTTGTCACAATAAAGAAACACTAGTTGAGTATGTTGGACATTAAGAGTAATTAGAAACCGCTTGAGTCAAATTAGCTCGCTCGTAGTATCTGCCATAGATCTGTATTCCGCTTCAGGTGATGAGTGAGAGACTGTGATATGCTTCTTTGTCTTCCAAGAAACGGGAGATGAGCCAAGAGTGACAAAATATCCAGTCAACGAGCGCCGTGTCATAGGACATGCGACCCAGTCGAAATCACTATACGCTCTTAAAATAAGATCATTAGAAGTGTGTAGCAGAATACCTTGTTCTGGACTTCAAATAGCGCAACACACACATGGCCACATCCAAGTGAGGTTGACGAGGATCATGCATAAACTGGCTTAGAATGTGTATTGGATAGGTGAGCTCTGGATGGGTGATGGTAAGATAAATGAGATGTCCAATGAGACGCCTATACTGTGAAGGATCTGCAACCTGTGTTCCTTCATCTAACCGAAGAAGATGTTGTCGCTCCATTTGAAAAAAAGTTGCTTTGCAACCTAGCTGTAAGTAGATGCTCGTGCTCATGTCACTAACTTGCGATCAAGACGGAATAGAAAACAAAAATTTCTACGACTAGAGCACGAACTTCTACGAGCTAGAATCGAAATCAAACACTAAACTAGTGAACAAGAGAAGGTTAACTACCCGGATAGGCGTTCAGATACCTTTGTAGTCGTGTCCTTCGACTTCTTTCCTCTTCTTTCGCTCCTAGGGACTCCGGAATCGAGTTTGGAAGACGGCCTTCGTAGTCAAAGAAGATCCATCCGAGAGAACCCAAAAATAGGCTATATCTTCACACTAGTAAACCAAGTGAAGAAACTAGTGAACTAGACTCGATAAGAATGGTTCACTAGAAGATGTAGCAGTCTAATCACTAATCTTTTCTCTCTTTATCTTTTCTTTTATCAATTAAAGAAATCTCAAGATGAGAAGAAGAAGATGATGATAAACTTGAGAATGGCTACTAGAAAAAAAAATCCAACCTTATCTCATTTCTTTCTCATCTTTATTTAGAGTTGTAAGAGTGGGTGGACTTATGACTCACCATGGTGAGTCACAAGCCCACACTCTTCTCACAAACTCTAGAATAGATGAGAGGAAAAAAGTGAGCCATCTTATTTGTACACATATACATATGTATATGTACATATATAAATATATATACACAAATACACTAATACAAGTATATGCTACAAATACACACCCGTATTTGTATAAAATACGACCGTATTCGTATAAAATATACGAATACCCGTATTTGTATTAAGACACAAATACATGTATTTATACAAATAGCCATATTCGTATAAATACTGTATTATGTCAAAATACGAATACGCAAAAGAGAGATACTAAAAAGAGATAAATAATACTAGCTCACATTTAATACAAATGTGATAACATAGTTATCTTTCAAACCCTGCTAGTATTAACAAACTGTTCGACTAAAGGTACGTGTACTGAAACACGTATTTAATCGAAACCAGGTACGTATCAAAACACGTACACTATATCGATTCGCCTAACCTGGGAAAACCTCTGTGTGGGACTCTAAAGACTCGATAATACGCTGGCAATAGGTTTAACCACAAGCACGTCAGCGGCACTAGCTGTATGTAATGGCTGCCCAGGTATTGATCGAAAGGAAGGCCGACAAGCAAACTTGTCTGTATCCCTACTGAGCCCGAAAGTGACAATCTTAGTACAGTTCGGTTTCTTTGTCAGAGAGTATCGCATACTAGGTCTGGTAGGTGGAAAACGTCAGACCCTTAATAACCCAATAAGTTATGTCGATGTGGCCCAAAACCATCCTGAGAAACTACTGATCTCACAATCAGTAAATCTCAACTGCCTTGGCCAAGGTCTTATGGTGATAACCAATCAAACACAGTGCGACATCAACTCCCAATACCGGGAGAGACGAATCCCTTCTATCGCTCACTGCCCCCCAAGTGCTTCAGGACTGTACCTAACCAAAACTTGTTTTCACGACTCTTTAAAGCAGTGGTAGGGTAGTGATCTAAGTACAGCAGAAACACACTCGAGACGCATGACGATGTCAGGTCTAAAGACTAACTTATACCCATGTCACCAGAGAATTGCTATCTAACGATAGGTATAATACCATCTAGAAGTTCTCGGCTAGTCCTTCCAGTGTAACTCATAACCTAATGAGTACCTGTATACTATTTTTGGTGTCGAACACCAATGGTTGTGGGACAGGCTGTTGGCTATAGTGCCCTCAAGTCAATTATTAAATCGCAGGCACTCGATTGTGATGATTGAGGGAGGAACTATACCGGTAGAACGGTCTTACTCGAGATGATAGTATGCTATCTGGTTTGTCTTTATCATCATGTACAACATTAGGTGACATTACGGATCACTATTATATGTTGATAGAGCCCATAGGATTCTTGTTTGACTACCAGCATTATGATGTCAATCATATACGCGGGAGCTGGGTGGTCTATAAGCACATCCTTAAATGTCCCTATTCGTAGGAGTATCGAGACTGGGGCATCGACTCCAAGAGTAGACTAGTGTATACTTATCGAGATCCCGACGAGGGGCGGTAGCCGGTCTCACAAGCCATTGGTATCAGTTAGTCACCTAAGATAGTATACAGGTGCTCATTGGGTTATGAGTACATTGGACGGACTCGCCGGGAACCTGCTAGATAGTATTATACCCATTGTCAGATTGCAGTTCCCAGGTGACATGAGTACAGGTTAGTCTGTCGACCTGAGATCATCATTTGTCTCGTGTGAGTTCCCACTGTGCTTTGATTACTACCCTACCACGGCTCAAAGGAGTCGTGCAAATAGGTTTTAGTTGGGTACAGTCCCGAGCCACATGGAGGCAGTGAGCGGATTGTCGGGGATTCGTCTCTCCCGGTATTGGGGTTTGATGTCACGCTGTGCACGGATGGCCATCACCAGAAATCCTTGGCCAAGGTAGTCGAGAATTACTGATCTAGGATCAGTAGTTTCTCAGGTGGTAATGGGCTTCATACCGACACGAAATGTCGCATTATTAAGGGTCTGACTTTATCTACCCCCAAGACTCGATATGCGATACTCTTAGACGAACAGACCAGACTGTATAGAGATTTTCACTGTCAGCCTCAGTAGGGGTTTGGATGAGTTTTCTCGTCGGCATTCCTTTCGCTCAATAACTGGGTAGCCGTTACATACAGCTAGTGCCGCTGACGTGCTTATGGTTAAACCCACTGCCAGCGTATTGACGAGTCTTTAGAGTCCCACACAGAGCGTTTTCACGGTTCAGGCAATATGGTGTAGATGACGTATGTTGGTACATACAGGTGTCCGATTAAATATGTATACAGACTGCACAGACTTTAATCAGACGGTTGATAACACTAGCGGCTTACGATTAAGCCGGATTATTAAATCAGGTTTTTATTTAATAATTTATATATGTATTTATATATATGTATTCTAATATTATTGTTCAATATTCATTTTCTCTCTTGGGTATTCGTATCTTTGTACGAATACGCGTATATGTATTTCGATACGTCTACCGGGTTGCATTCCGTATTTATACGGAATAGCACCTTATTATTTGATTTTCATTTTAGAAAATCAATTTGGGAAATGAGGTGGAAGGGTGAGTTGACATGGGCATGGTGTAGCATGTAGAGAGTCATATCTCTCATTTGTTTATTTGGAAAATGAGAGGAGATATTTTTGATGCATGGTTGCAAATGACTTAGCCATTCTCTCCACATGCCATCCATTATTCATTCTTTCATCACTTGATTCACTCACACTCTCACTCTTGAGAGACTTAGCCATTTTCATGGTTGCTCATGCCATTAGTTTCCTCACCTCCTTCTTCATCTTCTTGGGTTGCTCTTTTGAGCATGTCACATGAGAGAAAAATATAGTGAGACATCCTACACCTCCACTTTCTATTGCTAGCAACCTTGGAGTGTCGGTTGCCTCGCTAGGCGAGGCTGGAGCTTGCATCGTTTCTCTCTGGTGGATCATCATTGACGGAGGAAGACCGGCAACCAAACTCGATCCAGACAACCACAAGGAGCTTGGGATGAATGTTGAAGATCGAAGGACTTGGTTCATTTGGTATAACAATTCTATCATAGTAGATTTGCACTCTTTAGTTAGCTAGTATAGTTTATGGTTTCTTGGGACGAGTTTTGTTTGCGCCAAAAATTTTAAACGCCAGTTTTTGTTCCCTATCGGCCACGGTAGATGGCCAGGGCGCCGGCGAAACCCATCATGGTATCAGAGCCACCCATAAACCAATACTAGCTAGTTTGCACAAAATTAGAATATCGATCGACCAAAATTTCCGAATCATTTTTCCAATTTTTCTTGCTTGCTGTCGATTTTCAAACGTGTTCCAAAAATCTTTCTCTGTATCTTAAAAATACATGCAGGCAATTATAGGGCATCAGAAGAAATTTGTGCGCCTAAGCCAACAATTTGGCTGCGGAACCGCCGCATATTGTGCCTTTTGGTAGCGGTTCCGCGGCGCTTTTGTGGCGATATGGAGCCAAATTTTTTCTGGCACTCTATTTTATGGAAAAATGATTTTTGTGATATGTGGTTTTGGCCCAGATTCATTTGAGTGCTCGATTTGCTTTTGGGGCCAATTTGGGAAATTTTAGTCGATCGAAATTTTAAGTGTGTTTTTATGAGTACATGTGATGATATCTGCGACCGTGAATATTATTGACCTGTACAACCCGACTAGTTGCTATATGTTCAACTAGACGGGTTTGCGAACTTAATATTCACGTTGATGTTCTGTGATTGTGCTGATATTGTGGTTGGATTGTCGTGGTGGATAGTCAGTGGTGCAATGATAGTTAGTAAAGTTCAGATTCATTTGTACATTTGATATTGCGGGGCGAGCATCAGATATGTGGACTGCTGTCTTTGCCCGTTTGTATATTATTTGTTTGGGGCACGACCGGGTTGAGGTCGATGTCACCCTTGTATATTTTCTTTTCTTTTCTGTACTAGGATTACCCCGCGGTGGAGTGCACGAATAGCCGGGTTCTAGATGACAACGGGTCCGCATCTCGTGGCCTTGAGACGGAGGGGACCTTACTCTAGAATTTGCGGGCTATTCGCCGCACTCGTAGGGGGTATAGGATGACCTACGGAGGTGTGCACAAGTTACCGGATTCCGTGAAGTGCCAGGTGGCCTATTCACTTTGTTGATTGTGGTTGCCTCACTTCTGGGATTGGCGGATAACCTGCCGCACTCATAGGGGTCCAGGGTTTTCATTGCACAGGCTATCCACACGACAGGGAACGCCGGGTCTCATTTGCGGCTCAAATGAAACCCGGGGCTCCAAGATTATCCACCATCCTGTGTTGCTTCTGTGATGATTCTGTGATGTTTCTTATATCATGCCTAGGAAGAATGTTATATATTTATATATATACTAGTAGATGTTGTATATGTTTTGCACCCGCGCTAGTCCAGCCCCCGCTCTGTCGTTAGTTAAGTAACCTAACGGGTGATGACGGGACCCAGTGGCGAATGTGGATGTCATATACGTACATTTTATTTTCGTTCCTTTTCTGTGGTGTGATATGGATTAATTGATGGGACTGCATTAATTCTGATTAATGCAAGGAAAACAAACCTATATGATATTGTTGGAACCAATTTTCTAAAACTGTTATTACTGAACGTTTCCTTTTGCTTTGTACAGTGATATTTGGTTATGAATATCCAGCACCTCATTCCACGAGATAAGAGCCGAGATCCCTTCATCGGGAGTGACCTCTTGAGCAAAAGTTTGCGTTATTGTAATAATTTTACTATAGTCGATTCTTTTGCTTTGCATCGTGGTATTTAGTTTGGAATATCCTGCATCTCATTCGACGAGGAAATAGCCAAGATCCCTTCACAGGGAGTGACCTCTTTAGCAAAAGTTTGCCTACTATATATATTTGTAAAACCACTCGGTTCCTTCAAAGATATCAAGTTCATTACGTTAAAGGTTTTTCGCCAAAAACCAGCTGTAGCCCTCTATAATTTCAGATTAATATTGCTTAGTATTCGTGCTACGTATGTCGTGTATTGCCGAGGCGTAGTGTTCGGTAGCTCTGTAATGCTTTTCTGTCGCATGGATATATGGATTGGTTAGGACAGTCGTACGGTCATGTTGGCATTATCAAGGGTTCGTACGGGTGGGTTTAACGCAATCAAGATAATGGCGGGTTGAACTTGACTAGGACTCTTTCATATGTTGGCATTGTCAAGGTCACTTGGGTCCTAGGGGTGAAAACCACATCGGGAGTTTCAAACATACAGGAAACTTGCCAGGCATGCGCATACCTTCTGGAGTGTGGTGACTTAAGTGGATTCTATCAAGTTATTATGTGATGATAGTTGGATCCCGATTCCTACTGATGAGTAGGTGCTACTCCTTGGGTGATTTTAGATGATCCCGACTAATTCTCCTTTTGGGTTTGGAGGTGAATTCGAGAAAACAGTGGGAGACATCTTGATTAGATAAAGTGATTAACCATTCTGATCCAGGTTAGAGTGCACGCTGAGTATTTCTTTTCTCTCTCTCTTTGGCTGCGACGATGACCCGACCTCAAACTAAAACTCATGAACCAAGTTAACCGAACCTTCTTAAAACACTTTGGCATTTGGATTGTCACTTAGTTGCATATATCATTGCCACTACTATATCCCCTTTGCATTTCTTTGGAATATTCCGTATCATTATGAAGATCCATATTTCTTGGATATGGCATCGTATAGTTATATACGAACTCGAAGGAGCTTGTTCCAGTTCGAGGATGGATTTCGGTTCTGGAGAAATTGAATAGGATTATTCGGTTTTCTTTTCCCTTTACCTTCTCTCCGGTTGCTAGAGCTCCTGGTATTAGGAGAGTACACCTATTATGCTTATTGGATAGTCTTCTTTCAAACCTTAGGCTAGTGCCGAAAAGTAGGGAAGGAAGAAAACCAATTAGCCTAAGTGTGGTGTACAGAAGGTAATAAGTAAAGACATATAAAGGGATTAGATTAAGGGCAAAGAAAATTGCGACTATTATCATTTATGACAAAACCGCGTATACCATCGCCACTCCGACTTTCACCTTTGCTTTTCTCCAGAACATTCTGTATCACTACGAAGATCCACATATTGCTTGGATATTTCCATCGTATAGTTACATACGAACTCGAAGGAACTTGTTCCAGTTCGAGGATGGTTTCATTTTCTGGAGAAATAGAATAAGGATTATTCAGTTGTCTTTTCTCTTTACCTTCTCTCAGGTTGCTAGAGTTCCTGGTATTAGGAGAGTACACCTATTACGCTTATTGGATAGTCTTCTTCCAAATCTTAGGCTGGTGCAGAAGGATAGGGAAGGAAGAGAACCAATTAGCCTAAGTGTGGTGTACATAAGGTAATAAGTAAAGAAATATAAAAGGATTGGAGTGTGGGTAAGGAAATATACGGTTACTGTCATGAATCTGGATAGTGGAAGAGGCATTACTAGGAATACTCGGCTACCCCTTTGAAACATTTTCATATTACAGTTTTACTGTGCGATGTTAATTGAAAACTGTTTTCCTAATTAGATTCTGACTTTAGTGTATGTATTTACCAGATATGATTCTCACATCTGTATGGCGTTACAGATGCTGAGTAAGAGTAAGATATGGGGAATTAAATGATTATATCCTCAACATATCGGAATTCTTTGTAATTGGTGATATTTGAGGAAACCACATGGGTTTTGCCGGATGGCAAATATTTGGTTTTGAATATCCGTTGTTATGCACCAATTTCAAGCTGATATATCTGTACATTTATTTTATAAAGTGAGATATAACTTTTTGAAATTATGTCTATGACATTTACCTATATCAGTTGATGGTTAGATTAGGTGCATTCAACAACGGTGTAATTCTTCTTAACCATAGTACAGTTTCAACCTACGACGCACAGGGTTTGAGTTATTAAACTTAGTGGACTTATACAGAGTATTGTATGTTGTCCAGTGTCCGTTAGGACAAAGAGGTTGGTACTCGTACTATATTCTGCTTACTCATGATTTCTCTAGTTTTAGACAAGTGTTTCGTTGAAATACAAGGTCCAAGTTTTGAGAAGTTATAGGTATAAGAATAAAGTAGAGAACCATTTGTTGCAAGTATCAGGATTCTTTAAGATGATCGAAGATGTAGATACTTGTGTTAGGTATTCCATTGTAAGTAATGGTTTTGAGAACTTGCTTCTCTTTCAGGTTACTCATATGTGGATGCATTTCTTGATGAGTAATGCTGATTGGCCTCATTCCATTTAGTTGATATGCACTGGAGACAGCTGCATGTATTTTGAATGTGATTCAAATTAAATTAGTGCCTTTGTTTCTATATGTATATATAATGGATTCATATCTTAACGATATTAAGGTATATGGAGTTGTCCGGCTAATGCTTAAAACCAGAATCCGGATAAACTCTAGGCACGTTTCAGTAATGGCAGTTTGTGGGTTATCCCGGGTATTGACGAGGGTTAACATTCTACCATCTGGAAGATCAATAGTTATATTGTTCTTGACTTCCCACCGGTTTTAGCAAAATGGATTCTTTTTCTGAAAACATTAGTGGGAGTATGGTAGAACTGGAAGTGATTCCAGAACCACAAACGATTACTGAAAATTTAGTAGAACTTAAAGATTCAATTGGATTCGACATTCTATTAGCCACTCCGCAGATTTGGTGGGTAACCTCAAGCACCCGAGAGGTACTTCGGTCTCCTCAAAGACGGTGACAGAGAGGTTTTTGATTACCCAAACTTGACACTACCGCTATTCTAGACTATGGGATCTGGCAGGAGAATGAGTATAACGTCGTTCTAAATTAGCTTTAGAAGTGCATGTGTATATAACTCTGCCAGAGAGTTGTTGTAGTCAGTGGGAGTAGCGGAAGCGTAGTGGGCAAGTAGCTTATGTCTATTTATAGACTAAAGCAGATATAGCGGAGATAGATCGTCTATTTTTGATGTGACAGTCATAGAGTTTGACTTCATCAGAATAACAGATGGACCTGATAAGAAGGTAGTAGGGAGTGATGTCCTGGTATTTGGATGACATTCTCTTGATAGGAAATGATATTCCTATACTATGATTGGTTATAATGTGGTTGTCACAAGGTGTTTCTCCAAACAGGTTCTGGATAAAATATCAGGTTTTCTAGTCGCTAGATCTATGGTTTTAGATCTAGATTTGGGAAGTATCCCAATTTGGGTACTTGACACTATTCTAAAGCGTTTTAGAATGGACGACTCCTGGCATGGTGGTGTACCCGCAGGTGATGGAGTCACCCTCTCTAAAGTGATGTCTTTCAGACTGATGAGGAGAGAGAGATACATGATTAGCATATCACTTGCTTAGGTAATTAAGTTAATCATGAAATGTCAAGTACCACACCAGATATTGCTTTTGCACTAGCTGCAATAAGCATATATATTAATCCAATTATGGAGAAACGGAGGGAAGCAGTTATGAACATAAGTGGATGTTCTTGGTATATGGTAACGGCAGCCTCTTTCAGGAGGCGGTTATCATTTTAGGCTTCCAAGGTGACCTGGATGATAGAGTGGCTGTCAGAATTATAGTTTTCTCTTTTTTGAGGGGAAGTATGTTGGACAGCTGGTGTCACGACCCAAAAATATTAGCTCGCGACCGACACTTAAATCATGCAACGTCTAAAGGCATAACGTAAATTAAGTAAGCCGAAGCCCAGAAATCTAAAGCTTTTTAAATAAAATAAAAGAGGTGAAGTTTTGAAATAAAGGTATGTTGAAATCAAACGTTTAATAAAATGCATAGTTAATGGAATATGAAAAATGCAAGTGGATTCTACTAGTTGGAAAACAAGTTTTGTATTTTAAAAATTTGGGCAGCACCTCCTTTGTATATTTTGATCCAAAACCACATATACATGATAATAATAAAGGCATCTCCAAGCGGGAGCTAGCACTTCGCCAATCGGCGTAATCACAACCACGCAAGTCATAATATAAGTATACGATGCCCAACGGCGAAGATTAACACAAGAATAAAGAATAAAGCAAGACATCAACCCACCAAGCGAACATATAACCCATCACTCTAAATCTCGCAACTACAAGTCTTGCCGAGTCTTACTACATATATAAATACTAGTTTCTGATTGATGGAGTTGACTAGATACAATAGAAATAATAATACAAGAGTGGAACGATCCAACATGTACCACCTACCAAAGCAAATCACCCGAATACCAGCTCTGTGCCAGCGAAGCCGCTACTGATCCATGCGGTCAACCTGCAAGAACTGTGGCACAACGGGGGTGAGTTGCCAACTCGTGAGTAGAAAACATCATCAGGTAGAAATCGAATAAAACAACGATTCCTAGGTCAACTATATCATATGGGTAATACTATGATATCTAGGGTGACCGTATCTGCATATGTGCCAACAATATAATCAATGCCTATCAACATGTGGATAACATCTACGTGTCCATCAATGACTCAACAACATCATGCATGTAAATATCATGAAAGCATATGGATATAAGTATGGGGATATCAATCAACGTGTGTCCATCAACGACACATCAAAATCATGGAACCTGGGTGTCCAATATCGACACACGAAACATCATGAAACCCGTGTCCAACATCGACACGTAAATCCTCATATTTCGGGCTCCATCAGTCCGGATCGGCCCTCGGGCTCCGTCAGTCCGGATCGGCCCTCGGGCTCCGTCAGTCCGGATCGGCCTATATCAATATCTCGGGCTCCGTCAGTCCGGATCGGCCCTAGGGCTCCGTCAGTCCGGATCGGCCCGTATCATCTCACGACTCCGGTCGGTATCCTCCAGATAACCGCCGAGCCCAATACTATCACTGGTAGGTAGTAGTCCCTCTGCCAGGCTCATCGTCTACTGCACAACATCCCTTTCTTGCCCCGGGATACCATACTTGCAGGGCTTAGCAAAAAAGAGGGCAAAGCAACTCTGGGTCCATCACGAACCTGCAAACGGATCATCCAGCTCCTCGAATCGGGTTTCTATCACACGTCTCAGAACCGAGAAAACGCATGGTGGACGCACTGAAATATCATATCAAGAGAAATCGGGTTTTTAAAACAATAGATAATTTCGTTTGAAACATAACCATGGTTCTCAAATCCAAAATCTCATGAAAACAACATCTCAATGCATATAATCGTAAAGCATGATGTATGCGACATATATCAGAAATGTAAGCATATCCGTATATCATGCAACATGGAACAATGATGTGAGCATATCAGTATATCATGCGACATATCATAATGATGTGAGCATAGCAAGTATATCATACAACATAGCATAATGGGGAAATTCTATTGTGTAAGTGACATAGCAATTATCGATGATGAAAGTGTGTGAGCCGGAAAATCTGTGTAAGTGTAACATACGCATCATCGATAATGGTGTAGGTGTACTCGCACAGGTATATGTAATACAATAAGAATGACATGAACGTAGCATAAGGTACATCGCACGCGAAATGCTAACAGGTATACGTATCTACAATATATTCGAGTTGATGAATCTATCAATCGGCATCCAGCCTCACAACATCGCGTACGATATAATCCATCGTACGGCATCCTCTAGTAAAGGGTATGGATCAATCATCAAGTAAAACTCATCATGTACAGTATCCATCATACGGTGGCATTACACCATTAGGGATCCTATCAACCTTTATGGCAATGAGGGTACGGACCTAACGTCTCGTACGACATATCACTCATGATTCACAACATTATATATATCTATATACTTATGTCCCAGGTCACATCCGTATCAATCTCATATCATGGGACCGGCAAAGGTATCAATTATCACATATCGACTCGCATCCGTATAACGACATATCAAACCTAGTCATCATATCTCATCGTATACTCTTTTCATCCCATCAATATCTCACATCAAGTCATTTTGCATATACATTCTATCTTATAAATCTCATGTCATGCTACTCTAAGTCTCATACTTAATCTCGTGCAACTACATATATTTGTATATCATGATTCACATTTACGCTTCATAACCTTATATATCACTTCGAGACATCCTTATCAATCATATCAGTTCATACTACACCTTTAATCACATCCGTGGGTTCCTAATATAGGTTTCTACGACAATATTCTAAATATCAGTTTCCATTTATTAATTGCGGGGATGCTATACGCCATCCACCCGACTTCCCCCGTAGATATAAATCTACTCACCTGCGGAACTCCTTATTCAGCCATAGTCGATGTACTTCGTCGTCTCGGAATCCATGCGAAGGTACCTACAATCAATACATATCGCAATACCATTAAAATCAATGTCCGAAAACCGAAACGGCACACGAAAAGCCTATAGGTTAGAACCCATAGCTTAGGCATGCAAAAACAATCAAACAACCCTTGTTGTTGACGTACAAATGCCCAACAACCAAATACAAATCCAAACATCAAAACTAATAATCTCAATATTAGAAAACATAACCAAAAGCACCCCAATATGCTCCCAGATTTTAGCTCAGGTTAAATGATACAAAACTAGCAAGTACAGGGGATAGCATATGAGATAAGTGATCTACAGAACCAATTCCAACACCAATACCACAATTGACCCGGCGAAATCACCTGAAAAACCGGCCTGCTCGGCCCAATGAAGGAGTTGGGGTTTCTTCTTCTCAGGGTGGTCTCCTAGTGTCTTAAATAGGTCCCTGGAGTTGCTAGTTTTTCTCATAAGTGGCTCAGGTTGCTCCAGATACCTTGTAGGCCTTAAGGTTTCACAAAACCGACACGGAAAAATTCTAACTTCGTGTATCGGGTTCTAAACTCATTTCCAGGCCAGTAAATCAATCTCTAAGGTCTTGTAAACACTCACTACACCTCAATTGGCCACTTAACAGCAACTTGTAATCTTCTAAGATCACATATCCTAATTAACTCAAATTCTAAACTAAAATACGATATTTAACACAATTACTAATCTTAAGTGAAGAGATATACCTCATTAGCAACTAAAGAAAATTCTTGAGTTGCCCAAAGTCTTCAAAATCCAAACTTGAATGGTTCTAAGGGTTTAGAATAGGTTTGTGCATGTTTTTAATGAAAGCGGCATGAGGTTTTGGCAAGGAATTTGAGATTGTGCATGGAGGTAGTGAGGTGAATGAAGGAGATGAAGAAAACATGGAGAAAACAATGGGGAAAGAGGAATGGGGCAGCCAAGTCTCTCTCTTAGGCTCACTCTCTCTCACAAATATCTCCCCTACACTCACTCTCTCACAAATATCAATTTTGTTTCTTTCACATAACTCATGGCATCAATTTTATTCCATTCACACTCAAATTTTTCTCATTTCCTTTTCTTTTTCTTTTCTCTTTACTCATTCACACAACTTCTCTTTGTTCTCACAAGCCACAAGTCACACACACAAAATCCAACATGCACATGACACGGTGCACTAGTCACGGAAAAATGTAAAAACACGGATTTGACCAAAAATCCGATAATATCATTAAAATAAATAAATCATTTTAATCTCCTATAAATTTCCAAATATTGGTATATACTTATACCATTTTACGAAAAATCCCTATTCGCAATTCGAATAGTTTTCACGAAATATTTTATTTTAATATTAAATTCCAAAAATAATATTTTATATTTTCTGAAATATTACAATCTTCCCCTCTTAAATAAATTCGGTCTCCGAATTTAAATTTAAACTCCCAAATGCTAAAACATTTCAATAATCGGCTCAAATCAACGGGGCTCCGAAATCACGGGAGATACAGAAATACCACAGCGCATCGTGTGCGCCTGAAAACGAGTACGAAACTCAAAATTGAACTCCGTCAAGCGTCACACAAACCATCGGATTTGCACGCAAATCATCGGAGTTACAATGGAGATACAAATCTTGAAATCCATTACTGAAATCCAATATGCACTAGTCAAATACTATAATACGGGTATAGTACGCATCCTTGGAAAAAGCTCTTAAAACCGAATAAAACAATATGCAAAATCTTTTCTGAATCGCCGTGTGATGCGTAACTCACGGAGCAAGTGACGGACGCTCATTTGTAAAGTAATACTATACGTTCATATATTTTTTGCTCAAATATACGTTCCGCCGTTTTAAAACATCCTAAAAGATTTTCCTTTGTAAACGTTCGTGTCGCTCGCGGACACGTAAGAAATAGAGAGACTATAGCTCCTTTTTGAAAACCTTTTGGTAAAATTTTTATGCATGCAAGTACTCAGGTACTGTTCTCAGATCAGTCCTGTTCGGCCACTACATAATATAGTGCTCATCATGAAACAAGGTGCTCATGAGCAAAATCAGCTTCAGAAGGCGTATCCAACAATCACGTGCGTCTGGTACGCACGGAAATCAAATCCAAATACAAGTGCTAAGAATGTGCACAAAACCAAACTAAGTGCAATGGGTGTACACGAAAGTATATGTCCAGTGCAACGAGTGTGCACGACAATAATATCAAGTGCATCTATAGTGCACGAAAATCTCAACCCAGTGCAACTAACCTGCACAATGAAAATCCCAATCGAGTGCATCCGGTGTGCACAAAATCATATCTCATATCATGCGCCCAACATGGGCGAAATCCAAATCAAGTGCATCCGTCATACACGAATAAAATCTAACTCATGTGCATCCGATGCGCATGAAATCCAATACCAAGCGCCTAATATGCGCAAAAATCCAATCCAAGCGTGTCAGGTCCGTAAAAAGTATCTAGTGTAGTAGCATACACGAAAACGAACGTCAGGGGTAAACGCACACAAAAACATAAATCTGGTAACACAATTGCTCAAAATATAAATCGGGTGCAACCGATGTACGGAGTATAAGTCTAGTGCAACCAATGCACGAAACACAAATACGGTGCATCCAGTGCACGAAATATAAATCCAATGCATCAAATGCATTAAATAAAAATCCGGTGCATCTAGTGCATGAAATACAAATCCGGTGCATCCAGTGCACGAAATACCAATCCGGTGCAATAAATGCACGGAAACTCATCAATAACTCAAATGCGTATAAAAAGAAACACCGAGTGTACCAAGGTGTATAAAATCATAGACGTGTCTAACCGCATGCACAAAACACGTATCAATGCACTTCAAGCACATGCGAGCTATACCGAGTGCAAAAATCAAATAGAGTGTGTACCACATGCACAAAATCAAATCAACTGTATGAAATCCACGAAATCATAAACACGTGCAGCCAAGGCACAAAATCAATATCAAGTGCAATAAATATGCACAAACCATAAACCAACACAACAGTGTATAAAGCATATCTCAAGTGTAATAACTATGCATAAAAATGTAAATACCCAGTAGGTGCAGCCATGGTGCACGAAAACCATATCATGAAACTCAATCATCAAAACTCAAATCCAAGCGATATAAGCGTGATTCTCGGATCACAAATGCAAATCGCAACAAATGACATTGAGGTACACTTCCTACAGTGTCGAAAAATGTCGGTGCGCCCAAAACTGGCAGAGCAAGAACATTTGCTTGCTTCCTGCCCACGGTCTGGCGTGCTCTGTCTCTGGGTCCTTATTTTCTCTGTGGATTACCAATCTCGCAATCCTTTGGCTCATTGGCCCGGTTAGGTGTACTAACGGAAACGATTCCGCTCTGGCACTCCTCTGGTCATCTCTCGGCCAATTATCATGACCACTCGTAAAACAGCACGTCACTGGCATCGGCCTCTGGCCCTCTGAAGACACGTGACACAACTGATCCTCGGTGCAAATCCTATCGCAGCAGTGTCCTGGAAGGAACCTGCTCAAGGTCTCTTTCGATCTCGCCTATGCCGAACTATACGGAGGCTGGTACTCTTACATAATCATTTCTCGCTTTCTGGACATCTGCGTTCTCAGCACAGCTTTTCCTCGGGAACTGGCTGTATCCCAATGCCTCTGTATACATATCCGATCACTAATCTCAATAGGGAGTAACAATAGCTCGTTAACATCTCGCACGAACCTCTTACTCCACTCATCTTTATTATCATCCACTTCGACGTCACATCATGCTATCTGCGTACGACAATGGTTCTCGGCTACTGTTAATTCGGAGTCTCTAACACGGACTCGAAATTACGAACTCGGTATCTTCATCACTCTGTAGAAGATATCTAGCCGAACACGTCCTCGAGAACTCGTCCCAATCATCGTAGGAATACTCTATATTCGTCTGTTCTCGATCAACTCACAACGTATCTGGGTGAGGTCCTCTATCTGAAGCTGGTCCACTTACTGATCTCCTATCGGATCATCCAACCAACAACGTCAACTTTGGATCGATCTACTCTAGATCTGAATAAGATTCTCCATACTGGAAGTCTTCAACTCAACTGGGCCTGCGTCGACGTATCAAATCAGACGAATCATCTCAGTCGCTAAACTCTACTCAAGATAGACTAGCAATCATCTATCGCATCTCTGCCTGAAAGCTCCAGCGATCTCAGCTTATAAGCTCTGGAAGCGACATTCCATCAATCTCAGCAACAGCTGGGTCATCTGTCTACAAGGTACACAACATCACAAACTCTGAGGTAGGATGTACATCAACAGTCCTCTCACAACAAGCAGCCTCTAACAATGGCCCGATCATCCGGCGCAAAATCGAACACTCTCCTCAATAAGAGGTCACACACAAATACTAAATCGAGACGTTCCCATGTCACCAGAAAACATGATGGTCAGTCCTCGTCCATGACGAGCTCGCCCTGACCACATCACTAGCAGCAGCTCAATCTGCGCTCAAACCATGGTGACAGAAACCTCAAGCATGTGTCAATGAAAACAGATCAAAGGAATGAAAAGAATCAACAGATCCCAAAATGGATACATGATCATAAGGAGGAACGGAATCAGTGAGAGTATGATCATGGAAAGGAATAGAATCAAGGATCTCAAATGGATGTATAATTATGGGGACGTAGAGAATCACAGATCTCAAGATATGTACATCCTAAGGTTTCTTAAGTGAAGTATCGTATCGTAAATATGCAGCGGAACATACGTACGGTATGTCACTCTACTCAAGCTACCTACTCCATCAATCAGGGTCAGCCTATGTAACGAAAGTTCGAGTCTAATACCCCCTGTTCAAGTCTAAGTTTCGTAAGGTCAAGCCTAGGTTCCAAAATAAATTACGCACCAGACACCACAAAGTCAAACCTAGACTCGAACCAAGGTTAAACCTAGCGCTTTGATACCAACTGTGTCACGATCCAAAAATATTATCTCGCGACCGGTACTTAAATCACACAACGTCTAAAGGCGTAACGTAAATTAAGTAAGCCGAAGCCCAGAAATCTAAACCCTTTTAAATAAAATAAAAGAGGTGAAGTTTTGAAATAAAGGTATGTTGAAATCAAACGTTTAATTAAATGCATAGTTAATGGAACATGAAAAATGCAAGTGGATTCTACTAGTTGGAAAACATGTTTCGTCTTTTAAAAATTTAGGCAGCACCACCTTTGTATATTTTGATTCAAAACCACATATACATGATAATAATAAAGGCATCCCCAAACGAGAGCTAGCTCTTCGCCAATCGGAGGAATTACAACCACGCAAGTCATAATATAAGTATACGACCCCCAACGGCGAAGATTAACACAAGAATAAAGAATAAAGCAAGACATCTACCTACCAAGCGAACATATAACCCATCGCTCTAAGTCTCGCAACTACAAGTCTTGCTAAGTCTTACTACATATACAAATACTAGTTTCTGATTGATAGAGTTGACTAGATACAATAGAAATAATAATACAAAAGTGGCACGATCCAACATGTACCACCTACCAAAGCAAATCACCCGAATGCCAGCTGTGTGCCAGCGATGCCGTTACTGATTCATGCGGTCAACCTGCAAGAACTGTGGCACAATGGGGGTGAGTTGCCTACTCGTGAGTAGAAAACATCATCAGGTAGAAATCGAATAAAATAACGATTTCTAGGTCAACTATATTATAAGGGTAATACTATGATATCTAGGGTGACTATATCTGCATATGTGCCAACAATATAATCAATGACTATCAGCATGTGGATAACATCTACGTGTCCATCAATAACACAACAACATCATACATGTAAATATCATGAAAGCATATGCATATAAATATGAGGATATCAATCGACGTGTGTCCATCAACGACACATCAAAATCATGGAACCTGAGTGTCCAACATCGACACTCGAAACTTCATGAAACCCGTGTCCAACATCGACACGTAAATCATCATATCTCGGGCTCCGTCAGTCCGGATCGGCCCTCGGGCTCCGTCATTCCGGATCGGCCCATATCAATATCTCAGGCTCCGTCAGTCTGGATCGGCCCTCGGGCTTCGTCAGTCCGGATCGGCCCATATGAATATCTCAGGCTCCGTCAGTCTGGATCGGCCCTCGGGCTCCGTCAGTCCGGATCGGCCCATATCAATATCTCAGCTTCCGTCAGTCTGGATCGGCCCTCGGGCTCCGTCAGTCCAGATCGACCCATATCAATATCTCGGGCTCCGTCAGTCCGGATCGGCCCACGGGCTCCTTCAGTCTAGATCGGCCCGTATCATCTCACGACTCCGGTCGGTATCCTCCGGATAACTGCCGAGCCCAATACTATCACCGGTAGGTAGTAGTCCCTCTGCCAGGCTCATCGTCTACTGCACAACATCCCTTTCTTGCTCCGGGGTACCATACCAAGTCCACCATGAACCCGCAAACGGATCATCCAGCTCCTCGAATTAGGTTTCTATCACACGTCTCAGAACCGAGAAAATGCATGGTGGACGCACTGAAATATCATATCAAGAGAAACTGGGTTTTTAAAACAATACATACTTTCTTTTGAAACATAACTACGGTTCTCAAATCCAGAATCTCATGAAAATAGCATCTCAATGCATATAATCGTAAAGAATGATATATGCGACATACATCAGAAAATGTAAGCATATCCGTATATCATGCAACATGGAACAGTGATGTGAGCATATCAGTGTAAGTCTACGGTAGCACCCCGGCCGTCTAACAGACGCCAAATGCGGAACAAAAACTTTTTACAACTAGCGCTATCGCGTACTATAACACGGATCTGCCATTAAAGCTAAACTAACAAACTACAAAGTGGGTAGAAATGTTATACCGAACGATCCGAGTCCTTCGGTGTTCAACCATCATCCCACGCTTTGTTGCGGCTGCTCTGATCTCCTGAATCTCCAGTCTTCTCGTCCAGGTGGCACCACGTCGACGGATCTTTAAACGGGCTCCCGCCTCTGAACCGAGGCAACTCGATCATCAAGTTTGCTAAAAGAGATGACCAAGATTGATGTAGAGAATGAGTAGAACACTTTATCTCGTTACGTCCAAAGCCATGGACGAACGGTTAATGAAGTTGCCTTTTTGGATCGGGTGAAATGAGAATTGTAGCTATCTAATTTCCATGAGTCAAAATACTATCATATTCTTTTTTCCTCAAATGAACAACCTCATTCTTCCACCAAGGGGTGGCCGACCACATATAGGAGGAGGGGTGAGTGTAGGAGAGAAAGGGAGGTGACCATAACAATGAATGAGTGAGAATGAGTCATTATCCACCTTGCATTATCATTAATGCACTAATGAATCATCAAAACACCTCACCAAAACATTAAATGCTAGCTAATGAGTCATAAGCCTTATCACCATTTCTAGAACCTTCTAGAAGCATGACTCACTCTCATGACTCACCCAAGAAGAAAAGATAAATTCGCATTTAACCGAATGTTAAATACGGGCGATAGAAAACTGGAAACTTCCAAAAGTGATCCTGAAACGAATTTCAGGATAACCCCGTATCAGTATAAACATACCCGCATTTGTATTACAACCGAATACAAATGCAGCTGAGACAAAGATATTATATCTACACAGCATAATACTTGGATTCGGCTTAAACCAAAGCCGACCAGTATTATCTGCCCGAAAAATGACACGTGCGTAAACGCACGTGCATTTTCCGGACCCTGCCATAAAACCATACAGCCTCTACAACGTTTCGCCCGAACTTGGGAAAGTTTCTGTGGGGGACTCTAATGACTCATCAACACACTGGCACTGGGTATAACCACTAGCACGTCAGAGATACAAGCTGTACGTAACGGTTGCCTATGTATTGATTGGAAGGGAAGCTGACGAGCGAACTCATCCATAAACCCTGCTGAGCCTAACAGTGACAATATACATACAGTCCGGTCCGGTCCGTTCGTCTATGAGTATCGCATATCTGCCTAGGGGGATGGTAGCGTCAGACCCCCATTAGCAGTATAAGTCGTGTCAGAGAGTGGCCCAGAACACCCTGAGATACTACTGGAGTACCTACCAGTAAATATCCTGCCTTGGCCGAGAGCTTTGTGTAATGGCTCTCTTAGACACAACACGATCTCATCCCCAATACCGGGAGAGACGAATCCCCTGCCGATCCGCTCACTTGCCTCCATGTGGCTCGGGACTGTACCCAAAAAGGACCTATTTGCATGACTCCTTTGAGCCGTGGTAGGGTAGAAATCAAAGCACAGTGGGAACTCACACGAGACAAATGACGACCTCAGGTCGATGAACTAACCTGTACACATGTCACCAGGGAACTGCTATCTGACGATATGTATAATACCAACCAGCATGTTCCCGGCGAGTCCTGTCCGGTGTACTCATAACCTAATGAGCACCTGTATACATCTTAGGTGATCCAACTGACACCAGTGGCTTGTGAGACCGGTCACCACCCCTCGTCGGGGTCTCGACTGTATACACTAGTCTACTCTGGAGTATCGATGCCCTGTCTCGAAACTCCCACGACTAGGGACACTTTAAGGATGTGCTTACAGACCCCAGCTCCCACGTATATGATCGCCATCATACTGCTGGCAGTTAAGCAAGAATCCTATGGGCTCTATCAACATGCAATAGAGAACTAAAGTATGTAGACGATGATAAAGACAAACCAGATAGCATACTATCATCTCGAGCAAGACTGTCATATCGGTATAGGTCATGCCTCAATCATTGCAATCACGTACCTGCGATCCAATAATTGACTTTGAGGGCACTATCTCCAACAATCTCCCACTTGCACTTAAGGCTAATTATTGCGATGTCGCATACTCACAGCCCGTGTGATACCGAACACCCAACTCCTCTACTAATCAGTTTCACAATGCTAGTTTGTAAAACTTTTGTGTTCGAGAAATAGCCTCAGTGAGTGGATCCACCCTGATGTTTCTTTCTATGTCTCTCTTAATCTCAAGTTCGCGGAGAATGCTATCTCCCGAATCGAGTAATACCTATCTTAGAATATGTCTGGATATATGATGGGACCTAGTTTATAAATGAACTTCAAATCCAAACTTCTTAGACTTTATTGATAACTGAACCTAATCAGTATCCAGCACCAAGCCTCCCACAGTATCCTCTTGGACCACCTGTCCATAATACTATCCCTCGTCAGAGGGAAAACTATAACTCGACAATCACTCTGTCATCCATGTCACCTTTGAAGCCTGGAATGATAATCGTCTCCCGAAGGAGGCTGCCGTCATCAAATCCATAGAACAAGCACTTATGTTCTAAAACTGCTTCCTTATGTTTCTTCAGGATTGGATTAATATAAACTTATCGCATCAAGTGCAAAAAACAATATCTAGTGTGGTACTTGATATCTCATGATTGACTCAATTGCCTAAGCAAGTGATCTGCCAATCATGCACATCCCTCTCTCCTTTAGTCTGTAAGACACCTTTAGAGATGGTGACTCCATCACCTGCAGGTACACCACCATGCCAGGAGTCATCTATTCTAAAAATTATTAGAATACTGTCAAAGTACCCACATTGGGAAACTACCCAAATCTAGATCTAAAACCATAGATCTAGTAACCAGAATGTCTGATAATATATCCATATCCTTTGTGGAGAAACAATTGTGTGACGACCAAAGTACAACCGATCGTAGTACAGGAATTTTACTTCCTACTCTGTGTATGTCATCCAAATACCAGGACATCATACCCTACTATCTTCTCAACAGATCCATCCCCTATTCTGATGAAGTCAAAGCCATGACTGTCTCATCAAAATTAGATGATCTAATTTCCGCTATTTGCTCAAGCCTATAAATAGACATAAGCTACTTTCCCACTATGCTTCCGCTGCTTCTACTGACTACGACAACCCTATGGTAGAATAATATATACGTGCACTTCTAAAGCTAGTTTAGAACGACACTATACTTATCCTCCTGCCGGGTCTCATAGTCTGGAACAACAGTAGTGTCAAGTCTGGGTAAACAAGAACCTCCCTATCACCGTCCTTGAGGCTACCGGATTACCTCTCGGGTGTCTGAGGTTACCCACCATGTTTGCGGAGTGGCTAATGGAATGTCAAACCTGATTGAATATATAGATCCTATTAAATTTTTCGTAATCGTTTGCGGTTCTGGAATCACTTCCAGTTCTACCATACTCCCACTATTGTTTTCTGAAAAAATCCATTTTACTAAAACTGTGGCGAGTCAAGAACAATATCACTATTGATCTTCCGGATGGTAGAAAAGTCAACCCTCGTCTAAGCCAGGGTCAACCCACAAACTGCCATTACAGAAACGTGCCTTGAGTTATCCAGTGTCTGGCTTTAAGCATAAGCTAGACAACTCCCCATATCTTAACATCGTTAAGATATGAACCTTTCTATATAGAAATAGAGGCACTAATTTAATTGGAACCAAATTCAAACCATGCAACTGTCTCCAGTGCATATCAACTTAATGGAGATAGGCTAATCAGCATTACTCAACTTAGGAATACATCCAATTATGAGTAACCCGAAAGAGAAACACGTTTCTCAAAATCATTACTTGAATACCAATCACAAGAATCTACATCTTCGATTTCTTTTGAAGAATCCCGATACTTGCGATACCTGGTTCTCTACTTTATTCTTATACCCACAACTTCTCAAAACTTAGACATTGTATTTCTACGAAACACTTGTCTAAAAACTAAAGAAGTCATAAGTAAACAGAACATAGTATAAGGACCTACCCCTTTGTCCTGACGGACACTGGACAACATACAATACTCTGTATAAGTCCGCTGAGTTTGAATAACTCAAAACCTGTGCATCGTAGGTTGAAAACTGTACCTATGATTAAGAACTACTCCGTTGTTCAATGCTCCTTACCCAATCGTCAACTGATATAGGTAAATGTCACTGACAAAATTTCAAAAAGTTATATCTCACTTTATAAAAATAAATGTATAGATATATCATTTTGAAATTGGTGCACAACAACGGATACTCAAAACCAAATACATGCCGTCCGGCAAAAACCCAGGCGACTTCCTCAAATATCACCAATTACAACGAATTCCGATATAATGAGGATGATCACCTTATTCCCAATGACCTACTCCCACTCATCATCTGTAAAACCATACAGATATGAGAATGGAACCTGGTAAATATATACCTCGGAGTAAGTATCTAATCGGGAAATCAGTTTTCCTTTAACAATGTACTGAAACATGAAAATGTTTCTTAGGGGTATCCTGGTATTCCTAGTAATGCCTCTTCCATAATCCAATTCATGACTATAACCGTATATTTCTTTGCCATCTCTCCAAATCCCTTTATTTGTCTTTAGTCGTTACCTTCTGTACACCTTCGTTAGGCTAAATGGTTTTCTTCCTTCCCTACCGTTCGGCACCAGCCAATGTTCGGAAGAAGACTATCCAGTAAGCATAATAGGTGTACTCTCCTAATCCTAGGAGTACTCGCAACTTGAGAGAAGGTGATGATTAAAGACAACTGAATAATACCTTATTCTATTTCTCCCAAACTGGGGAAAAAAGCAAAGGTGAAATAGGAGTGGCGATGAAGTACGTGGTTTGGTCGTGAATTATAGCAGTCGCAATTTACTTTGCCCTCTTTCTAATCCCTTTATTTTTGTCTTTACATATTACCTTATGTACACCCTACTTAAGCTAATTGGTTTTCTTCATTCCCTACCTTTCGGCACCAGCCTATGGTTTGGAATAAGACTATCCAATAAGCGTAATAGGTGTACTCTCCTAAACCAAGGAGCCCTTGCAACCTGAGAGAAGGTGATAATAAAAGACAACTGAATAAACCAATTCTATTTCTCCTGAACCTGGATCCATTCTCGAAGAAGTCCTTTCGAATTCGTATATAACCATACGATGGATCTATCCAATGGAAGTGGATACTCGTAGTAATACGGGGTGTTCTGAGAAATACAAAGGGTAAAAGAAGGAGCGGCAATGACTTATGCAACTATAGACAATCCAAAAGCCAATATTTTAAGAAGGTTCGGTCAACTTGGTCACTGAGTCATAGTCTAGGGTCGGTCAAAGGTCGCTGCCAAAGAGAGAGAGAGAAAAGAAACACTCTGCGTGCACTCTAACCTAGATCAGAATGGTTATCACTTTATCTAATCAGGAAACCTCCCACTGTAATCTCAAATTCTCCTCCAAACCTGAAAGAAGAATTAGTCGGGATCACCCGAAGAGTAAACCAACTCATCAGTGAGAATCGGGATCCAACTATCATCGCATGATAACTTGATGGAAGCCATTCAAGTTATCACATTCCAGAAGGTATGCGCATGCCTGGCAAGTTTCCTGTATGTTTGAAACTCTCGATGTGATTATTGTCCCATGCTCTTATGACCTTGACGAAGGTCAACAAATCATAAGTCACATGTCAAGTTCTACCCGTCATTGTCCAGGTTAATTTGAACCCACCCGTACAAGCCCTTAACGAAGGTCAACAAGGGTATACGACTGTCCCAAACCAACACATCTATCTATGCAACAAATGAATACCCCAGCAGCTACCAAGCACT
The DNA here is from genome assembly GCA_030015575.1 of Agapanthus africanus. NCBI lineage: Eukaryota > Viridiplantae > Streptophyta > Magnoliopsida > Asparagales > Amaryllidaceae > Agapanthus > Agapanthus africanus. Next base: position 432,384 of record JASDDO010000145.1, on the reverse strand, counting down.
ATGCCTTGACGAAGGTCAACAAACATAGCTTGAATACTACTGACCATCCATAAGATACGACAGAGGGCTACGACTGGTTTTTGGCGAAAACCCTTTAACGTAATGAACTTGATCTCGCTGAAGGAACCTGATAGCTTTTTATAAAAATATAGTAGCGAAAAACCTTTGCTAAAGAGGTCACTCCCGGTGAAGGGATCTCAGCTCTTTCCTCGTGGAATGAAGTGCAGGATATTCCAACTGAATACCGCGATGCAAAGCAACTTGTAATCGACTATATTTAAGTTATTACCCTGACGTAAACTTCTGCCCAAGGGGTCACTCCCGGTGAAGGGATCTCGGCCCTTGCCTCGTCGAATGAGGTGCAGGATATTCTAACTGAATATCACTATGCATAACAAAAGGAAACGTCTTTGTAATAACACCTTTTAAAATTTGTTCCAACAACATCAAATATAGGTTTGTTTTATCCTTGCATTGATAAGAATCAATGCAGTCCCATCAATCAATCACACCAGAAAAGGAGGAAAATATAATGTACGTATATGCCATCCGCATTCGCCACTAGGTCCCGTCATCACCCTTTAGGTTACTTAACTAACGACAGAGCGGGGGCTGGACTAGTGCGGGTGTAAAACATATACAACATCTAATAGTATATATACCAATATACAATAATCGCTTCAGGCGTGATAATATGCAACATTACAGAAAAGTAATAAGTATCACAGAACAATACAGATAATATGGGATCCCCGGGTTTCACAGAGCCGCTACTGAAACCCGACGTTCCCCTGGTCGTGTGGATAGCCTGTGCAATAAAACCTAGACCCCTACGGGTGCGGCAAGTTACCCGCCAAAACCTGAAGCGAGGCAGCCCCTACAGCAAATTGAATGGACCACCCGACACTTCACGAAATCCGGTAACTTGAGCACCCTTCCTTGGGTCAACCTGTACCCCCTACGAGTGCGGAGAATAGTCTGCCAATTCTAGAGTAAGTCCCCTTTGCCTCTCAAAGCCATGAGATACGGACCCGTTGCCCTCCAGAACCCGGCTATCCATGCACTCCTTCGCGGGATAAACCTAGTACAGAAATAAAAATATGTATAACAGGTACATCGACCTCAACCTGGTCGAGCCTCAAAAGAATATTATACAAATAGGCATTGACGGTAGTTCACATGTTGGACGCTCGCCCCGCAATATCAAATGTATAAATAAATCCAAACTGCACTATCATTGCACCCTACTATCCACCACGACAAATCTGCAACATCACAGCACAACACAGAACATCAACGCGAATGTCACGTTCGCAAATCCGTCTAAAAGAACTATAGCAATTAGACGCAATTTACCGCTCGAATGACATTTCCGGTCGGAGATATAAAGTAAGTACTGTAAACTAACATGTTTAAATTTCGATCGACCAAGTATCCCAAAGTGGGCCCCATAAACATCTGCTATACAGTAACAAAAACTGGGCCCAAAAGAATAGTACCAAAAACCACAATTTCCAAAATAAAGCTCTCTGGAAAAAGTTGGAGCACTGTTCCCACAAAGGAGCCGCGGTTCCGCGGTCAAACCCTATATTTTTGAATTTTTCCAGAATGCTTAGAAAAACCTGCTTAGTTTTCTGCGATATGCAAAATAATTTTTGAACCCTTTTAAAAATCGACAGAAACTTTAACATTGAAAAAAGTGATTTTCGAAATTCCGTTCGATCGATATTTTAAACGTGTTAGCACAAGTTAGTATAGTTTAATGGTGAGGCTCTGATACCACTGTAAGTCCACGGTAACGCCCCGGCCGTCTAACAGAAGCCAAATGCGGAACAAAAACTTTTTACAACTGGCGCTATCGCGTACTATAATCCGGATCTGCCATTAAAGCTAAACTAACAAACTATAAATTGGGTAGAAATGTTCTACCGAACGATCCGAGTCCTTCGGTCTTCAACCACCATCCCACGCTTTGTTGCGGCTGCTCTGATCTCCTGAATCTCCAGTCTTCTCGTCCAGGTGGCACCACTTCGACGGATCTTTAAACGAGCTCCTGCCTCTGAACCGAGGCAACTCGATCATCATGTTTGCTAAAAGAGATGACCAAGATTGATGTAGAGAATGAGTAGAACACTTTGTCTCGTTACGTCTAAAGCCATGGACGAACGGTTAATGAAGTTGCCTTTTTGGATCGGGTGAAATGAGAATTGTAGCTATCTAATTTCCATGAGTCAAAATACTATCATATTCTTTTTTCCTCAAATGAACAACCTCATTCTTCCACCAAGGGGTGGCCGGCCACATATAGGAGGAGGGGTGAGTGTAGGAGAGAGAGGGAGGTGACCATAAAAATGAATGAGTGAGAATGAGTCATTATCCACCTTGCATTATCATTAATGCACTAATGAATCATCAAAACACCTCACCAAAACATTAAATGCAAGCTAATGAGTCAAAAGCCTTATCACCATTTCTAGAATCTTCTAGAAGCATGACTCACCCTCATGACTCACCCAAGAAGAAAAGATAAATCCGCATTTAACCGAATGTTAAATACGGCCGATAGAAAACTGGAAACTGGCAACTTCCAAAAGTGATCTTGAAACGAATTTCGGGATAACCCCGTATCAGTATAAACATACCCGCATTTGTATTACAACTGAATACAAATGCAGCTGAAACAAAGATATTATATCTACACAGCATAATACTTGGATTCGGCTTAAACCAAAGCCGACCAGTATTATCTGCCAGAAAAATGACACGTGCGTAAACGCACGTGCATTTTCCGAACCCTGCCATAAAACCATACGGCCTCTACAACGTTTCGCCCGAACTTGGGAAAGTGTCTGTGGGGGACTCTAATGACTCATCAACATGCTAGCACTGGGTATAACCACTAGCATGTCAGAGGTACAAGCTGTACGTAACGGTTGCCTATGTATTGATTGGAAAGGAAGCTGACGAGTGAATTCATCCATAAACCCTGCTGAGCCTAACAGTGACAATATACATACAGTCCGGTCCGTTCTTCTATGAGTATCGCATATCTGCCTAGGGGGCTGGTAGCGTCAGACCCCCATTAGCGGTATAAGTCGTGTCAGAGAGTGGCCCAGAACACCCTGAGATACTACTGGAGTACCTACCAGTAAATATTCTGCCTCGGCCGAGAGCTTTGTGTAATGGCTCTCCTAGACACAGCGCGATCTCACCCCAATACCGGGAGAGACGAATCCTCTGCCGATCCGCTCACTTGCCTCCATGTAGCTCGGGACTGTACCCAAAAAGGACCTGTTTGCACGACTCCCTTGAGCCGTGGTAGGGTAGAAATCAAAGCACAGTGGGAACTCACACGAGACAAATGACGACCTCAGGTCGACGAACTAACATGTACACATGTCACCAGGGAACTGCTATCTGACGATATGTATAATACCAACCAGTATGTTCCCGGCGAGTCCTGTCCGGTGTACTCATAACCCAATGAGCACCTGTATACATCTTAGGTGATCCAACTGACACCAGTGGCTTGTGAGACCGGCCACCGCCCTTCGTCGGGGTCTCGACTGTATACACTAGTCTACTCTGGAGTATCGATGCCCTGTCTCGAAACTCCCACGACTAGGGACACTTTAAAGATGTGCTTACAGACCCCAGCTCCCACGTATATGATCGCCATCATACTGCTGGCAGTTAAGCAAGAATCCTATGGGCTCTATCAACATGCAATAGAGAACTAAAGCATGTATACGATGATAAAGACAAACCAGATAGCATACTATCATCTCGAGCAAGACTGTCATATCGGTATAGGTCCTGCCTCAATCATTGCAATCACGTACCTGCGATCCAATAATTGACTTTGAGGGCACTATCTCCAACAATCAGTATATCATGCAACATATCATAATGATGTGAGCATAGCAAGTATATCATGAAACATAGCATAATGGGGCAATTCTACTGCGTAAGTGACATAGCAATTATCGAAGATGAAAGTGTGTGAGCCGGCAAATCTGTATAAGTGTAACATACGCATCATCGATAATAGTGTAGGTGTACTAGCACAGGTATATGTAATGCAATGAGAATGGCATGAACGTAGCATAATGTACATCGTACGCGAAATGCTAACAGGTATACGTATCCACAATATATCCGAGTCAGTGAATCTATCAATCGGCATCCAGCCTCACAACATCATGAACGGTATAATCCATCGTACGGCATCCTCTATTAAAGGGTATGGATCAATCATCAAGTAAAACTCATCACGTACGGTATCCATCGTACGGTAGCATCACACCATTAGGGATCCTATCAACCTATATGACAATGAGGGTACGGACCTAACGTCTCGTATGGCATATCACTTATGATTCACAACATTATATATATCTATATACCTATGTCCCAGATCACATCCGTATCAATCTCATATCATGGGACCGACAAAAGTATCAATTATCACATATAGACTCGCATCAGTATAACGACATATCAAACCTAGTCATCATAACTCATCGTATACTCTTTTCATCACATCAATATCTCACATCAAGTCATTTTGCATATACATTCTATCTTATAAATCTCATGTCATGCTATTCTAAGTCTCATACTTAATCTCATGCAACTACATATATTTATATATCGTGATTCACATTTATTTATATATCGTGATTCACATTTACGCTTCACAACCTTATATATCACTACGAGACATCCTTATCAATCATATCATTTCATATTACACTTTTAATCACATCCGTGGGTTCCTAATATAGGTTTCTCCGACTATATTCTAAATATCGGTTTCCATTTATTAATTGCAGGGGTGCTATACGCCATCCACCCGACTTTCCCCGTAGATATAAATCTACTCACCTACGGAACTCCTTATTCAGCCGTAGTCGATGTGCTTCATCGTTTCGGAATCCACGCGAAGGTACCTACAATCAATACAAATCGTAATACCATTAAAATCAATGTCCGAAAACCGAAACGGCACATGAAAAGCCTATAGGTTAGAACCCATAGCTTAGGCATGCAAAAACAATCAAACAACCCTTGTTGTTGACATACAAACGCCCAACAACCAAATACAAATCCAAACATCAAAACCAATAATCCCAATATCGGAAAACATAACCAAAAACACCCCAATATGCTCCCAGATTTTAGCTCAGGTTAAATGATACAAAACTAGCAAGTACAGGGGATAGCATATGAGAAAAGTGAGGTACAGAACTAATTCCAACACCAAATACTACAATTGACCCGGCGACATCACCTGAAAAACTGGCCTGCTCGGCCCGATAAAGGTGTTAAGGTTTCTTCTTCTCAGGGTGGTCTCCTAGTGTCTTAAATAGGTCTATGGAGTTGCTAGTTTTTCTCATAAGTGGCTCAGGTTGCTCCAGATACCCTGTAGGCCTTAAGGTTTCATAAAACCGACACGGGAAAATTCTAACTTCGTGTATCGGGTTCTAAACTCATTTCCATGCCAGTAAATCAATCTCTAAGGTCTTGTAAACACTCACTACATCTCAATTGGCCACTTAACAGCAACTTGTAATCTTCTAAGATCACATATCCTAATTAACTCAAATTTTAAACTAAAATACGATATTTAACACAATTACTAATCTAAAGTGAAGAGATATACCTCATTAGCAACTAAAGAAAATTCTTGAGTTTCCCAAAGTCTTCAAAATCCAAACTTGAATGGTTCTAAGGGTTTAGAATTGGTCTGTGCATATTTTTAATGAAAGGGGCATGAGGTTTTGGCATGGAATTTGAGATTGTGCATGGAGGTAGTGAGGTGAATGAAAGAGATGAAGAAAACATGGAGAAAACAATGGGGAAAGAGGAATGAGGCAGCCAAGTCTCTCTCTTAGGCTCACTCTCTCACACAAATATTTCCCCTACACTCACTTTCTCACAAATATCAATTTTGTTTCTTTCACATAACTCATGGCATCAATTTTATTCCATTCACACTCAAACTCTTCTCGTTTCCTTTCCTTTTCTTTTCTCTTTACTCATTCACACAACTTCTCTTTGTTCTCACAAGCCACAAGTCACACACACAAAAACCAACATGCATATGACATGGTGCACTAGTCACGGAAAAATGTAAAAACATGGATTTGACAAAAAATCCGATAATATCATTAAAATAAATAAATCATTTTAATCTCCGATAAATTTTCAAATATTGGTATATACTTATACCATTTTACGAAAAATCCCTATTCGCAATTGGAATAGCTTTCGCGAAATATATTATTTTAATATTAAATTCCAAAAATAATATTTTATATTTTCTGAAATGTTACAGCTGGTCCAAGCGAATACTGAGGAAGGCATGACGCAAGATACTGATTAAATTCAGTGGATGATACAGTCTAAGAAGTTTGTTGGATTGGAGTTCATTTGTGAACTAAGTCCCATCAGATATCTAGACAAATTCTAAGACAGACATTGCTCATTTCCGGAGATAATCTTTCTCCGTGAAGTTGAGATATAGAGAGATAAAGATAGAAATGTTAGAGCGGATCCACTCACTCAGCCTATTTCTCGAACGCAATAGTTTCGCAAACGGTCTTTGCGAGACTGATTAGTAGAGAAGTTGGGTGTTCGGTATCAAACGGGCTGTAAGTATGCGACACCACAATAATTAGCCTTAAGTGCAAGTGGGAAATTGTTGGCTATAGTGCCCTCAAGTCAATTATTGAATCGCAGGCACGCGATTGTGATGATTAGGGAGGACCTATACACGTAGAAAAGTCTTACTCGAGATGATAGTATTCTATTTAGTTTGTCTTTATCATCATGTACAGCATTAGGTGGCATTACATTACATGTTGATAGAGCCCATAAGATTCTTGCTTGACTATCAGCATTATGATGACGATCATATACGCGGGAGCTGGGTAGTCTATAAGCACATCCTTAAATGTCCCTAGTCGTGGGAGTATCGAGACTGGGTATCGATACTCCAAGAGTAGACTAGTGTATACTTATCGAGACCCCGAAGAGGGGCGGTGGCAGGTCTCACAAGTCATTGGTATCGGTTAGTCACCTAAGATAGTATGCAGGTGCTCATTGGGTTATGAGTACACTGGACGGACTCGCCGGGAACCTGCTAGATGGTATTATACCTATTGTCAGATTGTAGTTCCCTGGTGACATGAGTACAGGTTAGTCTGTCGACTTGAGATCGTCATTTGTCTCGTGTGAGTTCCCACTGTGCTTTGATTACTACCCTACCACGGTTTAAAGGAGTCGTGCAAACATGTTTTAGTTGGGTACGGTCCCGAACCACTTGGAGGCAGTGAGCGGATTGTCGGGGATTTGTCTCTCCCGGTATTGGGGGTTGATGTCGCGCTGTGTACGGGTGGCCATCACCAGAAATTCTTGGCCAAGATAGTCGAGAATTCCTGATTTAGGATCAGTAGTTTCTCAGGTAGTGATGGGCTTCATACCGACATGAAATGTTGTGTTATTAGGGGTATGACTTTATCCAGCCCCATAGACTCGATATGCGATACTCTTAAACGAACAGACCGGATTGTATGGAGATTGTTACTGTCAGGCTCAGTAGGGGTTTGGATGAGTTTACTCATCAGCTTTCCTTTCGCTCAATACGTGGGTAGCCGTTACGTACAACTAGTGCAACTGACGTGCTTGTTGTTAAACCTACTGCCAGCGTATTAACGAGTCTTTAGAGTCCCATACAGGTGTCCGATTAAATATGTGTACAGGCTGCACAGACTTTAATCGTGTTGGATGTATATGCCCTAGAGGCCAGTATTGTATTTGTATACATATGGATACTAGGGATATGTATGTACAAAACAATCTTGCTCAGTTTTATAGTATATTATTTGACTTATCTTTATCGGGATATGTGTATTTATTGTTATTATATCTGGTTTGCACATATTGATAAAGACTCGATACGGTAATATACTATTGTGGTTTGTCTTTATCTTAACATGGCATATGTCATACTCATTATTACATATTGCGGTTACATTTTGATAAAGCCCCTAGGATCTTGCTTGACTACCTGCGTTGTGATTGCGATCATACTCGTGGGAGCAGGGTAGTCCATAAGCACATCCTTAAATGGTCCCTGGTCGCGTGAGTATCGAGACTGGGCATTGATACTCCAGAGTAGACTGGTGTGTACGTTTCTAGCCCCGTCGGGGGATGGTTGGTCCCGCAGCCATTGATCTGACGCACCTAAGATCGTATACAGGTGCTCACTGGGTGTGAGTACACTGGACGGACTCACCGAGAACTTCCATGTGGTACTATACCTATCGTCAGATGGAAGTTCTCAGGTGACATGTGTACAGGTTAGTCTTTGGACCCGAGATCGGCATTTGTCTCGTGTGAGTTCCCACTGAACTTTGATCACTACCCTACCACGGCTCTATTGAGTCGTGAAAACAGGTTTTGGTTGGGTTTAGTCCCGAGCCACATGGAGGAAGTGAGCGATTGTCGGGGATTCGTCTCTCCCGGTATAGGTAGTCGATATCGCACTGTGATTCGATTGGTCAGGACCATAAGACTTTGGCAAATGCACTTGGGATTTACTGATAGGTTGATTAGTAGTTTCCCGGATTGGTCCTGAGCCACGTCGGCACGACTTATCAGGTTGTTAGGGTCTGACGTTCACCACCCCCTAGACCCGGTATGCTATACTCTTTGACGAAGAGACCGGACTGTACGGATATTGTCACGGATAGGCTCAGTAGGAGTTCGGACGAGCTTGCTCGTCGGCCTTCCTTTTCGATAGGTACCTGGGCAGCCGTTACATACAGCTAGTGCCGCTGACGTGCTTGTGGTTAAATCCACTGCCAGAGTACTGTCGAGTCTTTAGAGTCCCACACAGAGGGTTTCCCTGATCCAAACAAAACGATGTAGTAGACGTATTGGATACGTGCAGGGTTCGATCGATTGATGTACTTGGTACTCGGATTTTCGATCGGACAGTTTGTAATACTAGCCGGCTCGGGTTTGAGCTGGATTATTAAATCAGGTATTGATTTAATAATTTACGTATATGTATTTCGATATATATATTTTAGTATTACGTTCATCGTATTATTCTATCTCTTTTGGGCATTCGGATTTTTATCTGATTGTCGGTATATTTGTACAGTAGACTGAAATCCGTATTTACTACAGATTTCCTTCTAGAAGGTGGCCACCTCATTATGTATTTTACTTTTATTTGATAATTGGAAATGAGGTGTAAAGTAAAAGGTATGGGAGGAAAAGAGGTGACCATGCTTCAGTAGTAGTCAAATGAATTTATAATTCATTTTGGGTTTACTATTGAAGCATGGTTGCTATTGTTTAATGAAAGAAAATAGCATACAAAATCTTTGTGTGTTATTTTTTCTCTCATGCTTGATTCATTTTTCTCTTGAGCTCTCATCTCCTCCCTCCTCTAGCTTTCTCCTCCACCTTCATCTTCTTCCTCTTCACTACATTTCTCATGTGTTGAGATACAAGTGAAGAGGCTAGAAAGAGATAGAACACTTAGACATCCAAATTACATCCTAGACTACTTGGACTAGCATCCCAAGTTCTCTAGTTGCTCCTTTTGGCACATAGCAAGGAGCTAGAGCCATGGATCATATTCCCCAGGTGGATCATCTGCGACAAAAGAAGGCCGAAGAACAAGCTCGATCCCGATGGACCGATGGAGCCGGTTTTGGAGTTCAAGCAAGTTCAAGGTGGATACAAGGAGCTAAGGATGAAGAACGAAGACCGAAGGACTTGGTTCGTTTGGTGAGGTTTCTATCATAGTAGATAGCACTTCTTCTTTTGCTAAGTAGGTTTTATGGTAAGATCTGGTTTTAGGGTTTAGTCTAGCGCCAAGTTTTGTTCGCAAGAAAATTTTTGTTCCGCATTTGGCTACGGGAGTTGGCCGGGGCACTAGGGTAACCCTTCATAGTATCAGAGCCATCCCATAAAACCTATACTAGCTTGTTTAAACGTGTTTAGAATAACGATCGACTAAAAATTTCAAAAAACCGCATTTCAATTCATGTAGTTTCTATCGATTTTTAAAAGTGCTCGAAAAATCAATTTTATGGTCTCAGAAAATCATGCAGGCTTTTTTAAGACGACAGAAGAAAATTGGTCACATGATCCCTCCAAACCACCGCTGAACAGCCGCGAAAACCCCTTATTGGCGGCGGTTCCGCGGCCGTTTTGGGGCCCACGTGAACAAAATTTCTTCTGGGCATCTTATTTTTGAAATTGTGGTTTCTGGAATAATTATATTTAGGCCCAGATTTGTTACAGTGTTGGTTTAAATACTTGGGGCCCACTTGGAAAGTTTAGTCGATCGTAATTTTAAAATACGTATTTTATTTTCAGTACATTCACTTTTATCTGCGACCGGGAATGTCACTCGATCGGTAAAACTCGTCTAAACGCTATATGTTCCTTTAGACGGGTTTTGCGAACGTGACATTCGCGTTGATGCTATGTGCTTGTTCTGTGATTATGGTTGGATAGTCGTGATGGATAGCAAGTGTTGCAATGTTGTTGGTACTGTTTAAATTCATTTGTACATTTGTTATTGCGAGACGAGCGTCCGACATGTGGACTGCCGTCTTTGTCGGGTTGTATATTATTTTGGGGCACGACCGGGTTGAGGTCGATGTCACCGTTTGTATATATTATTTTCTTATTCAGTACTAGGATTACCCCGCGGTGAAGTGCACGAATAGCCGGATTCTAGAAGGCAACAAGCCCGCATCTCATAGCGTAAAGAATGAGGGGTTTTCATTCTCATGGCGTCGAGACGGAAAGGGCTTCATTCTAGAATTGGCAGGGCTATTCGCCGCACTCGTAGGGGGTACAAGTTTTCATTTCACATGCTATCCACACGACCGGGAACGTCGGGTTTTATTTGCGGCTCAAATGAAACCCGGGGCTCCAAGATTATCCACCATTCTGTATTGTTATCTGTGTTTTTGTTTATTATCATGCCTGGGACGAATGTTATATATACTTATATATATACTAGTAGATGTTGTATATATTTTGCACCCGCGCTAGTCCATCCCCCGCTCTGTCGTTAGTTAAGTAACCTAACGGGTGATGACGGGGCCCCGTGGCGAATGCGGATGGCATATACGTACATTTTATTTTCGTTCTTTTCTGGTGTGATAGGTTACAAATTGATGGTACCGCATTGATTTTGATTAATGCAAGATAATAAATCTAAAAGATGTTGTTGGAACCAAGCTTTAAAAACTATCATTACAGACGTTCTCTTTTGCTTTGCACAGTGGTATTCAGTTTGGAATATCCTGCACCTCGTTCGACGAGGCAAGGGCCGAGATCCCTTCACTGGGAGTGACCCCTTGAGTAAAAGTTTGCGTCAGGGTAATAACTTCACTATAGTCAATTAATTTTTGCTTTGCATCGTGGTATTCATTTTGGAATATCCTGCACCTCATTCGACGAGGAAAGAGCCGAGATCCCCTCACAGGGAGTGACCTCTTTAGCAAAGGTTTTCGCCACTATATATTTATAAAACTACTCAGGTTCCTTCAACGATATCAAGTTCATTACGTTAACGGGTTTTTCGCCAAAAACCTAGCCGTAGCCCTCCGTCATTTCTTACAAGTGTTACTTGGTATTCATGCTGCGTATGTTGACTGTGTCAAGACGTAGTGTATGGTAGCTAAGAAATACTTGTTTGCGGCACATGATGCGATTGGTTAGGATAGTTGTATGACCATTTCGACTGTGTCAAGGGTCATGCGGGTGGGTCTAATGCAATCTTGGACAATGACGGGTTGAACTTGGCTAGCTACTTATGATATGTTGACTGTGTCAAGGTCATAAGTCGTTAGGGGCAAAAACCACATCGGGAGTTTCAAACATACAGGAAACTTGCAGATTTAGCATACTTTCTGGAGTGTGGTGACTAGAGTGGATTCCATCTAGTGCATCACACAATGATAGTTGGATCCCGATCCCACTGATGAGTAGGATTACTTTTGGGAGATTTTTTCACTTAACAATCAATGCTATAAACCAAGTAGGTGTCTATAACGGTGTTAACGGGGCTACGCCTCCATGGAAAAGAGGTTATGTAATTAAGGAACTTTGCGAAAGTGTTGGAAAACCTCCCTCGAAGTACCAACACTAGCCTGGCTGAAAGGTTAAGCAAGTATTGTGACGTGCGATTAATCCTGACTAGTTCTTCTTTTAGGGTTTGAAGAAGAATTTTAGGAAACAGTGGGAGCCATCCTGATTAGATAAATTAATAAACCAATCTAATCTTGCAAGAGTGCACGCTGAGTGTTTTCCCTCTCTCTCTCTCCAGGTAGCAACCATTTCATGCCCTAATCAAGATAATAAAATGTATCGCTTGACCGATCCGAATTCTTATTCGGGGGTGGAGAACATCGGTTCGGCTCTAACTTACGACAACTGCCATAAGTATGAGCAAGGGAAAGAGGAAAGTTTAAATTCCATGATAACCCCATCGAAGAAGAAGCATACCGTTACGTCTTCTTCAGGTGTTCTTGTAGTTGAGAACTGTTTTTCGGTCAGTCCTACCTCCTGGGTACTAGATAACGGATCAGGATCTCATATCTGTAATTTATTGCAGGGACTGAGAAAAAGTAGGATAGTTGGACCTGGTGATATGTCCCTCAGAGTAGGGAACGGAGCACAAGTTAATGCTGCAGCCGTCGGTGAATATCACCTAGTATTGCCAAATGGCAATGCTATGATTTTGAACAATTGCTACTATGTACCTTCCATGCTTTACAACATCATATCAATTTCTTTACTTGATAAATATGGATATAACTATGTTCTTGATAGAAATATTATGAACATTTACCTTGATAAGGTACTGGTTGCAGAAAGTACGCTATGTAATGGTATCTATGTTCTAAATCAGAATACAGTGCTCAATGTACAAAACACACGCAAGAGGAAGAGTTCAGATACGAACAAATCCTGCTTGTGGCATTGTAGACTTGGTCATATCGGAGAGAAAAGGCTGAGTATGTTGCATAAAGATGGACTTTTAAATACGTTTGAATTTTCATCTTATGAAACTTGCCAATCTTGTCTCAAAGGAAAGATGACCAAATCTCCATTCTGTAAGTCCACGTTGCCCACCCCGGTGCTTACAGGGAGGCGGAAACGGTATAAAAAAACGATTTTTAGAACTCAAGGCAACATGTACTAAAAGGAGGATCGTTGCTAAACAAAAACTAACAACCATGCTAAAAGATTTAGCTACTCGGTTAAAGGGTTATACCTAGTCTTGAACTCCTTCTCTTCTTGCTCCTTTGGAGTGGGTTGAATGGTTCCTCCTCATCGCCTTCTCTTGCCGAAGAAAGATCCACCCGAGGGTCTCTACCTTGAGCTCCTACCTCAAACTAGAGGTAACTAAAGTGCTTGGTGTGCTAAACCTAGAACCTTAGGATGAGTAGAGAGTAATTTTGGTGTTTTATTTCAAAAGCAAATGGTTCTCAACTCATGAGAGATTATTGCTTTGAGAGAGAGGAAGAGGATGAGAGAGAATGAGCATGAGAGAATGAGGATAATATCAACCATTCTCACATATATGTGAATTATGATAATTAAATAATTAATCAAAGATAATAGTGATGGTTAACTTGAAATGACCATTATCATTTCACATTAATGAATTTTGCAAGAATCAAAGATCATCTTTCATGTGAAATGATGATGGTCAATATGTCAACATAGGTCAACAAGTCAACCATAGTCAAATGGTCAACAACCCTAACCATAACATAATTATAATTAATTAACATCAATAATCATATTTCACATATTCATTGGGGTTAAGAAAAAGACAACGGTCATCAACCCTAATGAAAGTCCTCTGCCTCTGCCTCGGTCAACTGTGCATACACACCCGTATCCATGTTCCGAGGAACACGAATACAATAAGATAAAACCAATCCTAAAACATATACTAGGATCTGGCTTAAACCAAAACCCGCTAGTATTAACTGTCCGCACACCAAACGTGCACAAGTGCGCGGATGTGAACGAACCCCGTCGCAAAACCATGCGACCTCTACTCTGTTTTGCCCAAAGGCGAATAACCCTCTGTGTGGGACTCTAAAGACTCAACACTACGCTGGCAGTGGGTTTAACCATAGGCCGCAAGCGGTACTAGCTGTACGTAACGGTCCCCAGGTAGATGTCGATAAGAAGACTGACGAGGTGAACCCATCTGAACTTCTACTGAGCCTGAATGTGACAATCTCTGTACAGTCCGATCTGTTCGTCTAAGAGTATCGCATGGCGGGCCTAGGGGGGCGGTAAATGTTAGTCCCCTAATATCGGTACAAGTCGTGTCGGAATGTAGCCCAGAACACCCTGAGATAACACTGGAAACGCTACCAGTAAATCTCGCTAGCCCTGGCCAGGGACTTTGTGTAATGGCTCTCCTAGACACAACGCGATATCAACCCCAATACCGAGAGAGATGAATCCTTTCTAACCGTCACTGCCTCCAAGTGCTTCGGGACTGCACCCAACTGCTACCTATTTGCATGACTCCTTTGAGCCGTGGTAGGGTAGCAATCTAAGAACAGTAGGAACACACTCAAGGCGGAGTGAGAGTGTCAAGTCAACGGACTAAACTGTGCTCATGTCACCTAGGAACTGATAACTGACGATAGGTATAATACCAACCAACAGTTCCCGACGAGTCCTGTCCAGTGTACTCGTAACCTAACGAGCACCCGCATACTATCTCAAGCACGACGTACTAATGGCTGTGGGACAGACCATCTTTCCTGCTGGGATGAGAAGCGCATGCTCTAGTCTACTTCGGAGTATCGATACCCCGTCTCGATAATCCTACGACTAGGGACCTGTATAAGGATGTGCTTATAGATTACCCAGCCCCCACTAGTGTGACTGCCATCACAACGCTGGTAATCAAGCAAAGATCCTAAGGGCTCCACTAATGTGTAAAGACGATATGCTATAAGAAACACATGCACACATTAAAGTAAAAACAAACCAAGTAACATACTACTATTTTGAGCAAGATTGTCTATACAACTGTGAATATCCCAAGCTTCCATCAAGTAATATACAAACTAGTATGATACAGTAATGGCCTCTAGGGCATATACACTAACAATCTCCTACTTGCACTAAGGCCATGTACTGGCGTATCGAAGACCTATCATCTCGATCAGCCGCTCGAACTGAGTCCGGGGTAAGGCCTTTCGTGAATGGATCTGCAGTGTTATCTTCTGTAGCAACCCTACGAACCTCGATCTCCCGGCGATCCACGATCTCCCTGATCAGGTGATACCGTCTCAAGATGTGCCTAGACTTCTGATGGGACCTGGGTTCCTTCGCTAAAGTTATAGCCCCGTTGTTGTCACAATACAGAGGTATTGGATCAACAATAGACGGAACCACCTGAAGTTCTGTCAAGAACTTCCTCATCCAGACGGCTTCTTTTGCGGCATCAGATGCAGCGATATATTCCGCTTCCATCGTCGAGTCAGCAACGGTTTCCTGTTTGGAACTCTTCCAACACACCTCCCCTCCATTGAGGGTAAATACATGACCTGACATGGATTTGGAGTCATCCTTGTCACTCTGGAAGCTGGAGTCAGCAAAGGCCTCGATCTGGAGGTCTTTTCCGCCATACACCAAGAACATCTCCTTAGTCCTTCTCAGGTACTTGAGAATGTTCTTTACCGCTATCCAGTGCTTCTCCCCAGGGTTTGACTGATACCAGCTTACCACACTCAGTGCATAAGCTACATCTGGTCTGGTACACAACATCGCATACATTATAGAGCCTACCGCAGAGGTGTAGAGTATAATAGACTTGCGATCCCTTTCCAAATCAGTCTTGGGAGACATCTCTTTGGAGAGGGTGGTCCCGTGACAAGCCGGTAAAGTACCGCGCTTGGAATCTTCCATACCGAATCTTTTCAGTATGGTGTCGATGTACCTGGACTCTGAAAGTCCTAATATCCTCTTGGATCTATCATGATGGATCCGGATCCCCAGAATGTAAGAGGCATCACCCAGGTCTTTCATGGAGAACCTGTGTGACAAGAACCCTTTGACAGATTGTAGCATAGGAATATTATTTCCTATCAAGAGAATGTCATCCACGTATAAAACGAGGAATACGACAGTTCGTGCTACAATTTTACTATAGATGCATGGTTCATCTGGATTTTTGATAAAGCCAAATTCTTTGACCGTCTCATCAAAATAGATGTTCCAACTCCGCGATGCCTGCTTCAGTCCATAAATGGACTTAAGCAACTTGCACACCTTCCCGCTGCTCCTACTCTGAATGAAACCCTTGGCTGGTCCATATAGACACACTCCTCTAAATTTCCATTTAGAAAAGCGGTCTTTACGTCCATCTACCAAATCTCATAATCGTGGAAGGCAGCAATTTCAAGAAGGATCCGAATGGATTTGAGCATAGCCACTGGAGAAAAGGTTTCGTCATAGTCCAAACTAGGTCTTTGACGGAAACCCTTTGCAACAAGTCTAGCCTTATAGGTCTCAACCTGTCCATCTACACCAATCTTCTTTTTGAAGATCCATTTGCAGCCTACGAGTTTTACCCCTTCTGGAGCAACGTCCAAAGTCCATACTCTGTTGGTGTACATGGACTCCATTTCGGTCCGCATTGCATCCAGCCATTTTACCGAGTCAACGCTCTAAATGGCCTGCTGGAAGCTAGTCGGCTCATCATTATCAATGATGCAATCCTCTCTATCCCCGTCTATGAGAAAACCGTAGAATCTCTCGGACGGATGAGACTGCCTACTACTTCTGCGGAGCGGCACAGGAATGTCGTGTTCTTTCGAACCCTCTGGTTCTACTAAGCTTTCAGTAGTAGCTTGTGGTTCTGGAATTTCTTCCAGTTCTACTGCGCTCCCACTTATCTAATTTTCCAAAAATTCAGTTTCCAAGAAGCAGGCATGACGAGAAACAAAAACCTTTTGTTCTTCTGCGCAATAAAAGAAATATCCCTTGGAGTTCTTTGGATATCCCACAAACTTACACTGTACTGAGCGTGCCTCGAGTTTGTCTGCATGCTGCTTTTTGACAAAAACTGGACATCCCTATATCTTAATGTACTTAAGATAGGGTTTCTTCCCACTCCACATCTGATATGGTGTGGTAGGCACAATCTTAGTTGGAACTCGGTTCAAAAGATATGCAGCTGATTCTAGTGCATATCCCCAGAATGATCGCGGCAACTCAGCATTACTCATCATGGAACGTACCATATCCAATAGGGTTCGGTTCCATCTCTCCGATATACCATTATGTTGTGGGGTGTATGGAGGAGTAAGTGAGAGAGAATTCCATTCTCTTTTAGGTAACCCAGGAACTCGGCACTCAAGTATTCACCACCTCGATCAGATCTCAGTGTCTTGATACTTTTGCTTGTTTGTTTTTCTACTTCATTCTTGTATTCCTGGAATTTTTCAAAGGCTTTCGATTTATGCTTCATCAAGAAGACATATCCGTACCTTGAAAAATCATCCGTATAAGTAATGAAATATGAATAACCACTTCGCGCATGTGTAGACATTGGACTGCATACATCGCTGTGTACGAGTTCCAAGAGCTCGCTCGCTCTTACTCCGTGTCCAGTGAACGGAGTCTTTGTCATCTTTCCTTTGAGACATGATTGACAAGTTGCATATGATTGATATTCGAACGGATCCAAATATCCTTCTTTATACAACTTAGTTAACCTTGTCTCATTTATGTGACCCAGTCTACAATGCCATAAGAAAGAATGATTTATTTCTGGAGACTTTCTTTTGTGTGTATTCTGGACATTGAAAATCTGTGGTTGGTTCAATACGTATATACCGTTGTTTAATGTACCCGACCCAATCAGAAAATGATTAAGGTGAATGTTTACAACATTGCTTACAAATGCAAAATCATAACCTTCTTTAGACATTAAAGATACAGATATGATATTACAAGTCGAACTGGGTACAAAATAACAGTCACGTAAAACTAAAACATGTCCATCTGACAATCCCAGGTGATAGTCCCCCACGGCCTTAGTATCTATGCTAGCTCCGTTTGCAACTCTGAGGGTCTTATCACCTGCCTTCAAAACCTTACGCATTCTCAGTGCCTGCAAAGAATTACAGATATGAGATCCTGATCCGGTATCCAATACCCAGGAAGTAGAGTTTATTGATAGACAGTTTTCAACAACATACACACCTGAAGCCGAAGCCACAACTTTCTTCGGGTCCTGGTTTCTGGCCTTCCAAGCCCTGCAATCTTTCTCCCAGTATCCACTCTTGTGACAGTAAAAGCACTCTTCCTTTCCCATAAGCTTTCCCGCTACCTTTGTTACTTTTGCCTTTCCCTTCGTTTTCACTTTACTAACACCGCCCCTTGGTTTGGTGGGGGCCTTCTTCTTCCTTCCTTTGGCTCTCGCCTTGGACCTGGAAGAGGAAGCTCCTCCAACAAACAAAATGGATGTTTCCCTACCTTTCTGTAGGGTGCCCTCTGCACTCCTCAACATGTTCAGGAGTTATGAAAGTTCAACTTCCTTTCCTTGCATGTTGAAGTTCAGGATAAACTGGGCGTAAGTGGAAGGAAGGGACTGGAGAATCAAGTCAGTGTAGAGCTCGTTCTCTAACGTGGTCCCAAGGTCTGCGAGCTCTTCAATGTAGCCAATCATCTTAAGCACGTGTTCCGCTACGGATGATCCGATGGCCAATCTCGCCGAAAACAACTTTTTCGAGACTTCGTATTTGGCGATACAGGATTGCTCTCCATACAGATCCTTGGTATGAAGAAATATGGATTCGAGGTCCATATTCTCGTGCCTCCTCTGATGTTCATTGTCCATAAAGGCAAGCACGAGGCACTTGGCCTTCGCGCTATCAATCTCCCAAGTCTTACGGATTTCCTTATCCGCGATGCTGGATTGAGGACCTGGGACAGGGGGAGCTGTGGTGGTAAGGAGATACCCCAACTTGTCATAAGTGATTGCCATTTTGACATTCCTGAGCCAATCTTTATAGTTTGGCCCTGTCAGTATATTTTTATCTAGTAGTAACTTAAGCCCGGTCATGATGCTTGGTTGCTGCAATTAGGAGAGAGGGAAGAAACACTTTAGCATGATGCTCTTGCAAGTTTAGAGTGGTTTTTAGTTTTTCTAAACAGGATCGCTCCCACTGTCTCTCGAATCCTTCCTCAAACCAAAAAAGAAGAATTAGTCGGGATCAATCTCACCGTACAATACTTGCTTAACCATTCAGCCAGGCCAGTGTTGGTACTTCGAGGGAGGTTTTCCAACGCTTTCGCAAAATTCCTTAATTAAGTAACCTCTTTTCCTTGTGGGCGTAGCCCCGCTAACACCTTTCTAGACACCTACTTGATTTATAGCATTGATCGTTAAGTGAGAAAGTTTCCGAGGAGTAGCATATACTCACAGTAGGATCGGGATCCAAATATCATCGTGTGATAAAACTGAAGGAGTCCTACCAGAATCATTACACTCCAAATGGTATGCAGCACCAGCAAGTTTCAGTTTCTTTAGAAACTCCCGATGTGGATTTTTTCCCCATGCTCTTATGACCTTGACTTTGGCCAACAAATCATAAGTCACATGTCATGTGTTACCCGTCATTTTCCAGGTTAATTTGAACCCACCCGTACCTACCCTTGACTTTGGCCAACAAGGCAGTACGACTGTCCTAACTAACGCATCTATCTATGCTATACATGAACATCCAATAGCTATCAATCACTATGCCTTGACTTTGGCCAACAAACACAGCTTGAATACCATTGACTATCCATATTAAATGACGGAGGGCTACGAATGGTTTTGGCGAAACCGTGAACGTAGTGAACTTGATATAATCGAAGGAACGAGATAGCTTTTAAAAGGAGTGGTTTATGCTTTTGAAATTGTTCCAACGACTTTAACTTTGGTTTATTTTCTTGTATTAATTTAATGCGTCCCATCAATTAATCCTACCATTGCAGAAAACAACGAAAATATGACGTACGCTTATGCCATCCGCATTCGCCACGGGGTCCCGTCATCACCCGTTAGGTTACTTAACTAACGACAGAGCAGGGGCTGGACTAGCGCGGATGCAAAACATAAGCAACGCCTACTAGATATCATATATAGATATAAACATTCGTCATATGCAATGATAGCCATTCCAGATCACAGATGAAAACATAGGATATACTAGGAATCCGCGTTTCGTTCGAGCCTGTAACGAAAGACGGATTACACGGTCGCGATGAATAGCCAAACCCCACCCTAGACCCCTACGGGTGCGGCAAACTACCCGCCAAGTACCCGAAGTGAAGCAACCTCCCTCAACAACGTGAGTAGGCCACTCGGCACTTCGAGGTACCCGGTAGTTTGTGCACCCTACCTTGGGTCTATCCTAGGAGCAAAAACAGTAAAAGAAATAATATACAATGGCGGCTACAACCTCATCCCGGATGTGCGGCCATAAAAATAATATTACATCAATTTACATATTACATCAAATGAAAGATAAAGAAATCTCTCATCTCACAAAACCCCGGCTATTCATCCGCAACAATCCAACGAGTTCATATACACAATCCATCAACATTACAGATCACAGATATGCACAACCCCCACTAATCGACGTATAGCGATTAGTTGACGTTCAGTGCAAATATCACATCACAGATATAACCCATTAGCTAAAGTCTATAGAACTTCGATCATAATACGGATTTGTAACCACCCCAAACAAAAATTTGTTCTCTAGAAATTCTGGGCAGAAACAAATTATCCTAAAAATCCCAAAACATCTTACTAAGAACACTGCAGCAAAAATGAGCCACGGCCGAGTCAACTCGGCCGCATATCCGCGGCAAGAAGCATGTTCCTGCCGCGGTTCCGCGGCGCGTTGACCGAGTCAGTGGGTTGTTTTTCTTGAGTGTTCTTTAAAAACCCTGAGCCGATTTTTAGTGTATGTGGAATTATTTTTTTGAACAGGTTTAAAATCGGCAGAAAGTTCACATTTTGGACGTGTTTTGCAATTTATTTTCCGATCGAAATTCTAAATACTTTGTTAACTTGCTAGTTTGTGTTTAGCCAGGCTCTGATACCACTGTAAGTCCACGTTGCCCACCCCGGTGCTTACGGGGAGGCGGAAACGGTATAAAAAAACGATTTTTAGAACTCAAGGCAACATGGACTAAAAGGAGGATCTTTGCTAAACAAAAACTAACAACCATGCTAAAAGATTTAGCTACTCGGTTAAAGGGTTATACCTAGTCTTGAACTCCTTCTCTTCTTGCTCCTTTGGAGTGGGTTGAATGGTTCCTCCTCGTCGCCTTCTCTTACCGAAGAAAGATCCACCCGAGGGTCTCTACCTTGAGCTCCTACCTCAAACTAGAGGTAACTAAAGTGCTTGGTGTGCTAAATCTAGAACCTTAGGATGAGTAGAGAGTAATTTTAGTGTTTTATCTTAAAAGCAAATGGGTCTCAACTCGTGAGAGATTATTGCTTTGAGAGAGATGAAGAGGATGAGAGAGAATGAGCATGAGAGAATGAGAATAATATCAACCATTCTCACATATATGTGAATTATGATAATTAAATAATTAATCAAAGA
The DNA here is from genome assembly GCA_030015575.1 of Agapanthus africanus. Classification (NCBI taxonomy): domain Eukaryota; kingdom Viridiplantae; phylum Streptophyta; class Magnoliopsida; order Asparagales; family Amaryllidaceae; genus Agapanthus; species Agapanthus africanus. Next base: position 410,680 of record JASDDO010000145.1, on the reverse strand, counting down.
TAATAGTGATGCTTAACTTGAAATGACCATTATCATTTCACATCAATGAATTTTTCAAGAATCAAAGAGCATCTTTCATGTGAAATGATGATGGTCAATATGTCAACATAGGTCAACAAGCCAACCATAGTCAAATGGTCAACAACCCTAATCATAACACAATTATAATTAATTAATATCAATAATCATATTTCACATATTCATTAGGGTTAAGAAAAAGACAACGGTCATCAACCCTAATGAAAGTCCTCTGCCTCTGCCTCAGTCAACTGTGCATACACACCCGTATCCATGTTCCGAGGAACACGAATACAATGAGATAAAACCAATCCCAAAACATATACTAGGATCTGGCTTAAACCAAAGCCCACTAGTATTAACTGTCCGGACACCGAACGTTCACAAGTGCGCGAATGTGAACGAACCCCGTCGCAAAACCATGCGACCTCTACTCTGTTTTGCCCAAAGGCGAATAACCCTCTGTGTGGGACTCTAAAGACTCGACACTACGCTGGCAGTGGGTTTAACCACAGGCCGCAAGCGGTACTAGCTGTACGTAACGGTCCCCAGGTAGATGCCAATAAGAAGACTGACGAGGTGAACCCATCTGAACTCCTACTGAGCCTAAATGTGATAATCTCCGTACAGTCCGGTCTGTTCGTCTAAGAGTATCGCATGGCGGGCCTAGGGGGGCGGTAAACGTCAGTCCCCTAATAGCGGTACAAGTAGTGTCGGAGTGTAGCCCAGAACACCCTGAGATAACACTGGAAACGCTACCAGTAAATCTCGCTAGCCCTGGCCAGGGACTTTGTGTAATGGCTCTCCTTGACACAGCGCGATATCAACCCCCAATACCGGGAGAGACGAATCCTTTCTAACTGTCACTGCCTCCAAGTGCTTCGGGACTGCACCCAACTGCTACCTGTTTGCACGACTCCTTTGAGCCGTGGTAGGGTAGCAATCTAAGAACAGTGGGAACATACTCGAGGCGGAGTGACAGTGTCAAGTCAACGGACTAAGCTGTACTCATGTCACCTGGGAACTGATAACTGACGATAGGTATAATACCAACCAACAGTTCCCGACGAGTCCTGTCCAGTGTACTCGTAACCTAACGAGCACCCGCATACTATCTCAAGCACGAGGTACTAATGGCTGTGGGACAGACCATCTCCCTTGCTGGGATGAGAAGCGCATACGCTAGTTTACTCCGGAGTATCGATGCCCCGTCTCGATAATCCTACGACTAGGGACCTGTATAAGGATGTGCTTGTAGATTACACAGCCCCCACTAGTGTGACTGCCATCACAACGCTGGTAATCAAGCAAAGATCCTAAGGGCTCCACTAATGTGTAAAGGCGATATGCTATAAGAAACACATGCACACATTAAAGGAGAAACAAACCAAGTAGCATACTACTATTTTGAGCAAGATTGTCTATACAACTGTGAATATCCCAAGCTTCCATCAAGTAATATACAAACTAGTATGATACAGTAATGGCCTCTAGGGCATATACACTAACACATTCACCGGACACGGGGAAAGAGCAACAGAGCTCTTGGGACTCATACACAGTGATGTGTGTGGTCCGATGTCTATACATGCAAGGGGCGGGTTCTCGTATTTCATCACATTCACTGCGGATCTCTCTAGATTCGGATATGTGTATCTTATGAAACACAAATCTGAAACTTTTGAGAAATTCATAGAATTCAGAAACGAAGTAGAGAACCAGACTGGCAAAGGTATCAAGATCCTCCGATCTGACAGGGGAGGGGAGTACTTGAGCACGGAATTCCTAGATTACTTAAAAGAGAATGGAATTCTCTCTCAACTTACTCCTCCTTACACACCACAACACAACGGTGTATTGGAGCGGAGGAATCGTACCCTATTGGATATGGTTCGCTCTATGATGAGTAATGCCGAGTTGCCTCTTTCATTATGGGGATATGCACTTCAAACAGTAGCACATCTTTTGAATCAAGTTCCATCCAAATCCGTGCCTAAAACTCCGTACGAAATATGGAGTGGTAAGAGTTTGTATCTTAAACGTGTTAAGATTTGGGGTTGCTCTGCTTAAGTCAAAAAGCAGAACCCGGACAAACTTGAGGCACGGTCAATTTTGTGTAAGTTTGTGGAATACCCAAAGGATTCTAATGTGTATCTATTCTACCACGCAGAGGAACAAAGGATTATTGTTTCTCGGAATGCCAAATTTTTAGAATGGCAGTTTCTTGCAAAAGAAACCGGTGGGAGCGTAGTAGAACTGGATGAAGTTCCAGAAACACAAACTATAACTGAAGATTTGGTGGAACCGCAAGATTCAGTAATATCCGACGAACCTCAGCCACTCCGCAGATCTAGTAGGATTTCTCATCCGCCCGAGAGATACTACGGTTTTCTCGTAGATAGGGATCGAGAGGATTGCATCTTGGAAGAAGATGATCCTACTAGTTTCAGACAGGCCATTATCAGTAGGGACTCTGATAAGTGGCTGGATGCTATGCAATCTGAAATGGAGTCCATGTACACCAATAAAGTGTGGACCCTAGAAATTGCTCCACCTAAGGTAAAACCTGTTGGATGCAAATGGATTTACAAGAAGAAACTTGGTGTAGATGGGCAGGTGGAAACCTATAAGGCTAGACTCATTGCAAAAGGTTTTCGTCAAAGACCAGGAGTGGACTATGACGAGACCTTTTCTCCAGTAGCTATGCTCAAATCTATTAGGATCCTGCTTGCCATTTCTGCCTTCCATGACTATGAGATTTGGCAAATGGACGTGAAAACGGCTTTTATAAACGGAAGTTTAGAAGAGTGGGTTTATATGGATCAACCAGAAGGTTTTGTAGACAGTGGGAGTAGCGGGAAGGTGTGTAAGCTGCTCAAATCCATTTATGGATTGAAACAAGCATCGCGGAGCTGGAACATCTGTTTTGATGAAACAGTCAAGGACTTTGACTTCATCAAGAACGAAGATGAGCCATGTATTTATAAGAAGATTGTAGGACGAACTGTCGTGTTCCTAGTCTTGTACGTGGATGACATTCTTTTGATAGGAAATGACATTCCTATGCTACAGTCGGTCAAGCTATTCTTATCACAAAGGTTCTCTATGAAGACCTAGGTGATGCCTCGTACATTCTAGGGATCAAGATCTATAGAGATAGATCCAAGAGATTACTGGGACTTTCGCAGTCCAGGTACATAGAGACCGTACTAAAGAGATTTAGCATGGAAGATTCCAAGCGCGGTAACATACCCGTATTGCACGGAATCACCCTCTCCAAGAAGATGTCTCCTAAGACTAATGAGGAGAGGGTTCGCATGAGCACTATACCCTACGCTTCGGCGGTAGGATCTATAATGTATGCGATGCTATGTACAAGACTAGATGTAGTTTACGCGCTAAGCGTGGTGAGCCGGTATCAGTCAGACCCAGGTGAGAACCACTGGACAGCAGTAAAGAACATTCTCAAGTACCTGAGAAGGACTAAGGAGATGTTCCTGATTTACGGTAATGGAGACCTCAGGGTCGAGTCCTTTACCGACTCAAGCTTCCAGAGTGACAAGGATGACAGCAAGTCTGTCTCAGGTTTTGTGTTTACCCACAACGGAGGGGCGGTATGTTGGAAGAATTCTAAACAGGATACCGTCGCAGACTCGACAATGGAGGCTGAATACATTGCTGCGAGCGATGCCGCAAAAGAGGCGGTCTGGATAAAGAAGTTCATAGCTGAACTTCAGGTGGTTCCGTCCATTGTTGATCCTATACCAGTGTATTGTGATAACAATGGGGCTATAGCTTTAGCGAATGAACCACGGTCCCATCAGAAATCCAGGCACATCTTAAGGCGGTATCACCTGATCAGGGAGATCGTAGATCGCCAGGAGATCGAGGTCCAGAGAGTAGATACGAAAGACAACACGGCGGATCCATTTACAAAAGCCCTCCCTCAAGCACAGTTCGAGCGACTTTTTGGGATGTTGGGTATGCGGTACGCCAGCAGCTGGCCTTAGAGCAGATGTTGGGTATTCGGTACGCCAATCACTGGCCTTTAGTGCAAGTGGGAGATTGTTGGATGTATATGCCCTAGAGGCCAGTATTGTATATGTATACATATGGATACTAGGGATATGTATGTACAGAACAATCTTGCTCAGTTTTATAGTATATTATTTGACTAATCTTTATCGGGATATGTATATTTATTGTTATTATATCTGGTTTGCACATATTGATAAAGACTCGATACGGTAGTATACTATTATGGTTTGTCTTTATCTTAACATGGCATATGTCATACTCGTTATTACATATTGCAGTTACATATTGATAAAGCCCCTAGGATCTTTCTTGACTACCTGCGTTATGATGGCGATCATACTCGTGGGAGCAGGGTAGTCCATAAGAACATCCTTTAATGGTCCCTGGTCACGTGAGTATCGAGACTGGGCATTGATACTCCAGAGTAGACTGGTGTGTACGTTTCTAGCCCCGTCGGGGGATGGTTGGTCCTGCAGCCATTGGTCTGATGCACCTAAGATCGTATACAGGTGCTCACTGGGTGTGAGTACACTGGACGGACTCACCGAGAACTTCCATGTGGTACTATACCTATCGTCAGATGGAAGTTCTCAGGTGACATGTGTACAGGTTAGTCATTCGACCCGAGATCGGCATTTGTCTCGTGTGAGTTCCCACTAAACTTTGATTACTACCCTAACATGGCTCTACTGAATCGTGCAAACAGGTTTTGGTTGGGTTCAGTCCCGAGCCACATGGAGGCAGTGAGCGATTGTCGGGGATTCGTCTCTCCCGGTATAGGGAGTCGATATCGCACTGTGAATCGATTGGTCAGGACCATAAGACCTTGGCCAGGCACTTGGGATTTACTGATAGGTTGATCAATAGTTTCCCGGATTGGTCCTGAGCCACGTCGGCATGACTTATCAGGTTGTTAGGGTCTGACGTTCACCACCCCCTAGACCCGGTATGCTATACTATTTGATGTAGAGACCGGACTGTACGGATATTGTCACGGATAGGCTCAGTAGGAGTTCGTACGAGCTTTCTCTTCGGCCTTCCTTTTCGACAGGTACCTGGGCAGCCGTTATGTACAGCTAGTGCCGCTGACGTGCTTGTGGTTAAACCCACTGCCAGAGTACTGTCGAGTCTTTAGAGTCCCACACAGAGGGTTTTCCTGATCCAGGCAAAACGATGTAGTAGCCATATTGGATACGTGCAGGGTTCGATCGATTGATGTACTTGGTACTCGGATTTTCGATCGGACAGTTTGTAATACTAGCCGGCTCGGGTTTGAGCCGGATTATTAAATCAGGTATTGATTTAATAATTTACGTATATGTATTTCGATATATATATTCTAGTATTACGTTCTTCGTGTTATTCTATCTCTTTTGGGCGTTCGGATTTTTATCTGATTGTCGGTATATTTATACAGTAGACTAAAATCCGTATTTACTACAGATTTCCTTCTAGAAGGTGGCCACCTCATTATGTATTTTCCTTTTATTTGATAATTGGAAATGAGTTATAAAGTAAAGGGTATGGGAGGAAAAGAGGTGACCATGCTTCAATAGTAGTCAAATGAATTTATAATTCATTTTGGGTTTACTATTGAAGTATGGTTGCTATTGTTTAATGAAAGAAAATAGCATACAAAACCTTTGTTTGTTATTTTCTCTCTCATGCTTGATTCATTTTTCTCTTGAGCTCTCATCTCCTCCCTCTTCTTGCTTTCTCCTCCACCTTCATCTTCTTCCTCTTCATTACATTTCTCATGTGTTGAGATACAAGTGAAGAGGCTAGAAAGAGATAGAACACTTAGACATCCAAACTACATCCTAGACTACTTGGACTAGCATTCCAAGTTCTCTAGTTGCTCCTTTTGGCATATAGCAAGGAGCTAGAGCCATGGATCATATTCCCCGGGTGGATCATCTGCGACAAAAGAAGGCCGGAGAACAAGCTCGATCCCGATGGACCGATGGAGCCGGTTTTGGAGTTCAAGCAAGTTCAATGTGGATACAAGGAGCTAAGGATGAAGAACGAAGACCGAAGGACTTGGTTCGTTTGGTGAGGTTTCTATCATAGTAGATAGCACTCTTCTTTTGCTAAGTAGGTTTTATGGTAAGATCCGGTTTTAGGGTTTAGTCTAGCGCCAATTTTTGTTCGCAAGAAAATTTTTGTTCCGTATTTGGCCACGGGAGTTGGCCGGGGCGCTAGGGTAACCCTTCAAATCGGACGGTCGATAACACTAGCGGCTTACGATTAAGCCGGATTATTAAATCAGGTTTTGATTTAATAATTTATATATGTATTTATATATATGTATTCTAGTATTATTGTTCAATATTCATTTTCTCTCTTTGGTATTCGTATTTTTGTACGAATACGCGTATATGTATTTAAATACGTCTACCGGGTTGCATTCCGTATTTATATGGAATAGTACCTCATTATTTGTGTCACGACCCGCAGGGCACGGACGTGACTGGCACTTAAGTTTATGAAACGTCTCAAGACGTCCGTAAATTAAGTAAGCCAAAGCCCAGAAACCAAAACCAGAAAGCAAAAGAGTGAAGAAGAACCAATCAATTGAAAGCGAGTTTATCAAACAAGTCATATAAAACCTTTTTAAAAACAATATCAATTTTTCCGAAAATTTCGGTAGAGTCTCCTTTGTAAATACTGGCCCCCAAAATGGGTACAAGAAGAATATATATAAATCCAACAAATATGGCATCCCCAAGCGGGAGCTAGCTATTCGCCACAAGGCGGTCACAAATCCCACGCAATATAAAACAACAACATGCAAAATAATCATAAAGAAGCATGAGAAAAAACAGCATGTCGACTCAAGTGAGCTCGACCCCAAAATACAGCATAAAAAGTCCACAATCTCACAGTCTCATCTCTAGGTTAATATACAACGATACTGGTAGATACAGTAGATGGAGTACACTAGATACAAGGAATATACAAGGTGGTACAAAAATAATAATATAACCCACCTAAGAGCAAAACCTCGAGTCCAGGCAAAAGAGGCAAAAGAAGCAAGTGCGCCCGCCGCTACTGTACTGACGGAGCGGACCTGCAAAAGGCTGTGGCACAACGGGGGTGAGTTGCTAACTCGTGAGTAATAAATAACATCTACACAGGCTATCGAATGCATGCACACAAGCATCCTAGCATCTAAATACAGGTAAGGCAGGACATAATAGCAGGTATGCATGCAATATGAATGTACTAGCAGGTATGAATGCAATGCGAATCAACTCATGATCTGAATGTGTAAGTATAAGAATCATGTTTTTCCTTTAGGAATCTCTTTTGAAATACCAGCACAATACCAATAGAATCAACAAGAACCTGTGTCCAGCAACGACACCTCAAAACTATCACAAATCTCATATATCCATGTCATAGTATCTCTGGCCTCAGCCATCCGGCTGACCCATCTCAATATCACTATCTCATCATCTCGCGGCCACGGTCGGTATCCTCTGGATATCCGCCGTCCCAAACAGTCACCGGTAGGTAATCCGTCCCCTGCCAGGCTCATGGTCAGCACCACGAGCTTCTTGCCCCGGGGTACCTTACCGGGCCCACCATGTACCCGAGACGGTTCATCCAACTCCTCGAAACGGGTCTCGAAAACCACAGCAAACTCATGGTGGACGACACTTACATCACTAAAAAACCGCAATTTACATATTTAAAAATATAGTAAGTTTAGAAATTTTGCGGCTTTCTCCCGAAATCCAGAAATATCACAAAATCTCAAGAAATCCTCATAAATGCATATGCCAATGATAATGAATGCATATGGTGTCAATAATCAAGTTGCGATGTATGATTGATAGAATAGGCATGAACAAATAACATGATGAAGTACATGCACATGATTAGCAATCTTATGATTTCACTTTAAAGAATTAAAGGCAATAACACAGGTTAAAGCATCAATTATAGTAAAAGGTTTCAAATTATAGGTTATCTAGTGTGGTGGCATGGCAATTACCAGGGCGTGTGTGTAAGCATGAATAGTGCTCGTGCTGCATATAAAAACCCTGGCAATGGTGCAGGTGTCCTATAGAATGGGTTCGCATATGTATGTCAATATAAGGCATGGATGTAGTTACTAATATCACTAAAACTTAACTACTTATAGTATCGGGAGACTTGCGCCATCCAATGATAGTCCCCCGTAGATGTTAAATCTACTCACTGGAATCCCTAGCTAGTCACGTCCAATCACCGCTTTCCCCTTTCGTGCCGCGTCTGACGTCTCCGCGACCGAACCTGGAATTTACATCAATACAAACATAAGGTTACATTTTAAGAACGACGCAAATCCCAAACGAAAATACCATAGTTCACAAGCTAGGTACAACGTGCACGAGGTGCGCGGAACACACGCGAAAATCGCAAAAACTAACTAAAATCGCCGATTTGGTCGCCCGGCAAAGCTAAAACCCGATCACACAAAAATCCGCACTCACACATCCTAAATATCATAGGATATGCCAAAAATATCATCAAGATATCGCAAATAATTCATCACAATATTTTTATAAAAACCTAGTAAGCCAGAAATTTGCAATTTGGTGCAAATATCGAAAATTAACGATAAAGTTAACACAATCCAACACAAACATCCAAACTAACCCACTAGATAGCCATTACACTAATTTTAAACCATTTACAAAGCATCAAACCATAATTCCAACACAACAATCATGCTTCAATCTATTTCCATACACAAACCCCTTTCTTGATTTTATGTAATTAGCAATTAAAATGAAAATTTCACACAAGATTAACTTAGATTAGCATAACATGAAGCCACTTAAGCAAAGTAACCTTATAGATTGGTTTAGTAAACAACTAGATAGCTGAATAGATTTAATTAACTAAATAATGGTTTTTAAAACCCTAGTTAACTTAAACCATTAACTTTAAAAATCTAGAATGAAATTAGCACTAATATTAACACTAACACAACTCAATTAAAGAATTCTAACCATAAGAACTTAACTTGGAGGAAATTATACCTCAAGATCTATGGATCTAGCAAGAACAAGATGCCTCCAAAGATGGCCTAATAGCACCATGATCCAAGCAAGAGAGGCTAAGGAGAATGGGATGAAGGATTGGGTTTAATTTGTGAGGTTTAAATTGCAATTTTGGAGCAATCTTGAAGAAATTTTCAAGGAAATGAAAAGAAAAAAGATGAAGGGGGAGGGCTGCAGCATTCTCGGCCTGGGGAGTGAAGGGGAATGGAGTGGGTGGTGTTGGAAAGGTCAAGGTCAACCATACCCATCACTAAAGACCCATACCCAATAAAAAAATCAAAATCCTTTTAAAAAAAGCACCTCATTTCCACACATGACTAAAACTCAAAAGAGGCAAGGAATTTTATTCCTTGTTGCTGAAGTGGGCCGGCCTAGGGGTGAGGGAAGGGTGAATGGGGTTTTACAAAAGAAATTTTATGCAAAAAGACCCCCTACAAGTCCAAAATTGCAAGTTTTAGCTTAAATTCCATAAATTTCGTTTTCCATAATAAAAATTAGTTAAAACTTAAAATAAATTACTAAAAATTTATGTTACAACTACATTTTAATTAACATGATTTTAAAGATTAAAATTATCCCAAAGAAATTTGTATTTATCGCTAATTTAATGTATTTTCTTACCGGCTTAAAATAATATTAAAAAATTGAAAAATAGGGAAATTTTTTTAAATGACCAAAAATTAATAAGTAACTCATTAGCTACTAAAAACAAGCAATTACCCATCCATTTTAGGTATAATTAGTCCTAAACTGCAAAATAACAAAAAGGACGGTTTACGGAAAAATACCGAATTTTCACCGATTTTCAGAAAAACACCAAAACGACTTTTCAAGGCGCTACAATCTTCCCCCCTTAAACAAATTCGGTCCCCGAATTTTAAAAAAAAAATATAGCTACGCATACCTTTAAAGAGATGGGGATAGTTCTTCCTCATCTCACCCTCGGTCTCCCAGGTGACCTCCTCGCTGCTCGGGCCACGCCAAAGGACCTTGACGGTCGGTATAACTTTCGATCTCAACTTCTTCACCTGCCAATCCAGGATGGCCACCGGCTGCTCTGAAAAAGAAAGGTCACGCTCTAGCTGGACTGTTGGGTGTTGAATCGCATGCGAAGGGTCGTGAAGGTACTTGCGGAGCATCAAAACATGGAAGACGGGGTGAACATCGGGAAAGCTGGGTGGAAGAGCCAAACGATATGCAACAGCGCCGACACGCTCGAGGATCTCGAAGGGACCTACGAATCTAGGGCTAAGCTTCCCCTTTCGCCCAAAACGCATCACGCCCTTCATCGGAGAGACTCTCAGAAAAACATGGTCGCCAACTGCGAACTCTAATCTGCGACGGCGCCTGTTCGCATATGATTTCTGTCTTCTCTGAGCTGCTCTCATCCGGTCTCGAATCAATTGTATCTTCGCCGTCGTCTCCTCAACAAGCTGCAGCCCCAAAATACTGCTCTCGCTGAGCTCTGTCCAACAGACGGGCGATCTGTATCTCCTCCCATACAATGCCTCGAAAGGTGCCATCTGAATAGTATCCTGGAAGCTGTTGTTGTAGGAGAACTCCACTAACAGTAAATGACGATCCCAACTACCGCCGAAATCTAAAACGCACGCTCTGAGCATGTCCTCGAGAGTCTGAATGGTCCGCTCTGACTGTCCGTCGGTCTGCGGATGAAACGCTGTGCTGAAGCTCAAACGAGTGCCCAAAGCCTCCTGAAGTCTCTGCCAAAGTTGGCTGGTGAACTGGGTGCCTCGATCTGACATGATACAAGTCGGTACGCCATGCAACCGCACGATCTCGTCGATGTAAAGCTGGGCATACTGAGCGAAGCTGAAGGTGGTCTTCACTGGCAGGAAGTGAGCCGCTTTCGTCAATCGATCTACGATCACCCAGATGGAGTCGTACCCTCGACTGGTCCTGGGTATACCCACAATGAAATCCATCGAAATCTGCTCCCATTTCCACTCCGGAATGGGTAACGGCTGTAGCTCTCCTGCGGGCCTCTGGTGCTCGGCCTTGACTTGCTGACAAGTCAGGCATCTCGATACAAACTCCGCAATGTCCCTCTTCATCCCGTCCCACCAGTAGGTCTCTCTCATATCATGGTACATCTTGGTGGAACAGGGGTGGACACTATACACTGATCGGTGTGCCTCCTCAAGAATGTCGTGCCGCAATCCATCAGCATCTGGTACGCACAGTCTAGATCCATATCGTAAAATCCCCTGATCGTCAATCACGAACTCGGAAAATTTGCCCTGTCCTATCTGTGCCATGATCTCCGAGCAACGGTCGTCACTGCGCTGTGCCTTATATATACGGTCAAGCAACTGTGGGCATGCACGAACATGCGCGAGCTGTCCCCCTGTCTGAGTGAACTCGAACTCAACTAGGCTGTCGCATAAAATCTGCCAATCTGCTGACGACTGCCTCTGCACTGCGCGCAAAAAGGATAGACTACCCCCGGGCCTCCTACTCAACGCATCCGCCACTACATTAGCCTTGCCCGGATGATATAAGATCTCGCAGTCGTAGTCTTTCACCAACTCCATCCAACGACGCTGTCTGAGGTTCAGGTCTCGCTACTGAAATATGTACTTTAAGCTCTTGTGATCAGTGAATATCTGACACGACTCGCCGTATAGGTAATGTCGCCAAATCTTTAGTGCAAAGACCACTGCAGCCATCTCCAAATCGTGAGTGGGGTAGTTCTGTTCATGCTTCTTCAACTGCCGAGAAGAATATGCGATCACCCGGCCATGCTGCATCAATACGCATCCTAACCCTACTCGCGAAGCATCACAGTAGACCACAAATCCGCCTGATCCCGAAGGCAAAGATAATACCGGCGCCGTAGTCAAACAAGTCCGTAGCTGCTGAAAACTGTGCTCGCACTCCTCTGTCCAAACGAAAGAAACTCCCTTCCGGGTCAAACCGGTCAAAGGTGCAGCTATACGGGAGAAGTCCTGAACAAAACGCCTGTAGTAGCCTGCCAGGCCTAGAAAACTACGGATCTCAGTAACCGATGTAGGTCGGGGCCACTGCTGAACAGCCTCAATCTTCTTCGGGTCCACACATATGCCGTCTCTCGTAATCACGTGACCCAAGAATCCGACGCTGTCCAGCCAGAATGCACACTTGGAGAACTTTGCGAACAGCTGGTGCTCCCTCAGAGTCTGTAACGTAATCCGCAAGTGCTGCTCGTGCTCCTCTCTGCTCCGGGAGTACACCAAGATATCGTCGATAAACACGATGATGAACAAGTCAAGAAACGGCCTGAATGTACGGTTCATCAAATCCATGAATGCTGCTGGGGCGTTGGTGAGTCCGAACGACATCACCAAAAACTCGTAGTGGTCGTAGCGCGTGCGGAAAGCTGTCCTCGGTACATCCTCCTGTCGAACTCGCAGCTGATGGTATCCTGATCGCAAGTCGATCCTCGAAAAATACCCCGCACCCTGAAGCTGGTCGAACAAATCATCAATGCGTGGCAACGGATATCTGTTCCGAACGGTAACTTTGTTCAGCTGGCGGTAGTCGATACATAAGCGCAAACTTCCGTCCTTCTTCTTGACAAATAGGACCGGAGCACCCCACGGAGAAATACTAGGTCGAATAAGCCTCTTCTCTAACAAATCCTGCAACTGATCCTTCAGCTCTCGAAGCTCTGCCGGGGCCATCCGATAAGGCGGTATAGAAATAGGCCCCGAGCCGGGAATCAAATCGATGCAGAACTCAACGTCGCGCTCAGGTGGTAGCCCAGGTAGCTCATCAGGGAAAACATCAGGGAACAACCGGGACCTGGTCCAACGGAACCTCTGCAGCTCGAGTATCACAAATATACGCTAAGAATCCCTGACATCCCTTCCGCAAGAGCTGACCAGCGCGAAGAGACGAAATCAAGCTGGGAAGGGTGACGCTGCGGTCTCCCTGAATAACAAGGACTGGCTCTCCCGAAAAGCTAAATCTGACTGCCTTCTCACGGCAGTCCACCGAAGCATAACAAGTGGCCAGCCAGTCCATGCCCAGAAGCACATCAAAGTCCAGCATATCGAGGAGAATCAAATCAACCGATGAATCCCTCTCCCCGATACGAACGGAACACAAACGAAATACAAAACGAGCGACAAACGACTCGCCTACCGGAGTAACAACAACAAGCGGATGATCTAACGACGACGACTCACGGCCCAACATTGGTGCAAAGTGTGTAGAGACGTACGAATGTGTGGAACCTGGGTCGAATAATACCCGTGCGTCAAAAGAGCAAACTGGCAAGGTACCTGTCACAACGGTATTGGATGCCTGCGCATCCTGCGGTGTTAAAGCAAATACTCGGGCCTGTCCTCCACCGATAGCGGGCTGACCTCGACCTCGGCCTCTGCCTCCTCGTCTTCTCTGAACAGGACCGCCGCGTCCACGGCCTCTGGGTGCACCTAACTGGCATGGAGCATCGCCTGTAGTAAGAAGTAGGGCTCTCTGAGGAGGGGGTGGTGATGGTGGTAGGGTCACATGCGAAACGGTCGCCGCTCCCTGTCGTCTCGTCGGACAGTCTCTGACAAGATGGTGCGGACTCCCGCACCCAAAACACCCTGGCGACGGCTGCTGTCCCTGGGGATATGAACCAAATAACTGACCCCGTCCAAATCCTCTGCCAGGCCCATCCCTCGGAAAGAATCTGGCACGCTGCCTCTGAGACGGCACCTCGGTGCGAATCCTCTTCGGCCCAGAAACGGCCGAAGTCTGTGATATGCGTGCCTCCATCCGTAATGCCGTATCCATAGCAGCTGAATAAGTGTCGTAGTGCTGGGCGCCAATGGAAAGATATAACTGGGCATCAAGTCCCTGTACGAACCTCTTCACTATCTTCTCTTCGGTATCCACCAAATACGGAGCATATCGGGACAACTGTGTAAACTAGATGTCATACTCAGACACCGTCATCCCAGGTGTCTTGACCAAGGCCTCGAAGCTACGAGCTCTGGCATCACGAACGCTCTCTGGGAGGAAACGAGCTAGAAAGACCGCTGTAAACTCGGCCCAAGTCATAGGCGGTAAGCCTGCAGCTCGACCTCTCAAGACTGACTCCCACTATGTTTGCGCAAGACCCTCTAGTCGGAAACTCGCAAGTTCTACCCATCGATCATCCGAACATCTCAGCGAACGGAAGATCCTAGCTAAACTGTCAAGGAACGTCTGTAGGTCCTCCGCTGCCTCGGTGCCGGTGAATACTGGAGGTCTCAGCCTCATGAAATCCTGTAGCGAAACCGGAATGGCCACGGTGGTAGTAGTAGGAGCAGGTATCATGGTCGTCTGTGATGTAGTAGGTACGTCATCCGTCCTCGGTGTACGACTGGCTGCAACTAGGGATCCTACCATCTGACATAGCTCCTGCATACTCCCATCATCTGTCGCAACTCCTCCATACCAGTCTCAAGCCTATCCATATGGCCTGGGGAAGGTGGATCGGTCTGTCCCTGCGGCGTAAGCATACCACCCTGCTCAGTCCTAGTCTCGGACGAGCCAGCTCGAATCTCGTCTCGGGCGGCAGCCCTCTGTGCCCTCGTAGCCTTCGGCGGCATAGTGGCTGGTACAGGAAAAAGGATAATAAGAACAGTGCAATAGAATCATAGGATACACGGAATTGAAGAAGGAATTTCAAGCAAGTATATCCTAAAGTCACTTAGGCGGAGTACCATATAGCAAGTATGCCGCGGACATACGCACGCTACGTTACCCTGCTTAAGTCACATACTCCATCTACCAAGGGTCATCCTACACTCAAAAAGGTAAAACCTATCGCTCTGATACCAACTTTGTCACGACCCGCAGGGCACGGCCGTGACTGGCACTTAAGTTTACGAAACGTCTCAAGACGTCCGTAAATTAAGTAAGCCAAAGCCCAGAAACCAAAACCAAAAAGCAAAAGAGTGAAGAAAAACCAATCAATTGAAAGCGAGTTTATCAAACAAGTCATATAAAACCTTTTTAAAAACAATATCAATTTTTCCGAAAATTTCGGCAGAGTCTCCTTTGTAAATACTGGCCCCCAAAATGGGTACAACAAGAATATATATAAATCCAACAAATATGGCATCCTCAAGCGGGAGCTAGCTCTTCGCCACAAGGCGGTCACAAATCCCACGCAATATAAAACAACAACATGCAAAATAATCATAAAGAAGCATGAGAAAAAACAGCATGTCGACTCAAGTGAGCTCGATCCCAAAATACAGCATAAAAAGTCCACAATCTCACAGTCTCATCTCTAGGTCAATATACAACAATACTGGTAGATACAGTAGATGGAGTACACTAGATACAAGGAATATACAAGGTGGTACAAAAATAATAATATAACCCACTTAAGAGCAAAACCTCGAGTCCAGGCAAAAGAAGCAAGTGCGCCCGCCGCTACTGTACTGACGGAGCGGACCTGCAAAAGGCTGTGGCACAACGGGGGTGAGTTGCCAACTCGTGAGTAATAAATAACATCTACACAGGCTATCGAATGCATGCACACAAGCATCCTAGCATCTAAATACAGGTAAGGCAGGACATAATAGCAGGTATGTATGCAATATGAATATACTAGCAGGTATGAATGCAATGCGAATCAACTCATGATCTGAATGTGTAAGTATAAGAATCATGTTTTTCCTTTAGGAATCTCTTTTGAAATACCAGCACAATACCAATAGAATCAACAAGAACCTGTGTCCAGCAACGACACCTCAAAACTATCACAAATCTCATATATCCATGTCATAGTATCTCTGGCCTCAGCCATCCGGCTGACCCATCTCAATATCACTATCTCATCATCTCGCGGCCACGGTCGGTATCCTCTGGATATCCGCCGTCCCAAACAGTCACTGGTAGGTAATCCGTCCCCTGCCAGGCTCATCGTCAGCACCACGAGCTTCTTGCCCCGGGGTACCTTACCGGGCCCACCATATACCCGAGACGGTTCATCCAACTCCTCGAAATGGGTCTCGAAAACCACAGCAAACTCATGGTGGACGACACTTACATCACTAGAAAACCGCAATTTACATATTTAAAAATATAGTAAGTTTAGAAATTTTGCGGCTTTCCCCCGAAATCCAGAAATATCACAAAATCTCAAGAAATCCTCATAAATGCATATGCCAATGATAATGAATGCATATGGTGTCAATAATCAAGTTGCGATGTATGATTGATAGACTAGGCATGAACAAATAACATGATGAAGTACATGCACATGATTAGAAATCTTATGATTTCACTTTAAAGAATTAAAGGCAATAAGACAGGTTAAAGCATCAATTATAGTAAAAGGTTTCAAATTATAGGTTATCTAGTGTGGTGGCATGGCAATTACCAGGGCGTGTGTGTAAGCATGAATAGTGCTCGTGCTGCATATAAAAACCCTGGCAATGGTGCAGGTGTCCTATAGAATGGGTTCGCATATGTATGTCAATATAAGGCATGGATGTAGTTACTAATATCACTAAAACTTAACTACTTATACTATCGGGAGACTTGTGCCATCCAACGATAGTCCCCCGTAGATATTAAATCTACTCACTGGAATCCCTAGCTAGTCACGTCCAATCATCGCTTTCCCCTTTCGTGCCGCGTCTGACGTCTCCGCGACCGAACCTGAAATTTACATCAATACAAACATAAGGTTACATATCAAGAACGACGCAAATCCCAAACGAAAATACCATAGTTCACAAGCTAGGTACAACGTGCACGAGGTGCGCGGAATACACGCGAAAATCGCAAAAACTAACTAAAATCGCCGATTTGGTCGCCCGGCAAAGCTAAAACCCGATCACTCAAAAATCCGCATTCACACATCCTAAATATCATAGGATATGCCAAAAATATCATCAAGATATCGCAAATAATTCATCACAATATTTTTATAAAAACCTAGTAAGCCAGAAATTTGCAATTTGGTGCAAACATCGAAAATTAGCGATAAAGTTAACACAATCCAACACAAACATCCAAACTAACCCACTAGATAGCCATTACACTAATTTTAAACCATTTACAAAGTATCAAACCATAATTCCAACACAACAATCATGCTTCAATCTATTTCCATACACAAACCCCTTTCTTGATTTTATGTAATTAGCAATTAAAATGAAAATTTCACACAAGATTAACTTAGATTAGCATAACATGAAGCCACTTAAGCAAAGTAACTTTATAGATTGGTTTAGTAAACAACTAGATAGCTAAATAGATTTAATTAACTAAATAATGGTTTTTAAAACCCTAGTTAACTCAAACCATTAACTTTAAAAATCTAGAATGAAATTAGCACTATTATTAACAGTAACACAACTCAATTAAAGAATTCTAACCATAAGAACTTAACTTGGAGGAAATTATACCTCAAGATCTATGGATCTAGGAAGAACAAGATGCCTCCAAAGATGGCCTAATAGCACCATGATCCAAGCAAGAGAGGCTAATGAGAATGGGATGAAGGATGGAGTTTAATTTGTGAGGTTTAAATTGCAATTTTGGAGCAATTTTGAAGAATTTTTCAAGGAAATGAAAAGAAAAAAGATGAAGGGGGAGGGCTGCAGCATTCTCGGCCTGGGGAGTGAAGGGGAATGGAGTGGGTGGTGTTGGAAAGGTCAAGGTCAACCATACCCATCACTAAAGACCCATACCCAATAAAAAAATCAAAATCCTTTTAAAAAAAGCACCTCATTTCCACACATGACTAAAACTCAAAAGAGGCAAGGAATTTTATTCCTTGCTGCTGAAGTGGGCCGGCCTAGGGGTGAGGGAAGGGTGAATGGGGTTTTACAAAAGAAATTTTATGCAAAAAGACCCCCTACAAGTCCAAAATTGCAAGTTTTAGCTTAAATTCCATAAATTTCGTTTTCCATAATAAAAATTAGTTAAAACTTAAAATAAATTACTAAAAATTTATGTTACAACTAGATTTTAATTAACATGATTTTAAAGATTAAAATTAGCCCAAAGAAATTTGTATTTATCGCTAATTTAATGTATTTTCTTACCGGCTTAAAATAATATTAAAAAATTGAAAAATAGGGAAAAATTTTTAAATGACCAAAAATTAATAAGTAACTCATTAGCTACTAAAAACAAGCAATTACCCATCCATTTTAGGTATAATTAGTCCTAAACTGCAAAATAACAAAAAGGACGGTTTACGGAAAAATACCGAATTTTCACCGATTTTCAGGAAAACACCAAAACGACTTTTCAAGGTGCTACAATTTGATTTTCATTTTAGAAAATCAATTTTGGAAATGAGGTGGAGGGATGAGTTGACATGGCATGGTGTGGCATGTAGAGAGTCATAGCTCTTATTTGTTTATTTGGAAAATGAGAGGAGATATTTTTGATGCATGGTTGCAAATGACTTAGCCATTCTCTCCACATGCCATCCATTATTCATTCTTTCATCACTTTATTCACTCACACTCTCACTCTTGAGAGACTTAGCCATTTCCATGGTTGCTCATGCCATTAGTTTCCTCACCTCCTTCTTCATCTTCTTGGTTTGCTCTTTTGAGCATGTCACATGAGAGAAAAATATAGTGAGATATTTTTACACCTCCACTCTCCATTGCTAGCAACCTTGGAGCATCGGTTGCCTCGCTAGGTGAGACTGGATCTTGAGTCATTTCCCTCTGGTGGATCATCATCGATAGAGGAAGACCGACAACCAAACTCGATCCAGACGACCATAAGGAGCTTGGGATGAATGTTGAAGACCGAAGGACTTGGTTCATTCGGTATAACCATTCAATCATAGTAGATTTGCACTCTTTAGTTAGCTAGTATAGTTTATGGTTTCGATCTTGGGACGGGTTTTGTTTGCGCCAAAAATTTTAAACGCCAGTTTTTGTTCCGCATCGGCCACGGTAGATGGCCAGGGCGTCGGCGAAACCCATCACAGGACACTTTCCCTTATGGGAATAAGAAATGTATACACCATTCTACTCCAGAGTATCAATGCCCTATCTCGAACTCCAACGATCAGGGACAATTTAAGGATATGCTTATAGACTATCTAGCCCCATGAGTATGATTGCCATCATAACTCTAGTAGTCAAGCAAAGTTCCTATGGGCTATACCAACATGTAATCATGATACATAATATAAAAATAGAACATATATACATGTTGAGGTAAAGGCAAACCAGATAGCATACTATTATATTGAGCAAGATTGTCGTGTACACATATATCCCAAGTATCCATATGTAATATACAATTTTGTACTATACATTAATGGCCTCTAGGGCATACACATCTAACAATCATCTACTTGCATTAAGGCCATGTATTGGCATATCGAAAACCAACCATCTCCAATAGCCTCTCCAACTGAGTCTGAGGAAGTGCCTTCGTGAGTGGGTCCACCGTGTTGTCCTTTGTGTTTACTCTCCAGACCTCGATCTCCCGGCGATCAATAATCTCTCTGATCAGGTGATACCGTCTTAAGATGTGTCTAGATTTTTGATGGGACCGTGGTTCCTTCACTAAAACTATAGCCCCATTTTTATCACAATACAAAGGTATTGGATCAACAATAGACGGAACCACCTCAAGTTCAAGAATGAACTTCCTCATCCAGACAGCCTCTTTTGCGGCATCGCTGGCAGCAATGCATTCAGTCTCCATCGTCGAGTCTTGATTGGTATGAAAAATTGAGTCTTTATGTTTCTTAAATACCGCAATCAATAACGGTGTATTTTAGACGAGTTAATAAAGAAAGGTGGGATTTTTATCGTTTTATACTAAAGAGATGTGAAAATTTTATAAGAGAAGGGCTTGTAGAGTTTTTCGGATTGAGTAGTTAAAGGATGGAGTTTTAAAAATAATTATTTTTATCTTTTAATTATTCAATACTAGAGAAATAGCGATGAATGTAGATTAGGGTTCTTGGAGGGATTAGAGTTTCCTTCTAGTGACCCCTGTCCTTCCATTGATCACTATTTATCTCAAGCCCTCAACAAAACAAGTATTAACGAATCTCAAATCGAGCTCGTAACCATCATGAATTGGTAGCATGCCCGAATAAGAAGGTTAAGACTCCCTTTGTTAAACTTTATAAAAATTAAAACATAAGAAAAAAATAAGAGATTTTTGCATCCATTATACTACCTTATCTTACAAATCCTAACAAGCGAGAATTTACTCGCTCATTAGGAAAATGAAGAAAGGTAGAAGAATAAGGAACCCATAAGAAAAACAAAAAAATAAAAGTGCGGAAAATAATTACAGAAATCAATTCGGAAAGTAATGAGACAAAATTAAAGGAAACTATCTTTCATTGAAACTTTTGCATTACAGAATTTGATTGCTGAGAAAAACTAAAAGAACTAAAAACCCTAGATTGCTCGATAGATCTAGATCAATAGATGGATAAATAGATAGATTGATGATAACCCTAGATTGCTCTCGGTCCTTTATATAGGATCTGGAACTTGAAACCCTAGACGTCATCTTGAAGTATTTGAAAAGACGATCATGCCATGAAATTGTACATCCAACGGCCATGCGTTGACCGTGGTTCCGCCGCCCTTTGCATCATTTCACCGCAGTTCCGCCGCCCTTTGGTGGAGTTGCGCCTCCAGATTTTTTTCTGTTTTCTTTTCTCGATTTTAGGAGATTTTTCTGATGAATATATTTTGAAAATATCTCTTTCTCTATGAAGTTGCGAGATTCTTCAATTTGCTTCTAAAATTCGTCAGATTTGGTTTGCTAACTCGATTTGATGTGGATCTCCTACTTATGTTTGTAGCCCTGAACTAATTTATTATTTTAATACCTGCACAATATCTCAAATCAAATCATTAGTAGCATTTAGTTTATTTGAGATAATATTCCAACCAATTACTTAATTAAATTAATTAATGGATATAATATGATATGATATGCACATCTTAATGATTAAGAATATTTGATATGATATGATATGCATATTTTCATAATTAAGAATCACATGGATATTTCATTTTAATATGATATGCATATATACTCCAATTATATCAATTATAAATTAAGAAAGATATGACAAAAATCTTTTTACAAATAAACCCGCATATGTTCTTAAATTGCAAATAACACTTTTTAGTAACTAATAATAGTAGGGAAAATGACCGTAAAAATGTGCAATAATTATGACTTATCAAATACCCCCAAACTTGTCTTTTGATCGTCCCAGGCAAACTATTTTTTTTTAAAAAGAAAAATAAAAACCTAGCACATTTTCGTAGGCAACATGATTGCGCTTAGCTCATACAACAAGCCGCTCAATCTCTAGATGTCCCTATTTTGAGGAGTATTGTCTCCAGAGGGTTTTCAGCGGATTATACTCACAAAATCCCAAAATTGAGAAAATAAAGAAAAGAAAGCGAAAATTACATGTAAAGAAAAGAACATATAAAAAAAACTTAAAAATAAGAGTTTCAAACTACACCAGCTTTTTAGTTGTCATGAGCCTTATCTTAATGGTCTTGAAAAGATATTAGAAATCACATCCTTCTTCAATAAAACATCGTATTTAGTCTTCCTCCCTACCTCTCCTCCAAACAGCGATCATATATCCCTACGTGTATGTAAAATTCATCTCTACACTTAAAGAATTCAATTCAAGCTATCATACCCTTTGTCCAAATTCTTTAGTATTTTTTAGTCGGTGATGTTTTAGATGGATTTGCTCACACATTCTTCATGCGACCGTTAATATTTCTTGAGGTACTAACCAACCGATTACCGAATGTGCTCACTTATTAAGGTGTAATTATCAATATCCTAATCTTGCAATACCTAAACCTTATTAGTGACCCCCAAACCAGTTGGTCTAAGACACTAGGTGATAAGGCACCCTTGCTGTATTTTTTTTATGCTGCCTTAAGTAATTACAAAACCAGTATTCATTTTTCTTTTAAATTTAATTTTACGTGTCATTTATATTTTTTTGATTTTTTTTATTTTTATACTAAGGTTTTCAGGCAAGAGTATTTCAAGGTATTCTCTACTATCCCAAGTTTCAAGATGTGTGCAAGTGCGTATAGTAGGGTATCAACATTCAGAAGTTTGGACTCAAGAATAGTGACTATTTTTCAGCCTTATTTCTTTCCGCAGATTAGTAATTTCTTCATCTTATTAACCCTTGGGACAACAGCTCATGACCACGTATTACTAGTTTCGTTCTAAAACATCTAATTTTCTTGCATTTCTTAAGTCTCTTCCTCTTTTTCATATATATTTTCACTTTCTAACTTTTATTTTCAAAATCTTCTAGTTTTTTTATGCAATGCAAAATTTACATATGATGCGTGGATACATACAAACCATCCATACAATCCTTCCCCCCAAACTTGTTTTCAGCAGTGTCCTCACTAATGCTGTTCTGTAAGCTCAAAACCTGAAAATTAGGAGGAACAGTTCAAGAAGATGGTATAAAGAAGGGGTCAAGAGTGAATAACAGTGAAATCCTCCCCCAAACTAGTTCTTGGCTCACAATCGTGCAAAAATTTCCTTCCTTTCAAGAGCCATTTTAAAAATATTTTTCTTCTTTCCCCCCCCAAACTTGAGTAAAACAGTGTTTTCATTACTAAACATTGAAATTCAACATAAGAGGGGGGTAAATATTATCGGTCTACACAAAGCTTTATAAAGACCAAAAGTTAAAACCAACCATTCAAATATTTTATCAAGGTAACACCATGGTTGGTGAAAGATAGTGTAACAGATAGACGTGAAGAAGACTCGAGACTGTATAAGAATGGAGCTTGTATCATATCTCGAGTAGAAGAAACAGAAATAAGAGTAACGATAAGAGATGATGTGGGGGGGGGGGAAGATAAGAGGTATAATCGAAAAGTTTTATGTTTCGGTTGGTGGAGACGAAAAAGTGAGTGTGAATGAAAACGAGAATGTGAAAGATAAGGAATGAGTGAAATAGTCGTATTCTCGTATGTGATAAGAAGAAAACATGGCGGTTCAACTTTTTCGGTCTCAAACAGAGGCGCATAAATTTCCGGTAGAGATTGATTCATCACAGTATCCATGTCTTCAAGGAACGCGAGTTCTTCAGCGAAAATACTTTCGAAACTTTTATCGGTATTCCAATTGATGATCTCATCGGAAAGAAAGGAATCGATATCTATATCAGTTGAATAGGCAGATCCACTAAGAAGGTTGAAACTTTCAAGATCAATGTATTGCGCACTAGAATTCAAAACACCTGATTCGTCAGAAATTATGGAGGTAGGAGACTCGAAAAGATCGTCTCCCTTATTCTCAAAAGAGTCTAAATCAAGTGGTCTTTCAAGAGTCATAGAACTCGAAATATCGGAGTGTGGTTCATCAAATCTCGGTGGAATTGAAAGAAGATGAGAAGAACCAAAGAAAATGTGTAATAAAATGGGTAAACGAACTTGGGTGTCTAGCATTGTTGAACCAGATATAGGAGCTGAAGGCTGAATATCATTTTTGATATCGGATAGATTGGTGGTAAGAATAGAATCGGTTAAATATACAGGAAGATGTTCACATTCAATAGAAGGGACATGATGAGTCGGAGAATCCAACTCATTCAACATAGTGAGTTCATCTTCAAAAGTATTCTCAACACTGATCTCACTAGCACTGTCAGTCAAATCAAACGAATAGTTCTTTAAAAATTCATTAATTATATTATCCTCAATCGATAGATCACTTGGTTCACTTGACGGAATTGGAAAGTTTGAAATTTCAAGTTTAGTCAGATAATGATCGGTTTGATTTGGAATGGTGTAAGGCTCTTTTTCACACTCCTGATTTGAAAAGTCAAACATGTTATTCTCGGGCACCTCATCAATTAGATTATTAAGCGGTTGATCATCAAATACATTCGGTTGGATTTCAGGATAGAAAGTGTTGAGATGAAAAGAATTGGTTTTAGGTTGACTATTAAGGATTCCTGGTTCTTTCTCACAACTCGATTCCAACTCTACTTCAAGACTAGATATGGTTTGTGAAGAAGTTTCAATGAAGGATTCTCTTTGAACCGTAGAACTTCCTAATTGATCTTCAGAAGCATTATCTAGATAAGATGCAACAATTGAGTATGGTTGGAATGTGTTTAATTGTTGGCTACGGGTGAGTTCAATGTGTTCCGCAATAGATATGGTTTTACGAATTGCCATATTAGCCTCAAGAGAAGTATCAACATGAGAGGGTGTGAAAGTTTGGTACTGTTGGTAAGTGCTAGAAGGGTATATCCGATTTTCATAAATAGGATTAGGATCAACATTGTGATATGAAGAAGATTGAGATTGGTTTAATTGTTGGAGACTGGTTTTTGCAATTTGCTCAGCAATGGTCATGAGTGTAAAAGTTGTCATATTCGCCTCAAAAGGAGTATCAACATGTTCATATGGAAATGATTGTAATTGTTGTCCTAAGGGTTTTGGAGTTGTGAAAGGTATGAAACTTTCGCTACGGGCCTTCGCAATATACTCAGCAATGAACATAGATTTAAAAGTTTCCCCACTAACCTTAAAAGGGTCATCAATATAAGAAGATGTTGAATTTTGACACGGTTGATAGGAATTTAAGTGAAGTGTCCAGCTGTTATTTCTAGATCCCTCTATCCTATCCTTTAAAGAAATGGTAGGGTCGAAAGTTCTACCAAAACAACAACGATATAAAGAAATATCTGGTTGTGTGTAGCAAAGCTCGCCAAGAGTTGGTCGGTTTGGGTTATCCATCATAAAAGAAATGATAAGAAAAGAGGGTGAAATGGTATATTTTTTTAAAGCTTTTTTTTTGGATTTTTGAAATTTTTTTACTTGGAGAGAGGGACTTGACTCAACCAATCACAAACGTACACAAACAATCCCTAGATCTAGGGTCATCTAAGTCAATCACTAGACCGCTCCTAGACTTCCAAAGGACAAGATATAGGATAAATTCTCTATCGCCTCTTTATCAATTGTTCAGTTGATAAAACTGCACATTTGTTATTACATTTTTCCTACTTTTTCTATATTAAAAAGGTCTTTATTATAATATGTCATACATATGAGGGTTTATCTGTAAAAATACTATTTTCCATGTATTGATATATTGTAATTAACATTTGGTAGGAAAATGTATGCAAATAATATCATTGACCAAATCCTAGTAGAACAAAGTCTACTAAACATTATTTGTTAAGTTGTTGTGCAGAATTTGCAGGTCTAAAATCAAGGAAATCAAGTTGTTAAAGTAAACCTGCCTAATTAAGAAATCAAAATGAAGAAATCAAGTCTTGCAGCAACTACGAGAAGATTTCCAAATTCCAAAGATTCCAGAGAACACCATATGTCACATAGAGAAAGACCCAGAATTTTGATCAATGGATATGATCAAATGGCCGCGGATCCGCGGCCATACCCCCCTTGGGCTGCGGATCCACGGCATGATAGGGGAGTTAGGGTTTGCAATTTTTGTGGGAGAATCTTTACAGTTTGCTTCCAATTTTGGAAGCTAAATTTCTGGCTTTGGGACTATAAATAAAGACCGAGAGCCTCTTGGAAAAAGGATCAAGCCGACGAGATCACGAAGTCCAAGACAGCTTACGCATCCAGGCTGATCATCAACTGTTCGTCTACCTCCTTGGAAGAGATCGAGAAGCAAACTAGTCTTTGTAATCATTTTCTAAGGAATCAAAGTGTAATGAATATTGTTGATTAATAAAGGTAGCTTTCTTTTTCTTATTCTATTTCTTCGTAGTTTAATTATGCATTTTCTTTCCATCTCTTTTTCTCCCAACATGCGCGAGTAATTCTCCGCTTGTTAAGGTTCGTAGGATTAGGGTAGGCTAATGGATGATGAACATCCCTAAACCCTTTTTAAGTCCTATAAAGTTTATGAACTTTATCAAAAGAATCATTAACATCTTAATCGGGCGCGCTAACAATTCTTTGTTAGTTCCGACCGTGATTAGAGATTAGATTAATGATTGTTTTGGTAAAGGCTAGATATGAACGGAGTTCCGTATCGAGATAAGGGTTAAGAGTGGGATTCCTTTTCCCTCCAGAAACCCTAATCTACACGCATCACTGTCGTTCTAGTTATAAATCTATTAAAGGATAAAAAGAGTAACTTTTAATTAATCATCCATAACTACTAAATCCTAACGAACCCTATAAGCCCTCTTCTTATATTAGCTACATTCATAAATAATCTAGATCTATATATTTGCATTCTTGCTTAAAGTAGTTCTAGAAACTGTCACGCCCCGCTTCCCAGAGTACGCAAGATTGGGCACGTGACATAGCCAACCATGCCACCTGTGGGTAGGAAGTATCCATCCACAGTCACATTACGGCTGTAGAGGTATCAAGAACAAGATAAATAAACTATCTAACACATGTCCAAATCCATAATAACAAGAGTCAATGAAAAATAAGTGCGGAAGCAAATGATCAAATACAATAATAGAAAAGTACGTCCCATAATGCGGGCTCACATCTGGAAATAAAATGAAATAAATAAAATAATCACTACAGAACTCATAAATCAGCCTGCTGGCTGAAGTACTCCTGCTCGGTCGGCGACAGTGGTAAAGAATCTGGGCCATGCAAAACCCAGACGTCAGCGCGTCATGTCAACCAATAATATAATATGAACATGGTAATAAGCAATGCAGGGATAAACATGAATAAAGCAATAATATGAAACAACAGTGCAGGGTAGTGTGCAGTGGGTAACTAAACTGTTCTATCAGGTTTCTATTCTAAAGTCTTTGAAATCAATTGATGACTCGTCGATGTAACTCAATAGTATCCCGTGCGTGCCCAGGACCACGGTCAAGATTCTCGGGGCTGAATCCGAGACGTGCCGCTAGGCAGTAACAAGTAGCAGGATGGGTGAGTGATGTCAGCATCATCACTCCGGGGCTGGCCTAGCCCGTAAGACTGATCAGAACAGGTATCGAACTGTTGAGTTACAAGTCGGTTTCACCTTTGATTTCCCCATACCCCCAGGTTATGTATGTCGAGTCAGGTATTTAGTAATCAAGGACTAATGCCAACACAGGATCAGGTAACAGGTCAGGTTTGTCTGGATAGATAACAGGAAGGGTCCATGAGGACCCCAAGTCAGGTTTGTTGGCATTAGGCATGAGATCAGGTAACAGGTCAGGTCATAGTACAACAGGTTGAGTTGATAGTAAAGGGTACCATGTCCGGTGCATCGATATATGTATATGTCATGTGTATCAAGGTCAGGTCAATATGTGACGCAATCGAGGGTGTGCTCACAACAGGTATATAATCGAATAAGGAATAACAGCAGGAAATAAAGTAAACAACAATAACAGTTCATTTAATCACAATGGTGCATTACTATAGTGCAATTGTATTATCGTATTAACAGGTTCGAGCACCCTTGGGGTGCAATAATCACAAGGTAGTGCAATATCAATAACAGAAAGTAATAAAGCTACATGTGTACGGCTATCGTCCTTTAAACAGTAAAAAAGATTAACCGGTAGTTTCGTTATTAGGGTTAAAGCGGCAATTGTAATTCTAGGTTACAGTATCATGATATATGTCATAATGCGTCCAAATCATAAAATAGCTCTACTTAGTTAAGTTTTGTAAGTTTTATGAGTCAAACACATTCAATTTGTATAACATAGCATGTAGCAAGTAATACTTGCCTCGACGGTTTCGCGAACCGGGAAAACGGACGTAACGTCGGCGGAAAACACGCGACGGATGCACGGGTCATGGATCGAGTCCAAACAACGAACAGCGGAACCGCACGGACCGGAGTACCTTGCTGGAATGTCGGGTCAAGTCGTCGGCACGGCCGGATTCCGGTGAAATGTCAAAACAGCGACAAAGTTAGCAAAATACGATGCATGGACAACGATCGACCAGCGAGGGGGTAAAACGAAGGGAGAAGGTAAAGAGAAGCTTACAGGGATAGCAAGGGTGGCAACCGCGACGGGGTCGACGGCGATGGGGCGCCGACAAGGGGCAGTGGACGCGGCAGATCCGGCTAAAGGTTGCTGGATCAGGTGGTGCTGCGATGAGGGGAGTAAAGGCCGGGTTCTGGTCGCAGGGGAAGAGGAGGTGGTCGGTGGTGGCGCGGGTGACGACGACGAGAGTCGACGGCGGCGTTTTCCGGCCAACCAGAGGAGGTGGTAGGGTTGCAGCTTGGGTTCTATTGCGGCACCGGCGTACGGGAAGGAGGGGGAAGGTGGCGAGGTCGGGAAGAGGGCGAAGGGGAGAAGCTGGCGTCGTCGGCGACGAGATGCGGCGGCGACGGCAAGCGGAGACGGTGCAGGTGGCTACGGCGCTGGCTGCAGGCGCTGGAAGAAAGGGAGAAAGGAGGAAGGAGGTGCGGTCGAGGCTGCGGAGGCAAGGGTGATGGTGGTGGTGGCGTCGGCGCGGGGGCTGCGGCGGCGACGGACACGGCGGCGGCTAGGGTTCTGCGTGGGTTCGTGGGGGTTTCTCGCGTGGGTTTTCTGTGAAGACGAAAGACGAGGGAAAAATATAAGGATAGAGAGAGAGAGAGATTATAGGAAGAGAGAGAGAGAGGTAGAGAGAGATAGGGAGGCGGGCCCACGAGGGATTAAGTCCCTCGTGATTGGCTGAGGGATATTCGTGGGTAAAATATAAAAGATTTAAAAAGAATTTAATTGTAACAGAAAGAATATAATATATAGTTTCAGTATATTTAATTAAATGGGTATTTTGGCGCTAAATGAAACATTTCCAAATCGCGCCCGGGTTGCGCCCAAAAATTTGAAATTCAAATAATAGGATTTTAAACGGGTTCCAAATTTTAAAATGAGATGTCTTATGATTAAAATGCATGCCCCCAAGTCGGACAGTTGCACGCGCGCGTAGCCGTCCAAACTCGCCCGTTTCACCGAACGGGATGAAAACTCGACGCACGGACGCTACCACGCGGCTAGGGGTGACGAGTAGGCCAATATGGATATTTTAAATTTCATTTTAGGTGCTAAAATTTGTTATATGCAAAACTGACCTAGCCGGTTAAAATTTCACAGTGAGGCCCAAACAGGCAAAATAAATGAAATGAGCAATGTCAAACACTCAACCAGTAATAGAAATAGTATTATTGGGCTCGGGTGTTACATCATACCCAACTATAAAAAGAATTTCGTCCTCGAAATTCCAAGAATACAAGATAGCTAACTACAGGAAAAGGTGAGGAAACTTCTGCCGGATCTCGTCTTCTCGCTCCCAAGTGGATTCTCCATGCGATCGATTACCCCAAGAGACTAGCACAAGAGGGATAACCTTGTTCTTAAGAACCTTTTCTCTTTGATCCTTGATTTCAACCGGTCGCTCCTCAAAAGTTAGGTCCTCCCGTACAGTCAACTCCGAATGATCCAAGACGTGGGTTTCATCTCGAACATACCTCCGTAGTTGAGATACATGAAACACATCGTGCACACCTGTCAAGGACTGTGGTAACGCCAAACGGTACGCTACCTCTCCAACACGCTCCAATATCTCGAAGGGTCCAACGAATCGAGGACTAAGCTTTCCCCGACTCCCAAAGTGAATCACCCCTCTAGTCGGTGATATCTTCAAGAATACCAAATCACCCACGGCGAACTCTAGAGGTCTTCTTGACGTGTCAGCCCAACTTTTCTGTCTGTCTTGAGCTGCCTTCATATGCTTCCTGATTGTATTCACCTTCTCGACTGTCTGTACTACTAAATCTGGTCCTAGTAACCTTCGTTCACCAACATCATCCCAACAAACAGGTGAACGGCACTTACGACCATATAAAGCTTCAAACGGAGCCATCTGAATAGTCGCTTGGAAACTATTGTTGTAAGAAAACTCCACCAAGTGTAGATGATCCTCCCAAGAACCCTTGAAGTCCAACATGCACGCTCTCAACATATCTTCAAGAGTTTGGATCGTTCTCTCCGACTGACCATCAGTTTGAGGATGATAAGCTGTGCTAAACTTCAATCGAGTCACCAAACTTTCTTGTAAACTCCTCCAGAAGTGTGACAAGAACCGAGTGTCCCGATCGGACACGATGCTCATCTGTACTCCATGCAATCTTACAATCTCCTGCATGTACCGCTCTGCCAAAGTCTCCGTCGATTGACCAACCCGAAAAGGAATAAAGTGAGCTGCCTTGGTCAACCGATCGACAATCACCCATACTGCATTGTTGCCTTTTGGACTCCGCGGTAAAGCCGTCACGAAATCCATGGTTATATGTTCCCACTTCCACTGAGGAATCGGAAGTGGTTGCAACAAACCAGCAACCCTTTGGTGTTCAGCCTTGACTTGCTGACATACCAAGCACTTAGCCACGAAGCGAGCAATCTCCCGTTTCATGCCTTCCCACCAGATATGCTGTCGAATATCTCGGTACATCTTTGTACCTCCCGGATGTACAGAGTAAGCTGAACTGTGTGCTTCCTTCATAAGCTCTTCACGTGCATCTCCCTTTGGCACACACACACGGCTACCATAC
The DNA here is from genome assembly GCA_030015575.1 of Agapanthus africanus. Taxonomy (NCBI): domain Eukaryota; kingdom Viridiplantae; phylum Streptophyta; class Magnoliopsida; order Asparagales; family Amaryllidaceae; genus Agapanthus; species Agapanthus africanus. The sequence goes on along the minus strand of JASDDO010000145.1, from coordinate 380,054 downwards.
CTCAACGAACCATCTTCGTGGATCAGTAAATCTGTTCGTAGTCCGGCTTCAACCTGCTCTCGAAACCTTTACAGTCTAGGATCCTGCGATTGTGCTGCTTTAATCTTCTCAACTAAGAACGACTGTACTTGCAACTGCATCAACTGTCCCGTAGAATGTGGTAGCACAACCTCCAAGTCAAATCTTCGAAAATCCGCAATGATCTCCCTCTGTGCAGTCAATACCTGAATCGCTGGTAACCGACTAAGCGCATCCGGCACGGCGTTAACTTTTCCCGGATGGTACTTAAGATCAAGGTCGTAGTCGGCCATCAGCTCCAACCATCTGCGTTGCCTCATGTTCAACTCCTTCTGAGTGAACACATACTTCAAACTCTTATGATCTGTAAAAACTTCGACTCTTTCGCCCAAAAGGTAGTGTCTCCAAATTTTCAAGGCGAAGATCACGGCCGCAAGCTCCAAGTCATGAGTCGGGTAATTCTTCTCATGGGTCTTCAGTTGTCTTGATGCGTAAGCTACGACCTTCCCATTCTGCATCAAAACACATCCCAATCCTTTTCCAGATGCGTCGCTGTGAATCACCAGTCCTCCTGAATTATCTGGTACGGTCAGGATAGGGGCGGTTATCAACTTCTGCTTCAACGTCTCGAAGGCCAATGCACATCCATCCGTCCAAATAAAAGGTACTTCCTTGCGCGTAAGCTTGGTCAACGGTTATGCCAAACGAGCGAAGTTCTCCACAAATCTCCTGTAGTATCCGGCCAAACCAAGGAAACTTCTTATCTCAGCCACATTTCTTGGAATAGGCCAATCTCGAACTGCTGCAATCTTTTCGGGATCGACGGCGATTCCATCGCCCGACACAACATGCCCCAGAAACTTCACTTCTTCCAGCCAGAATTCGCACTTACTCATCTTCGCATACAATTTCTCCTGTCTCAGCGTCTGCAGTGCGATCTTTAAATGCTCAGCATGCTCCTCCGGACTCTTCGAGTACACCAGAATATCGTCAATGAATACCACAATAAACTGGTCCAAGAATGGTGAAAAGATTCTGTTCATCAAATCCATGAATATTGCCGGCGCATTCGTTACTCCGAAGGGCATCACCAGATACTCGAAATGTCCATATCGAGTTCGAAACGCCGTCTTGCAAATGTCTTCTGCTTTCACTCGGACCTGATGATATCCGGATCGCAAATCCAGTTTCGAGAATACCCTCGCGCCACTAAGCTGCTCAAAAAGTTCTCCAATGCGAGGGATCGGGTACTTGTTCTTAATAGTCACCCGGTTCAATTCTCGATAATCAATGCACATCCTTCTCGTGCCATCCTTCTTCTTTACTAAAAGAACTGGAGCTCCCCAAGGAGAGTTGCTGCTTCGAATCCAACCCTTCTCAAGTAATTCACCAACTTGCTTCTTAACTTCTTCCAATTCCACTGGTGCCATCGGATAATAAGCTTTAGATACTGGCGCTGCACCAGGAATAAGGTCAATCGCGAACTCCACGTCTCGCTTCGGCGGTAAGCCCGATATATCTTCAAATACGTCCATAAAGTCGTGAACAACTGCCGGCTCTTCATTACTATCAACTTCCATAGCTGCAAGAACACTGTTTGTCGGCCTAGCCCTAAACTCGACTGGCCCGACAGAACTGCTTCCCCCAGTGAAGGTAAACTCAGGATGTCCGGGAATCTGGAAAATTACCTTCCTTGCCCTACAGTCAATGCGGGCGTGGAAAGTGCCAAGAAAATCCATTCCCAAGACAACTTCATAGCTGCCCGTATCTATTACCAAGAAATCTGCAAAGAGCTCCCGTCCGCACACAACAACTGTACAATCTCTACATTCCCTACTAGCTATGATTTTCCCATTCCCAGTGTGTATGTCCCAAAAACTAGACAGGGTCGTGCAGGTAATCGAGTGTGTAGTTATAAATTTGGATGACATAAAACAGTGGGATGCTCCGGAATCAAATAATGCCAATGCGGGAAAACCATGAATGAGTAAAGCACCTGAAACCACTTCTCCTAATGCTTTAGCTTCCTCAGCTGTCAACGTGAAAGCTCGAGCCTGATTAGGTCCTTGAGTCAGCTGTTTCTGTCCTTGGAACGGTCTCTGCGGAGGCTTCTGTATATCATCTCTCATGCAAAGCTTCGACGGACAGGCACCAACTGCGTGATCGGCCGCTCCACAAACCAGACAAAGTCCCAGTCTCCTTCGACAATCCTTCTGCACGTGCCCAGGTAAACGGCAGTAGTCACAAATCACGCTCTTTCTTCGATCAACGATCACAGGCTTCTTCATGGGTGCTACCCCACGTCGATCCACTGGAATACCTCTGCGCCCATGATCTCGGTTAGGTACAAATGCGGGCTTCCTGGCCGCAACTGCTGTCTGCTGTAGGTTCCCTTTCATCCCAGATAAACTCTGCTGCTCCCGGGCTGCCGTAAGAACCTGCGAGAAAGTGGTCAAACCCAGGGAGACAATCTGCCTCTGGATGTCCACATCCAAACTGCGCAAGAACCTTCACGCCCTGTCTGCCTCGTTGGCAACTAAGGGTCCAGCGAAGCGGCTGAGTCTCGTCCATTCCGCTGCATGTACGTCCACAGGTGCTCCATTTTGCCTCAGCCCAATAAATTTCTCTTCCATTTCCTCCCGTGCAGTCCGCGGGAAGAATTTCTCCAGGAAACTCTTAGAAAAATCCGTCCAACTGATTGGCTTGGGCAAGCGGTTCTCCTCCACAAGCCACCACTCTCGGGCGTAATCCACCAGCTGAATGCGCACTACGTCAACTCTTTTGTCCTCTGGGATCTGTGCCGCAATCAGCAAATTCTCCGTGTCCACTAGCCACTGCTCGGCTGGCAACGGCTCCTCCAGACCAGTGAAAGTAGTAGGACCCAAACGTCTGAAATCTGCCACGGTCCCTACTCGGTCAACTGGTTTCGCTCCAGCGTTGTTTACAGACTGCCGAATGGCCTGCAAACCCTCCTGAAATGAATCTGCTTGCTGCTGGATCAGCTCAGTTTGTCTCTTCTGATTTTCCAACATCCCACGTATCACTCCCAACATGGCGGCTTCATCCACGCGCCTCTGATACGTCTTGAAATTCTTATCTGCCATATTCCTGAAATCAAAACACCCAACATTAGCATGATGATAGATTCAATATATAAATCAAGGCTAGAACTCCAAGATACTTAAATAGAGTACCGCATTGTAACTATGCCGCGGTATCATAGCCACAATTACTTAACTCCACCCAAGTCGCCTAAGTCCTAGAGATAACAAGAAATCAGGTTTTCGAGTTAACATGCAAAGTAAGTTTGCACGTCGACATAATCCGGAAGAATGTGATTCAAGAATGGTAAAACGGTCAAGGTGGTAGGACATGTTTTCCTAAGCACGGGTATTCTGATTCGTGTATCGGGTACAATACCCAACTACAAAAGAATCAACCCAACTAACCTATGGCTCTGATACCAAAAGAACCATGTCACGCCCCGCTTCCCAGAGTACGCAAGATTGGGCACGTGACATAGCCAACCATGCTACCTGTGGGTAGGAAGTATCCATCCACAGTCACATTACGGCTGTAGAGGTATCAAGAACAAGATAAATAAACTATCTAACACATGTCCAAATCCATAATAACAAGAGTCAATGAAAAATAAGTGCGGAAGCAAATGATCAAATACAATAATAGAAAAGTACGTCCCATAATGCTGGCTCACATCTGGAAATAAAATGAAATAAATAAAATAATCACTACAGAACTCACAAATCAGCCTGCTGGCTGAAGTACTCCTGCTCGGTCGGCGACAGTGGTAAAGAATCTGGGCCATGCAAAACCCAGACGTCAGCGCGTCATGTCAACCAATAATATAATATGAACATGGTAATAAGCAATGCAGGGATAAACATGAATAAAGCAATAATATGAAACAACAGTGCAGGGTAGTGTGCAGTGGGTAACTAAACTGTTCTATCAGGTTTCTATTCTAAAGTCTTTGAAATCAATTGATGACTCGTCGATGTAACTCAATAGTATCCCGTGCGTGCCCGGGACCACGGTCAAGATTCTCGGGGCTGAATCCGAGACGTGCCGCTAGGCAGTAACAAGTAGCAGGATGGGTGAGTGATGTCAGCATCATCACTCCGGGGCTGGCCTAGCCCGTAAGACTGATCAGAACAGGTATCGAACTGTTGAGTTACAATTCGGTTTCACCTTTGATTTCCCCATACCCCCAGGTTATGTATGTCGAGTCAGGTATTCAGTAATCAAGGACTAATGCCAATACAGGATCAGGTAACAGGTCAGGTTTGTCTGGATAGACAACAGGAAGGGTCCATGAGGACCCCAAGTCAGGTTTGTTGGCATTAGGCATGAGATCAGGTAACAGGTCAGGTCATGGTACAACGGGTTGAGTTGATAGTAAAGGGTACCATGTCCGGTGCATCGATATATGTATATGTCATGTGTATCAAGGTCAGGTCAATATGTGACGCAATCGAGGGTGTGCTCACAACAGGTATATAATCGAATAAGGAATAACAGCAGGAAATAAAGTAAACAACAATAACAGTTCATTTAATCACAATGGTGCATTACTATAGTGCAATTGTATTATCGTATTAACAGGTTCGAGCACCCTTGGGGTGCAATAATCACAAGGTAGTGCAATATCAATAACAGAAAGTAATAAAGCTACATGTGTACGGCTATCGTCCTTTAAACAGTAAAAAAGATTAACCGGTAGTTTCGTTATTAGGGTTAAAGCGGCAATTGTGATTCTAGGTTACAGTATCATGATATATGTCATAATGCGTCCAAATCATAAAATAGCTCTACTTAGTTAAGTTTTGTAAGTTTTATGAGTCAAACACATTCAATTTGTATAACATAGCATGTAGCAAGTAATACTTGCCTCGACGGTTTCGCGAACCGGGAAAACGGACGTAACGTCGGCGGAAAACACGCGACGGATGCACGGGTCACGGATCGAGTCCAAACAACGAACAGCGGAACCGCACGGACCGGAGTACCTTGCTGGAATGTCGGGTCAAGTCGTCGGCACGGCCGGATTCCGGCGAAATGTCAAAACAGCGACAAAGTTAGCAAAATACGATGCATGGACAACGATCGATCAGCGAAGGGGTAAAACGAAGGAAGAAGGTAAAGAGAAGCTTACAGGGATAGCAAGGGTGGCAACCGCGATGGGGTCGACGGCGATGGGGCACCGGCGAGGGGCAGTGGACGCGGCAGATCCGGCTAAAGGTTGCTGGATCAGGTGGTGCTGCGATGAGGGGAGGTAAAGGCCGGGTTCTGGTCGCAGAGGAAGAGGAGGTAGTCGGCGGTGGCACGGGTGACGACGACGAGAGTCGACGGCGGCGTTTTCCGGCGAACCAGAGGAGGTGGTAGGGTTGCAGCTTGGGTTCTGTTGCGGCGCCGGCGTACGGGAAGGAGGGGGAAGGTGGCGAGGTCGGGAAGAGGGTGAAGGGGAGAAGCTGGCGTCGTCGGCAACGAGATGCGGCGGCGACGGCAAGCGGAGACGGTGCAGGTGGCTACGGCACTGGCTGCAGGCGCTGGAAGAAAGGGAGAAAGGAGGAAGGAGGTGCGGTCGAGGCTGCGGAGGCAAGGGTGATGGTGGTGGTGGCGTCGGCACGGGGGCTGCGGCGGCGACGGGTACGGTGGAGGCTAGGGTTCTGCGTGGGTTCGTGGGGGTTTCTCGCGTGGGTTTTCTGTGAAGACGAAGGACGAGGGAAAAATATAAGGATAGAGAGAGAGAGATTATAGGAAGAGAGAGAGAGAGACAGAGAAGGAGAGAGATAGAGGTAGAGAGAGATAGGGAGGCGGGCCCACGAGGGATTAAGTCCCTCGTGATTGGCTGAGGGATATTCGTGGGTAAAATATAAAAGATTTAAAAAGGATTTAATTGTAACAGAAAGAATATAATATATAGTTTCAGTATATTTAATTAAATGGGTATTTTGGCGCTAAATGAAACATTTCCAAATCGCGCCCGGGTTGCGCCCAAAAATTTGAAATTCAAATAATAGGATTTTAAACGGGTTCCAAATTTTAAAATGAGATGTCTTATGATTAAAATGCATGCCCCCAAGTCGGACAGTTGCACGCGCGCGTAGCCGTCCAAACTCGCCCGTTTCACCGAACGGGATGAAAACTCGACGCACGGACGCTACCACGCGGCTAGGGGTGACGAGTAGGCCAATATGGATACTTTAAATTTCATTTTAGGTGCTAAAATTTGTTATATTCAAAACTGACCTAGCCGGTTAAAATTTCACAGTGAGACCCAAACAAGCAAAATAAATGAAATGAGCAATGTCAAACACTCAACCAGTAATAGAAATAGTATTATTGGGCTCGGGTGTTACAGAAACCATTCTACAATACTCTTTATTCCTCCTCTCTTTTTCAACACATCTAAAGTAAGAGTAAAAGATTCAACGTTTTCCTGAGGACGACCCGTACTCATCTCGGTCTAGCTACACGCGACACCGTTATTGATTGTGGTTATTCTATAAACACACTTTTTCGAACCAATCAAATGGCGCCGTTGCCGGGGATACGTGCGTAATTTTTTATTCTTACTATTTGTGTTGAATTCTTATACGATCCATATCATAAATAAAACAAAACTGCAAATTATATATTTAACGATTTGTGCGTAAATTTTGCAAGGAGATCTGGAGTCACAGAATTAAGGAAAATAGAAGACAGAGACATTCTTAGAGATCCAGAGGAGCAAAGAAAGGCACAGATAAAATTTCATCACCCGATCCTTCCCTCCTGCGGAGGAACCGCGGCATTAGCAAGCATCTGCGGCGGAAACACGGCTTGATAAGGGGATCTAGGGTTCACAATTCTCTGGTATCTTTTTCAACTCCTTCTCTCTCCTCTCAAATCCAATAAAATCTATTTTCTGCAGGATTCTTTGCAAAATAGCGCCGCTCAAAAATCTTTTTGCAAAAGTTTTGTGATTGGTTTTGTTTTGCATATTTTAATACGGACTTTAAGGGGCAAAGACCAAATCAAGATCAGGTGGGGATTTCATCACCCTTCCTAAGCCCCACAAATCACAAACCGAGCATCTGCATCAACCCTACATTAATTTAAAAAATATCTAGACCAGACTCTAAGGACTATCGCGCTCAATAAGGACAGAGGAAGGTCGTGGGTAATCTATCGCTTATCCGCATTACTTTTGTAGTGCCTAGGCAAGTGTGTCAAAGGCTAGTGGTTTTTAATTAGGCCCACTACTGTGGTTCCTTCCCACTCACCTGGCACTTACCTGGCTACAAGGGTAGTAAAGAGGCGGTAGAGGATTGATCCTACGGCTTGTCCTTTGGAAGTCTAGGAGCGGTTTAGAGACCGGACCTAGGTAACCATAGTACTAGGGTTGTTTGTGCATTTTTGTGTGATTTGTCTAAATCCGTCATTTTTCAAAACAAACCAATTATTTTCTCCCCTTTTTACCCCTTCCCCTTTCTTCTCTTCTTATAATGGGTGACCTAAACAGAAGAACACTTGCCGAGCTTTGCTGTCCACAACCAGATATCTCTTGTTTTCGTAAACCGTTCGGTATACCGTCCAGCTCTTCCATGTCCTTAAGAGATCATATAGAACAAGCAGGAAGAAATAGTTGGCCACCTCAGTTTAGGTCTTATCAACCGTATCCTAATGCTATACCTGTTTCAGTTCATACCCAGAATGAGGAAGCCCCTAGACGAATGTCCATTGCTGAGCACATAGCTAGGTCTAGAGGCCAAAGTTTCAACCCGGACCAATATCAACCATCACCACCACTGTCCAAAGAAGAGTTTGATATGCGGTTTGTGGCATATAAGATATCTATTGAAAATAGCCAACCAACCAACCCATATCAATATTCTTCTTATCATAATATTGATCCTACTCCTACCTAAGTTTCGCAACCATTCTATTCCTATCAATCCAATCCGATTTTTCCACCTACTCTAGACAGTTCTTCTAATCAGTCATTTGGGAGTTTTAATTATCCACAGGAATTTCAATTTTATACTGAAACCCCTTATCAACCCAAGACTAGTCTGGAGCAGACATTAGAAAAATTTCTGGAACTGTCGAACCAAATTAGGAAGGATTTGGGTAGTGAGACAGAACTGTACACCCTTCCTAATCAAACCTCCCCATTCTAAACTGAAATCCACAACTCCAGTTTCATACATTCATCAAGTACACCAAATAGAATGACTGATAAGTTGTGTGACTTTGTAGTGTTTGATTTACCCGACTGTGAAGGGTCCATTTCAAGTGAAACCATACCTAACCCTTGTGATCTCTACACCTCCACTCTTGAACCAAAACTAATTGAAAACCATATTTTTGATGAGGTGTTTGAGAATTTTAACCTTCAATTGAATGAGGTGATTGACATTGGGGATATATTGATTGATGAACCCGAAATTTTGGATGATTTTGTCCCACCAATTCATCAAATCCTTTCACTTCCTTGTGGTCATCATCTTGAGCCTTAATTCTTCCCGAACCCCAAATATGTCTTGAAGTTGATGATAATGGTATACCCGAAGATCAGACCGAAATACAGCCTCTATATTCCGCATCTGGTTCATCCATACTCGACACACCAATTTGTTTACCCATTTCACCTTCCACTTTCTCCGGTTCTTCTTCTGTTCCTATAGTTTCAGTGAGTTTTGATGAATCACAATCCGTTAATTCAAGTTTAATAATACCAGAAATTCAACTTGATTTGGATATTTTTGAAAATGAGGTAGATGAGTTTTTCGAGTCCTCTACCTCAATGATTTTTGATGAATCAAGTAGGATAAATTCTGGCACAAAACTCTTTGACAGCAAAATGTTCAATCACACCATTGATAAAAGTTTCGAAGAACTTTTTGCTGACGAACTTGAATTTTTAAACAATACGGATTTTGTGATTAATCAATCTCTACCTATAGAGGTTGAACCATCACCATTCCTTCTTCCTAATCATTCACATTCATCCTCATTCTTTCTTTTCTCTAATTTCAAACCCTTTCCAAACTACCTCTTATCCCTTCCCCATTTTTTCTGGACTCGATACAACACATTCTTCCACCAACCTATACGCTATACTGATAAAATCTTTGAATGGTTGGTGTTAACTTTTGGTCTTTGTAAAGTCTTACTTTGACCAAATGACTCACCCCCTCTTAAAATGCTTCGTATTGTCTAACTCATGTTTAAGGAGGGGTATATTTTTGGCTCTTGAACATAACTTTTGTCCTCAAACTTGTGAGCCAAAAATAAGTTTGGGGGAGGATTTTCACTTTCATATATTCTTGCCCCCATTAATATTGTCCTCCCAAGCTTACAGGTTTTTGTGATCCAGCAGATAGCAACAGTGAGGACACTGTTGAAAACAAGTTTGGGGGAGGTTTGTGCTTATTTACGCATACTTTGCATTATACTATATATAAGCACAAATTTTTTTTTTTTATAACAAAAGAGTAGAAAGTGAAAAATTACATCCAAAAGATAGGAATAGTTTAAGAAAACCAAGAAAATTAGAAGTTTTCTTAAACGAACTGGTAATAAGTAGTTATGAGCCGTTGTCCTAAGGGTTAGTAAAATGAAGGAAGTCACTAATCTGAGGATAAAAATAAGTCTGAAAAATAGTTTCTATTCTGGAAGCCAAACATTTGAATGTTGATACCCTACTATATGCACTTACACACGTCTTGAAACTTGGGATAGTAGAGGATACCTTGAAATGCTCTTGTCTAAAAACCAAAGTATGAAGGAAATAATAAATGATGTAAAATATGAATGGTGAAGAAAAGAAAAAATGAACACTGGTTTTGTTATCGCCAAGGTAGCAATAAAAAAATATAGCGAGGGTGCTTCATCACCTAGTGCCCTAAGGCCAACTGGTCTGGGAGTCACTGCTAAGCCTTAGGTGGTGCAAGACGAGGAAAATATTATCACCTAATCAGCAAGCACATGAGTAATCGGTCGGTTAGTACCTCAAGAAGTATTAACGGTCGCATGAAAATGTGTGAGCAAATCTAAATATTCATCAAGTTAAAAAGTACTGAGGCAGATGGACAAGAGTATGATAGCTTGAATTGAATTCTCTGAGTGTAGGGATGTCCATTTCACACACGTAGGGGTATATGATCGATGTTTGGATGAAAGATAGGAATAAAGAATAAAGACGATGTTTTATTGAGGGATGATGTGATTTCTAACATTTTTTCATGACTATTAAGATAGGGCTCATGACAACTGAAAAGCTAGTGTAGTTGGAAACTCTTATTTTCAAAGTCTTTTTTTTATGGTTCTTATTTTTATATGTAAATTTCACCATCTCTCTTTTGTTATTGGATTTTGTGGGTGTAATCCGCTGAAAACCCTCAGGAGACAACACTCCTCCTACTAGGGACACCTAGAGGTTTAACGGCTTGTTGCACGTGCTCAGTGCAATCATGTTTGCCTACGAAAGTGTGCTTAGTTTTCTCCTTTCTTTTTTCTCCTTCTCTTGAATAAACTAGTTTTCTCGGGACGATCAAAGATCAATCTTGTAGCCAGGTAAGTGCCAGGTAACCGCTATATGAATCACTGAAATATTGGGCCTAATTAAGTAAACCATTTTTCTTTAATCACACTTACCTTAGACACCACAAGAAAAATGCGGATATGTAATAGATTACCTGCGACCCTCCCTTGTCCTAATTGAGCGTGACTGTCCTTACAGGCTTGGTCTAGATATTTTTTATTAATATAGAGTGATGCGTATACTTGTTTGTGATTTTTAGGGCTCAGGAAGGGTAATGAACTCCCCACTTAATCTGAATTTGGGTTTCTTGCCCCTTAATATCCGTTTTAAATATGCAAAACAATTTAAAATCTAAAACACGCAAAATGATTTTTTTAGCGGCGCTATTTGCAAAGAATCCTGTAGGCAAAAATAGTTTATTGAAGCTTCAGAGGAAAGAGGAAGAAGTGGAAATGATACCAGAAAAATTTGGAGGCCTAACTCCACTATTTGGCCTTGGTTCCTCCGCCAAATACCCCTAACAACCACAGTTCCGCCGCCGTATGGTGCGATCTGCTCTCTAAATTTTGGCACTACACTCTTATGCTCCTCTTTGACAGTCTCTGAATCGCTGTTGGTTCGCTCAAAGTGCTTCAGATTTCTCGCAAAATTCGCACAAAATTCGTTAAAAATACAAAATGCAGTTTTTATTTGTTTTTTATTTTTAGAAATCAACCCGAATAACAAGAAAAATAATACTATGGTTTCCCCGGCAGCGGTGCCATTTGATTGGCATCGAAAAATTGTGTCTTTATGTTTTCTAAATACCGCAATCAATAATGGTGTCGCAATAACTAGCCGATAGTGAGTACGGGTCGTCCACAAAGAAATGGTAAACTATCTTTTTTATTTTAGACGAGTTAATAAAGAAAGGTAGGATTTTTATCGTTTTATACTAAAGAGATGCGAAAATTTTATAAGAGAAGGGCTTATAGGGTTTTTCGGATTGAGTAGTTAAAGGATGGAGTTTTAAAAATAATTCTTTTTATCTTTTAATTATTTAATACTAGAGAAATAGCGATGGATATGGATTAGGGTTCTTAGAGGGATTAGGGTTTCCCTTTACTGACCCTTGTCTTTCCATTGATCCCTATTTATCTTAAGCCCTCAATAAAGTAAGTATTAACGAATCTCAAATCGAGCTCGTAACTATCATGAATTGATAGCACGCCCGAATAAGAGGGTTAAGACTCACTTTGTTAAACTTTTTAAATATTAAAAGATAAGAAGAAGATAAGTGATTTTTTCATCCATTATACTATCCTATCCTACAAACCCTAATGAGCGAGAATTTACTCGCTCATTGGGAAAAACGAAGAAAGGTAGCAGAATAAGGAACCCATAAGAAAAACAAAAAATTAATAGTGCGGAAAATAAAAGTGCAGAAAATAAATGCAGAAAGTAATGCGGAAAATAATGAGGCAAAATTAAAGGAAACCACCTTTTATTAAAACTTTTGCATTACAGAATTTGATTGCTGAAAAAAACTGAAAGAACTAAAAACCCTATATTGCTCGATAGATCTAGATCGATAGATGGATAGATAGATAGATTGATGATATCCCTAGATTGCTTTCGGTCCTTTATATAGGATCTGGAACTTGAAACCCTATACGTCATCTTGAAGTATTTGAAAAGGCGATCATGCCCCTGAAATTGTACATCCAACGACCATGAGTTGACCGCGGTTCCGCCGCCCTTTGCATTATTTCACCGCAGTTCCGCCTCCCTTGGTGGAGTTGCGCCTCTAGATTTTTTGTGCTTTCATTTCTTTATTTAGGAGATTTTTCTGATTAATATATTTTGAAAATATCTCTTTCTTTTTGTAGTTACGAGATTATTCAATTTTCTCCTAAAATTCGCCAGATTTGGTTTGCTAACTCGATTTGATGTGGATCTTCTACTTATATTTGTAGCCCTGAACTGATTTATTATTTTAATACCTGCACAATATCTCAAATCAAATAATTAGTAGCATTTGGTTTATTTGAGATAATATTCCAACAATTACTTAATTAAATTACTTAATGGATATGATATGATATAAACATCTTAATGGTTAAGAATATTTGATATGATATGATATGCATGTTTTCATAATTAAGAATCACATGGATATTTCATTTAAATATGATATGCATATATTCCCTAATTATATCAATTATAAATTAAGAAACACATGACAAAAATCTTTTTATAAATAAACTCACATATGTTCTTAAATTACAAATATCACCTTTTAGTAACTAATAATAGTAGGGAAAATGATCGTAAAAATGTGCAATAATTATGACTGATCAAGTCTACAACGGTATCCTGTTTGGAACTCTTCCAACAGACTGCCCATCCATTGAGGGTAAACATATAACTCGAGACAGACTTGCTGTCAAACTTGTCATTTTGGAAGCTTGAATTGGTAAAGAACTTCATCTGGAGGTCTCCATTACCGTATACTAAGAACATATCCTTAGTCCTTCTCAGGTACTTTAGAATGTTCTTCACAGCTATCCAATACTTCTCTCCTGGGTTAAACTGATACCGGCTTACTACACTAAGTGAGTAAGCTACATCTGGTCCGGTACACAATATCGCATACATTATAGATCCTACCGCCGAAGAGTAGGGTATAATTCTCATACGAGCCCTCTCCTCTTCAGTCTTGGAAGACGTCTCTTTAGAGAGGGTGGTTCCATAACAAACCGGTAGATTATCACGCTTGGAATCTTCCATGCTATATCTCTTTAGTATGGTGTCAATGTAGCTGGACTGTGAAAGTCCCAACAATCTCTTAGATCTATCACAATAGATCTTGATCCCCAGAATATAGGAGGCATCACCCAGGTCCTTCATGGAGAACTTCTGAGACAAGAACAGTTTGACCGACTGTAGCATAGGAATATCATTTCCTATCAGGAGAATGTCATCGACGTACAAAACGAGGAATACAACAGTTCTCCCTACAATCTTCTTATATATAAGTCTCATCTATGTTTTTAATGAAATCAAATTCCTTGACTATTTCATCAAAACAGATGTTCCAGCCCCGCGATACTTGCTTTAATGCATAAATGGATTTAAGCAACTTGTACACCTTTTCACCGCTCCCACTGTCTATGAAACCTTCCGGCTGATCTATATAGACACACTCTTCTAAAGCGCCGTTTAGAAAAGCAGTCTTTACGTCCATCTGCCAGATCACATAGTGAAGGAAGGCAGCAATGGCAAGTAGGATCCGAATGGATTTGAGCATAGCCATTAGAGAAAATGTTTCGTCATAGTCCATACCTAATCTTTGATGAAAACCTTTTGCAACAAGTCTAGCCTTATAGGTTCCACTAGTCCATTTGCACCATTCTTCTTCTTGAAGATCCATTTGCAGCCGACGAGTTTTACCCTTGGCGGTGCAATGTCTAAAGTCCAAACTTTGTTGGTGTATATAGACTCCATTTCGGATCGCATAGCATCCAGCCATTTCACAGTGTCCCTATTGGCAATGGCTTGCTCAAAATTAGTAGGATCATATTCTTCCAAGATGCAATCCTCTCGATTCCCGTCTACGAGAAAACCGTAGTATCGCTCGGGCGGATGAGAAATCCTACTAGATCTGCGGAGTGGCTGAGGTTCATCAGGGATTATTGAATCCTGAGGTTCATCTAAATCTTCAGTTTGAGTTTGTGTTTCTGGAACTTCATCCAGTTCTACCGTGCTTCCACTAATTTCTTTTGCAAGAAATTGTCATTCTAAAAAAGTGGCGTGTCGAGATATAAACACATTCTGTTCCTCTGTGTGGTAGAACTGATATCCAAGCGAATGCTTTGAATATCACACAAACTTACATAGAACCGATCGTGCCCGAAGTTTGTCCAGATTTTGTGTTTTAACATAAACCGGACAACCCCATATCTTAATACGTTTAAGATATGATCTCTTACCATTCCATATCGCAAATGGTATCTTAGGCATGGATTTGGATGGAACATCATTCAATAGGTATGCGGCTGTTTGAAGCGCATGTCCCCAGAATGAAAGAGGTAACTCAGCGTTACTCATCATGGACCGAACCATATCCAATAGCATACGGTCCTCCGCTCTGATACACCGATGTGATGTGGTGTGTACGGAGGAGTAAGATGAGAGAGAATACCATTCTCTTTTAAGTAATCAAGGAATTCCATGCTTAAATTGTCACGATCCACTTCCCAAAATACGTAAATACGGTACGTGACAAATCCAACCATGCTAACTATGGTAGGAAAGATCCTTCCATAGTCACATTACAGTTGTCAATCAGATATCAAGAACAGTAAACTACTAAATTTATCTATCACATGTCCAATAGCCACAAATACAATAACCGAAAAAGGTAGCAGAAATAATAAAGATCCAAGGAATAACTAACCCGCATAAGAGCTATATCAATGAGGTGGTCCTCACTGATCGGCGATCCTGTCAAATACTCACATGCTATATCAAGTATCTGGGCTATGCAAAACCCAGACGTCAGTGCATCATAAATATCAAAATAATAGTGTAATCAGAACAGGATGCTATAAAAAAGATACGAGTATAAACCATAATCACAGGTGTAAAACAGCAGGCTATAGGTATGTTACGTGTATCTTAAAATCTGTGCTTCTAGGTTATCTATTCTACAAGTCTTTGAAATCAATTAATGGAATCATCGATGTAACTCAATAGTATCCCGTGTGTGCCCGGGACCACGGTCAAGACCTTCAGGGCTAAATTCGAGACGTGCCGCTAACTAGTAAAAACGGGGTATCATGTACAGACGAATGATGTCAGCATCATCATTCCAGGGCCCGATGCCCGTATTGACTGATCAGTCTCTGGAAAGTATCGAACTGTTGAGTTACAAATCAGGTTTCATTATTGATTTCCCCTTTTCCTCCAGGTTTCATGTTCAAGTCAGGTATTGATGATATCTACTTAATACCAACACAGGATAAAGCAGGTACAGGTCTTGTATGTCTAGACAACAAGTCATGTTCATCATGACAACAAGCCAGGATTGTCGGCATTAGTAATAATCCAAATAACAGGTCTGTTAATGTGTCGTGAACATGTCAAGCAGTGTTTATTAACCGAAAGAATACTAGATAGATAATAGTAACCAGTTATCTAAATACGGTAGAAATCACTCATGCATATTATCTATGTGGTAAGGTGTAATCAATCTATTCATATATCTATATGTAATAATCATTTTACGTGCTTTAAGGTATATGGTAATCTAGATAAAAGATAGTGAACCGAAACGAAATTTTATAATAATATTATAATGAACTAGCATGCAACTAGATAAAACCGTTATTGATATAAATATGGATTGACGCGGTAAAATTTGTAAATTGCAAATAACATGCTAACTATTAACATACGCATACTAATAATGACTATATATAATGGAATACGTAATGTAGCATGCCGCAAGTTTAGAAACTTGCCTTGGGGATCCACAGGTGCACGGAACATGGCAAGAACGCAAGAAAACGATGGAAAATCTCCTTTGGGGCATTTCGTTGAACACTTCGCGCGTACAATCGAACATTGACGGAACGAATATCTAGAGACATAGAAATGATCATCTCGTTCACGTGAATTCGGGCCAATCTTTGGAGCCTCGGTTCTCGGAGTCGCGTCGAATGGGCTGTCGAATGTGAAGGGTTTTGTGTTGTCGATTTTGGCCAAGATGGGGAGATGATCTTGGTTGATGGAGGGGATGTTCTAGGTAGTTGCTTCTTTTGTTTATCATAGATAGCTTTCATTGTTGGTAGATAATCATTAATGAGCACATCTTCCTTCTCGTATTCTCCTCGAGAAGCATATCCAATTAGAGAACTCTTACCTCCATTACCAATACTTTCAAACATATCTGTCCAGGCTGGCCTTGTAATCTCAATTCTGTGTTGAGAGTTTAAGTTCACAGTTTTTGCATAACTATACAAATGTAAAAGATAAAATGAATGCAAAGCTCCTATCAAGTTGGCCAAGCATGTGGCTTGTAGGGTAAGGAGCTTGACTGTGGTCTCGGTCGAGGTTGGGCCCGGCAATGATTTGGGTCTCGGTTAGGATCAAGTCACGGTGACAACAAAGCGATGGAAACGACGATGGCTGCTCTGTCGATGGTGATAGTATGCTCCTGCCTTGTAGTTGGGCTCGGTGCTGGAGAATAATAAAGGCGAGGGCTGCGGCAATGGAAAGCAATGAACGATGATGATGGTGAATGGGTGATGCGGCGGTTGGTGAAATTGAGGAGGCAGCACGTGAGGCGAGATGCATCGATGGTTAACGAGGGAGAAGGAGGCATGGGTGTTAGTTGCGGCTTGGGTTTTTAGTTTGGGGGAGAGAGAGAAAAATGAAAGATGATAATGATTGGGTGTATAAATAGGTGTGGGTTTTGGTTATTTGTTGAGTTGAGTAGAGGGAATAAAAGGGAATTTGTTTATTGAAGAAGAGGGAGAGAGAGAGAGAACGTGAGGGGGAGAGAATCTGAGTTGTTAGGAGAGAGAAAGAGAAGAGAAGGAGAGAAACGGGGAAGAGAGAATGTGAGAGAAAGAGAGAGAGAGTTTAAAATAAAAATAAAATATATAAACTGTTTATATTTATATATATATATATATATATATATATAGTTTAGAGATAATATCAAATCACTCCAACTATTACCCGAATTTAATCAAAAATATAGATTTTAAATCTAAAATACATATGTAAGGATTTTAACCATAATGCAACAATCTATATATTTGATACATATACCCTAATAAAATTTAAGTAAATATACGTAAAGATTTCTAAATATTTTGTTGTCTATATTTTATGATATGAACTTAATAGATAAGAGCAACAATCAGATATGGGGTGATATGCCATGCAAGATTATGTAGCAAAAGATATTATTTATTCATAACTCGTACTATAAATAGATATGTAAATATTTAAAAATATATTAAGTATATATAGTATTAGATTCATGTAGATACACCGTACTACTAAATATTGGATATAACTTTGCATCATGTCGGGTTTTAAACATGTGTGTCGGGTCGGATAACGACCACCACCACTACTTAAATCATTCGCAACCCAATAGCAAAAAATAATAAAAGAATTTTAAAGCAAGATTTAAAATACCAAATTATATTGTATAAACGTACTAGGGTGTTACATTATACCAACTACAAAAGAATTTCATCCTCGAAATTCACGGAACAGGAAAAAGACAAGAAGATATGGATCTAAGAAAAAAGGTGTGGAATTTTTTTTTGAAACTCGTCTTCACGTTACCAAGTAGATTCTCCATGCGAACAATTTCCCCACGAAACGAGTACTAGTGGGATTACTTTATTCTTGAGAATCTTTTCTCGTCGATCCATAATAGCCATTGGTCGTTCTTCATACGTTAAATCTTCTCTTACTGTCAGTTCCGAGTGATCTAGGACATAAGTTTCATCTCGAACATACTTGCGGAGTTGAGATATATGAAATACGTCATGAACACCCGCCAAGGATGGTGGTAAAGCCAATCGATAAGCTACCTCTTCTACACGCTCAATGATATCGAAAGGTCCCACGAATCGAGGACTAAACTTGCCTCGACTACCCAATCAGACTACTCCTCTAGTCGGTGATATCTTCAAGAACACGAGATCACCAACAGCAAACTCCAAAGGTCTTCTTCTAGTATCAGCCCAACTTTTCTGTCGATCCCGTGCCACCTTCATATGATTACGGATCAAGTTAACTTTCTCCATAGTTTGCACAATGAGATCCGGTCCCAACTGTTAGGAATATGTATGCCCTAGAGGCCATTATTGATGATATAGTGGATGCTTGGACATATATATAGAGCACTTTCTTGCTCGACATGATAGTATGCTATCAGGTTATCTTTATCTTAACATATAGACTGGTATTTATACTGTCCGTCTCTTACATGTTGATAAAACCCTTAGGATATATACTTGACTACCAGGATTATGATGAGATCATACTAGTGGGACCAGGGTGGTCCAAAAGTACATCCTTCAATCAGTTCCTAGTCGTGGGAATATCGAGACTAGGGCATCGATATTCCAGAGTAAACTAGTGTGTACGTTTCTTGTCTCTTAGAGGGTGATGGTTGATCCCACAACCATTGATGTATGACATCAAAGATTATACACAGGTGCTCATTGGAGAATGGGTACACCGAACAGGACTCGCCGATGACTCCTATGTTGTAGTATACCTATCGTCAGATAGCAGTCCTCTGGTGACACTGGTATCAGTTAGTCTATAGACCCGAGATCGTCATAGAGTCTTGTGTGGCTCCCACTGTGCTTTGATTTCCTCCCTACCACGCTCAAGAGAAGTTGTGCAAACAGGTGGATTTTGGGTACAGTCTCGAGTCACATGGAGGCAATGAGCGATAGGAGGAGTTTCATTTCTCCTGGTATTGGGGGTTGATGTTGCGCTATGCTCGATTGGCTATAACTGGAAGTCCCTGACCAGGGCTGATGCTGAGATTTACTGATAAGAGTTATAAGTAGTTTCTCGAAACGTTATAGGCCAGACATCGGCCTGACTTATCACATTACTGGGGTCTGACGATTATCACCCCTAGACATGATATGCGACATATCAGACGAAGAGACCGGACTATACGGTAGTGTTACTGATAGGCTTCATGGAGACTATGGTCAAGCTTGCTTGTTGATCTTCATATCGCTCAATATCCGGGTAGCCGTTACGTCTAGCTAGTACCGCTGACGGCTTGTGGGTGACTGATGCGATCATCACCTACTCCTGGTGTATTGACGAGTCTTTAGAGTCCCATACAGAAGTTTCCTGGTTCAAGCGAAACGAAGTAGGACACATATGTGATATGTGTGTAGGCCTGATTAAATACGTGTATGTGGTACCGTATTGTAATATGGCAGTTACTTGTTATCGGTTCGGTTATATGTGATATAACCAGATTGTCGAATCAAGTGTTGATTTGATAATGTGATATACAGATAAATGATATTAATCGGTCATATATGATATAACCGGATTATTAAATCAAGTGTTGATTTAATAATGTGATATATATTATATATGATATAATTATATCTTAACAAATATTATTAGCTCACTAATTATTCTTCATTATATATATATATATATATATATATATATATATATATAATGAAGCATGGCTTGATTTTCTATTTTTGAGAAAAATAGAAATGTGGTGTAAATTGAGAGCATGGTTGCAAGCATGGGAGTTATATTTGTTTATTCATCTTGACTCACTATTCAAGTATGGTTGCAATTTTATATTGCAAAATTCCATGCTTGAATGAGTGGGGGTCAAGAGTTGCCATTCATTCTTTGCTCATTCTCAACATTTAGCCATTTTCATGAGTTTCTCCAATGGTTGCTCTCTAGCTTCTTCTTCTTCTTCCTTAATTGTTATAGTTCAAGCTTCAACCCTCACATGTGATGTGAACCATGAAGCTTGAACACAAACTTGTGAGCTTTTAACATCCCCTACTTCACCATCCTACACTTGACTAGCAATCGAGTGTAGAGTGTTTACTACGCTAAAGAGTTTAGTGTAGAGGTAGCTTGAGGTGGAGGTACTTCGCGTGGATCATCTTCGGCATGAAGGTCATCGGAGGAAGCCCGTCCAAAGTCTCAAGTGGAGCCTAGTGGAGTCGCGGGACTACTACACGGAGCATGTGAAGTGAAGGACTCGATCTACGAGGGTATAGCCATCTTTCACTTCTATCTAACCCTAATATTCTAGCAAAGATCTTGTATAGTCTAACTCAGCACCTAATAAAAATTAAAATTTGGCATGCTTGATGCTACTGAAACCTCATGGTGGTGCTAGGGTCAACTTTCATGGTATCAGAGCTACTAGGCATTTGATGTCGACCTATGGGGGGTTCTCACTGTGTGACAATGTGGTGAAGCATAGGCACTTTACCCGAGAGTGTCCCGAGACCGGAAGGTGTTCCGACGGGTTGTAGTCCTCGCGAGGGGGCATGCGTAAAAAGTAGCTGCTGAGGGACCTGTAGGTGCCACGGCGACCCCATTAGATGGGTTGGCTGCCTGACTTTCATGGTATCAGAGCCAAGCTAGAACATTAGGGTAGCTTGTAGCGACGCTAGAAATCCGCCGTTTTTATCGCGTAAAAACTGCCAATAAAAACAGTTTTCAAAATGATGTTTTGAGTTGTTTGCACACCCCCGCGTGCTTACGGTTTGAACCGAGAAGCCGCGGGGTGGAGCGTGCGCACCCCGGAGACACCCGGGGGGACTAGAGGTCGAACCCACACCCCAAGACCACCACAAGGCGTCCTTGGGGGTGGGTGACCCGAGAGCACCCCAACCGGGTGCTCTCGGGTCTGCCTTCCCCTAGGGGCCACTTTGAGGTGGCCCCCGGGAGTGGATACCCTCCCGATGTACCCCATTCGATAGTTAATTTTGGGATCTTCGCCTCCGCGAAGATTCGGACGGGTTTCAAGTTCGTTTCAACTCCCCGATTGGCTTAAAACGATCGGTTTTGGAACTTTAGCTCACTGTATTTTTCATGTCTTGAAATATTGGTTTAGTTTGCTAATTGCGTGCAGAATTCTAATGTCGCGGTTACTTTACAAGCTTTATGATGTGTGATACAATTATTAGAATCTGGATTAATTAGTTTTATGAAAACTAGTTAGTATATTGTAAACCTAGCCGTTTAGTCTCAATTGATCGATTGCTACGAAGTTTTGATTCGGATCAAAACTCCGTCGCAATTGCGTATTGTACACGATCACTAAGTCGGGAATCTTGTTGAATTATCCGACAACCAATTGAAAAGAGTTTTCAATTTGAGACTAAAATGCAAGTTTTATAAGTTAGGCATGAAATCCGGAATATGAGATATTCCGGGTTTATGATGTCTAAGGATATTACGGATTCTAATTATTATAGTTTTCTGTTTCCTTTTCTGCGACCGTAAGTATAATATGTGGGGTATCCTAATCTCGTTGCTATATGTCAATGAGTTTTAGAGATACGCATATTTATTTACGTTGATGATATCTGATATCATGCGCTGCTGTTGATATAATTTATTGGATCGTCGTGAAAGAATAGCCGAGGGATTTTATGTGAGATGAGGGTTTCCATTTTCATTCATATAAAATCTGTATGTAATATTCTTTTATTGGGGCACTTCCGAGTTGAGGATGATGCCACCACTGTTGTATATTATTTACTTTTCCTCATTAGGATAGACCCAAGGTGGGGAGCACAAGTAACCGGGTTCTAGATTCCAGTGGGAGACCATCTCAAGAAATTGAGACCGGGTCTCCTAACTCTAGAATTGACAGGGTTACTTGTCGCTCTCATAGGGATCTAGGGATGTGGGTTTGGCTATTCATCATGACCGTGGAATCCGTGTTTTACATTACTGGCTAAATTTAAAACACGGACATCCTAGTATATCCAATATTTCATATGTTGCTTTTGCTGCTTGATTCTGTGGTGTTGATCATATAATTGCGTGAGACGAATGTAATATTATATATATGATATATAATAAACGTTGCTTATGTTTTGCACCCGTGCTAGTCCAGCCCCCGCTCTGCCGGTAGTTAAGTAACCTAACAGTGCATAACGGGGCCAGTGGCGAATGCGGATGGCATAAGCATACGTTCTATTTTCGTTTCACTTTTCTGTAATGTTTAGGAAACATTAAATGATGGGACTTCATTAATGAGATTAATGAAAAGAAAGAAACCTAAAAATGTTGTAGAATCAAATTTTCAAAAAGGGTAGCTCTAGTTTTTGCTTTGTATAGTGGTATTCCTTGATGAATATCCAACACCTCATTCGATGAGGAAAGAGCCGAGATCCCTTCACCGGGAGTGACATCTTTAACGAAACTAGCAAATGGTACAACCCACTCGGTTTTGTTTTTGATAGCTTCTCTAGTTCTTTCTTTGCATAGTGGTATTCCTTGATGAATATCCAGCACCTCATTCGATGAGGAAAGAGCCGAGATCCCTTCACCGGGAGTGACCTCTTTAGCGAAACTAGCAAAAACCTTAAAAACACTCCTTTTCAAAATCACTAGATTCTACAACGATATTAAGTTCATTACGCTCATGGTTTTCTTAAAAACTTGCGTAGCCCTCCGTCATTTCAGATAAGTGCTATTTTAGTATTCGTGCTACGTTTGTTGGCCTGCATCAAGGCATTGTGTGCGGTAGCTGAATTAGTGCTTATCTGCAGCATGTGATGCGATTAGATTAGGGTAGTCGTGCGACTTTGTTGGCCTGCGTCAAGGGTCGTGCGGGTGGGTTTAATTCAATCAAGAAATGAACGGGTTGAACTTGACTAACGACCTATGGTTTGTTGGCCTGCGTCAAGGTCATAGGACGTTAGGGGTAAAAACATTATCGGGAATTTCAAGTGTTGAAATTTGCAATGAGATTGCATACCTTCTATATGATAGTTGGATCCCGATACCCACTGCGAGTAAGAGTTACTCGTGGGAGAATTTTGCACTTTAAAATTAGCTAATCCAGTAGGTGTCTAGAAAGGTGTCAACGGGGTTATGCATATAGGAAAACGAGGTTTATTTTAATTAGGTATGTGCGAAAGCACGGGGAACCTCCCTCGGATTACCGATACCTGCCTGGCCGAACGATTGGCGAAATTGTAGACTAATCTTACCTTTTTGGGTTTGAAGGAAGATTTGATAAAAATAGTGGGAGCCATCCTGATTAGATAAAATAATAACCAATCTAATCTTACAAAGAGGGCACGCAAAGTGATTACCCTTCTCTCTCTCTCCTGGCAGCGACCAATGAAATGCCTTAATCAAGATAATAATATGGATGTATTGCCTGAACCTACTTATTATACTTGGCTAGGTTCCTCTCTACCTTATGATTGTCATAAGTCTGAGTAAGGAATAGGGGAATATACGGATTCCCACGCCACCCAAACGAAGAATATGCATGTTGATGCATTATCTTCGGGTGTGTTCGTAACCAAGAACTGTTTCTTGGTTACCTCTACGTCCTGGGTATTGGATACCGGATCTGGATCCCACACATGTAATTTGTTACATGGGCTATAGACAGGTGGAGAATTGGGAAAGGGTGATATGTCTCTAGTAGTAGAGAATGGTGCAATTTTTGCCGCCAAAGCAGTTGGCAGATATCACCTGGTGTTACCAACTGGTAATACATTGATTCTTATCGACTGTTATTTCGTACCAATAAATATTGTGAATATTTTCCTAAATCAAGTGTTGATTGGGTAAGGTATGTTGTATAACAATGTACACGTTCTGAATCAAACTACAGTTCTAAACGTACAGAACACACACAAGAGGAACAGTTCAGAAATGAACGAAGTCTTCTTGTGGTATTTTAGTCTGGGTCATATCGATGAAACAAGACTAGCTAAAGTCCCATAAGGCTGCATATTTGAATCCGTTCGAATTTACATCTTATGAAACTTGCCAGTCATGTCTCAAAGACCAATGTGACCAAATCTCCGTTTACTGGAAACGAAGAAAGAGTTACTGAACTCTTAGACAGATACATGGTGATATATGTGGTCTTATGTCTGCATGCCAGGGATGGTTCCGCGTACTTTATTATATTCACCGACGTTCTCTCAAGATACGGACATGTATTTTTGTTGAAACACAAATCTGAATCTTTTGAGAATTTCAAGGAATATAAGTACAAAGATGAGAACCAGATGGGTAAAGGTATTCAAGTCCTTCGATATGATCGAGGAAGAGAATACTTGAGCACGGAATTCCGGGATTATTTAAAAGAGAATGAGATTCTCTCTCAGCTTACTCCTCCGTATACACCACAGCACAACGGTATATCGGGGTGGAGGAATCGCACCCTATGAGATATGGTGCGCTCTATGATAAGTACTGCTGAGTTTCCTATTTCCTTTCAGGGACATGCACTTGAGAAGATGCATACCTATTGAATAGAGTTCCGATCAAATCCGTTGCCTACCACTCCATATGAGATATGGAATGGGAAGCGACCATCTCTTAAATGAGTTAAGATATGGATTTTCCGGCCTATGTTGAAAAGATAAACCCGGACAAGCTCGAGGCAAGGTCAGTTATGTGAAAGTTTGTAGGATATCCCAAACATTCACGAGGGTATATCTTTTACTACATTGAGGAACAAAAGGTGTTTTGTTTCTCGACATGCCACCTTTTTAGAAAAGGAATTTCTTGAGGAAGAAATTAGCAGCGATGAGGTAGAACTGGAAGTAGTTCCAGCAAACACAAGCTATAACTGACAATTTGTTAGAACCGGAGGATTCAATAGTTCCCGACGAACCGAAGCCACTCCGCAGATCTAGTAGGGTTCCTCATCCACCAGAGAGATACTATGGTTTTCTCATAGATGGTGGGAGCGAGGATTGCATCATGGAGATGATGACCCAACTAGTTTCGAGAAGGCCATCACAAGTGGAGACTATGTGAAATGGTTGGATGCTATGCGATCTGAGATGGAATCCATATACACCAACAAAGTATTGAATTTGGATGTTACTCCTGAAGGGGTAAAACCCATCGGGAGCAAGAGGATATTTGAGAAAGATAATTTGGTGTAGATGGAAATGTTGAGACTTTCAAAGCTATGCTTAAGTTCATCAGGATCCTACTTTCCATTGCTGCATACCATGACTATGAAATCTGGCAGACTGCACGTCAAAACCGCTTTTCTAAATGGTGATTTAGAAGAGAGAGAGTATATGACACTGCCAGAGGGCTTCGTAGACAGTAGGACCAGCGGAAGAATGTGCAAGCTGCTTAAATCCATCTACGGGTTAAAGCAGGTATCGTGGAGATGGAACATCTGTTTTAATGAAGCTGTCAAAGAGTTTGACTTCATCAAAAAGGTAGATGAACCATGTATAAATAAAAAGGTTGTAGAGAGTATGGTTGTCTTCATCGTATTGTACGCGGATGACATACTCTTGATAGGAAAGGGTGTTCCTATGCTACACTCGGTCAAGCACCTCTTATCACACAGGTTCTCCATGAAAGATCTAACCGATGTCTCCTACATCCTGGGGATATAGATCTATAGAGATAGATCTAAATGGATTTGGGATTGTCCCGATCCAGGTACATAGACACCATACTAAAGGGTTTAGTATGGATGATTCTAAGCGTGGTAATGTACCCGCTTGTTCAGGAATCACTCTCTCCAAAGAGATGTCTCTCGAGACTGATTTGGAGAGGGCTCGCATATAAGGGATACCCTATGCTTTGGCAGACAGGTCAATCATGTATGCGATGTTATGTACCAGATCAGATGTAGCTTACTCACTAGGTGTAGTGAATAAGCATCGAAAAGATCATTGGTAAAACCACTGGACAGCTGAAGAACATTCTTAAGTGCTTGAGAAGGACTAAAGAGATGTTCTTGGTGTATGGTAACGGTGAACTCCAGATGGAGTCCTTTACCGATTCGAGCTTCCAGAGTGATAAGGACGACTGAAAGTCAGTCTCGGGTTTTGTCTTCATCCTCAGTGGAGGGACGGTATGTTGGAAGGGTTCCAAGTTATATACCGTAGCAGACTCGTTGATAGAGGCTAATTATATCGCTACCAACGATGCTGCCAAAGAGGTTGTCTGGATGAATAGAGTTCATGAGATGAACTAGGTTCCTACCATTGGGCATCCAATACCTGTGTATTGTGATGACAATGGAGCTGTGGCTTTGGCCTAGGAACCCCAGTCCCGTCAGCGATCTAGACATATTCTTAGACAGTATCGGCTGATCAGGGAGATAGTTGATCCCTGGAAGATCGAGGTCAGGAGAGTTGACACAGAGGATAACACAGCGGATCCACTCACCGAGGCCATCCCCCAGATGCTATTCGAGAGACTTTTGGGGCGTTGGGTATGAGATACTACAACAACTGGCCTTAGTGCAAGTGGGAGATTGTTATGAATATGTATGTTATTGATGATATAGTGGATGCTTGGACACACACACACACACAGATATATATATATATAGGACTTTCTTGATCGACATGATAGTATGCTATCAGGTTATCTTTATATTAACATGTAGACTGGTATTTATATTGTCTGTCTCTTATATGTTGATAAAGCCCTTAGGATATGTACTTGACTACCAAGATTATGATGAGATCATACTAGTGGGGCCAGGGTGGTCCAAAAGTACATCCTTTAATCAGTTCCTAGTCGTGGGAATATCGAGACTAGGGCATCGATACTTCAGAGTAGACTAGTGTGTACGTTTTTTGTCCCTTAGAGGGCGATGGTTGATCCTACATCTATTGGTGTGTGACATCAAAAATTGTACACAGGTACTCATTGGAGAATGGGTACACCGAACTGGACTCGCCGAAAACTCCTATGTGGTAGTATACCTATCGTCAGACAGCAGTCCTCTGGTGACACTGGTACAGGTTAGTCTGTGGACCCGAGATCGTCATAGAGTCTTGTGTGGTTCCCACTGTGCTTTGATTTCCTCCCTACCATGCTCAAGAGGAGTTGTGCAAATAGGTGGATTTTGGGTACAGTCCCGAGTCACATGGAGGCAATGAGTGATAGGAGGGGTTTCGTCTCTCCCGGTATTGGGGTTGATGTTGCGCAATGCTCGACTGGCTATAACTGGAAGTCCCTGGCCAGGGCTGCTGCTGAGATTTACTGATAAGAGTTATCAGTAGTTTCTCGAAGCGTTATAGGCTAGACATCGGCATGACTTATTACTTTATTGGGGTCTGACGATTACCACCCCTAGACATGATATGCGACATATCAGACGAAGAGACCGGACTGTACGGTAGTGTTACTGATAGGCTTCATGGAGACTATGGACAAGCTTGCTTGTTGATCTTCATATCACTCAATACCCGGGAAGTCGTTACGTCCAGCTAGTACCACTGACGGCTTGTAGGTGACTGATGTGATAATCACCTACTGCTAGCGTATTGACGAGTGTTTAGAGTCCCACACAAAAGTTCCCTGGTTCAAGCAAAACGAAGTAAGAAACATATGTGATATGTGTGTGGGCCTGATTAAATACGTGTATGTGATACCATATTGTAATCTGGCAGTTACCTGTTATCGGTTTGGTTATGTGTGATATAACCAGATTGTCGAATCAAGTGTTGATTTGATAATGTGATATACAGATAAATGATATTAGTCGGTCATATATGATATAACCGGATTATTAAATCAAGTGTTGATTTAATAATGTGATATATATTATATATGATAGAATTATATCTTAACAAATATCATTAGCTCACTAATTATTCTTCATTATAATAATAATAATAATAATAATAATGAAGCATGGCTTGATTTTCTATGTTTGAGAAAAATAGAAATGAAGTGTAAATTGAGAGCATGGTTGCAAGCATGGGAGTTATATTTGTTTATTCATCTTGACTCACTATTCAAGCATGGTTGCAATTTTATATTGCAAAATTCCATGCTTGAATGAGTGGGGGTCAAGAGTTTCCATTCATTCTTTGCTCATTCTCTTCATGAGTTGCTCCCATGGTTGCTCTCTAACTTCTTCTTCCTCAATTGCTATAGTTCAAGTTTCAACCCTCACATGTGATGTGAACCGTGAAGCTTGAATACAAACTTGTGAGCTTTTAACATCCCCTACATCACCATCCTACACTTGATTAGCGATCGAGTGTAGCGTGTTTACTATGCTAAAGAGTTTAGTGTAGAGGTAGCTTGAGGTGGAGGGATTTCGCGTGGATCATCTTCGGCACGAAGGTCATCGGAGGAAGCTCGTCCAAATCCTCAAGTGGAGCCTAGTAGAATCGCGGGACTACTACACGGAGCATGCGAAGTGAAGGACTCGATCTACGAGGGTATAACCATCTTTCACTTCTCTCTAACCCTAATATTCTAGCAAAGATCTTGTATAGTCTAACTTAGCACCTAATAAAAATTAAAATTTGGCATGCTTGATGCTACTAAAACCTCATGGTGGTGCCAGGGTCGACTTTCACCAGCAATCTTCTTTCTCCAAAATCGTCCTAACAGACAGGCGAGCGACACTTACGACCGTACAATGCTTCAAATGGTGCCATCTGTATAGTCGCCTGAATGCTGTTATTGTAAGAAAACTCTACTAAATGCAAATGATCCTACCATGAACCCTTGAATTCTAACATGCACGCTCTCAACATATCTTTCAGGGTTTGGATCATACTCTCGGACTGTCCATTTATCTGAGAATGATAGGTCATGCTAAACTTCAAGAGAGTTTCCAAACTTTCCTGTAGATTCCTCCAAAAGTGTGATAGAAATCGAGTATCACGATCAGAAACGATACTCACGGGTACTCCAAGCAATCTCACAATCACCTGCATGTACCGATCTGCCAAAGTCTCCGTCGACTGACCAACTCGAAATGGTATGAAATGAGCTGCCTTGGTGTAACATTTCAGAAAATATAAACTATTATTTTTGGAATTTAATATTAAAGAAATATATTTCGCGAAAACTACCGCTTTGCGAATTTGGGGTTTTCGTAAAATGGTATAAATATATACCAATATTTGTAAAATAATTGGAAGATTAAAATGATTTATTCATTTAAAAAATATAAATTTGTTGAATGTGAGTATTGTTTTTGGCCAAAAATTCTTGTGTTGGTTTTTCTTTCCCAGCATGGAAATTTCAAAATTCATGTGCTTGTAATTTCTTTTGGCTATTATTGGGCAGTGAACATTTTGTAGGTATGGGAAGCATGGGTTAGTGATGTGTCCCTTTTCATTAATTGTTCTTTGTTTTTGTATAGATATTTTTATTTGGGGTGTTGATATTTTGAGTGATCGCTGTTGACTTCTTTTTGGGGCTAATTCATTGTGTTGATTTATATGTTACCCTCACCACTTCTTGGTTAACCTCACCACTTGTTTTTTAAACTCACCACTTCATATAGGAATCCCCAGAGAACAAAATGAAGGTTCTGGCCGAGCCCAGTTTTTGGGGAAAAGCTCATTTTCCTCTTTGCAAAATCCTATGCTCACTTCATTTCATCCCTTGGCAACTTCATTTAGCTTCACCCAAATCATTGGGTGCCTTGAGACAAAATATTCACACACTATCTCTACTTAACCTTGGACATGTCGGCTAGCAAACTGGATGCCCGAGTTTCTTCGGTTTAAAAGCGGGAGCCCGTATAAACAATTCTCAACGTGTGTCCTCTTCGACGAGCTTGACTGGAGAGCGAACTTCGTCGAGGCAGCCGCAACATGCTAAGGACTGAGATTGAAAACCGAAGGATACGGATCGATCGGTACCTTCGCGTGGATTCCGAGACGACGAAACACATCGACTACGCCTGGACTAGGAGTTCCACAGGCGAGTAGATTTATATCTACGGGGGAAGTCAGATAGATGGCGAATAGCACCCCCGCAAATTATAAATGGAAACCGATATATATATATATATATATATATATATATATATATATATATATATATATATATAATACAGTCGGAGAAACCTATATTAGAAAACTATAGATATGGTTAAAAAGATAGTTAGAGGTGATATGAATGATTGAATATATATATATCGAGATATGAGATGAAAGTTATAGGGACATAACTCTTGGACATGATATGATAGAAATGATGTCTCGAAGTTATATAAGGATATGAAAAGTGAATGTGAATCACAATATATAGATATGTAGTTGCACGAGATTAAGTATGAGGTTTAGAGTAGCTTGACATGAGATTCATATGATAGAAGGCATATGTAAAATGACTTGATGTGGGAGATTGATGCGATGAAAAGATTATACGATGAGATATGATGACTTGATTGATATGTCGTTATATGAATGCGAGTCGATAAGAGATAGCAGATACCTTGCCGGTCCCCGGATACGAGATTGATACGGATGTGACCTGAGAGATAGGTATATATATACATGGATACTGATGTGCATAATGAGTGATATGCCGTACGGGACTTAGATCCGTACCCCCGTTGTTGTACATGTTGATAAAATCCCTAATTGTTTAATGCCGCCGTACAATGGATTACCGTATGCGATGAGTTTATCTGATGATTGATCCATACCCTTGACTAGAGGATGTCGTACGATGGTTTGTACTGTACGTGATGTGGTGAGGCTGAATGCCGATTGATATTTTTACCGACTCGGATATATTGTAGACACGTATACCTTGTAGCGTTTCGCTTACGATGTACTTTATGCTACGCTCATGTTATTTGCATTGCATTGCATATACCGGTGCTAGTATACCGACACCATTATCGATGATGTGTATATTACACTTACACAGATTGCCGGCTCACACACTTTCATCATCGATAATTGCTATGTCACTTACACAGTAGGATTGCTTCATCATATTATGATATATTGCTATGCTCACATCATTATGCTACGTTGCATGGCATACCTTGCTATAGCTACATGTATATCATGCATACATACTTACGTGTACACCCACATACCTTGCTATAGCTACATATACCCCTATGTGGTATTGTAGTTGTCATTGACATTGAGGCGTTGATTATTGTTCTATTGCGCTTATGAAATGCATCATACATACCTGCTTACATGTAGATACACATATCTTGCTATAGTTACATGTATACCTCATATGATGATATACTTGATTTCGGAGGAATTGGGAACCGCATGATATATTTTAAACCGGATTCATTTAAAAGAGCGATTTTCCCTTAATATGCTCATATTGCTGTTTTATGTTGCATACATCAGATTTCATGGATTTACGCATTGAGATATGGATTTCATGTGATTTATGGATTTGAGAACCGTTGGGGTATTTCAAGAATTTATGTATTGTTTGAAAACCCGATTTCTCTTGATTAGATATTTCGAGACGTCCACCATGTGTTTTCTCGGTTCTGAGAATGGTATGTGAAACCCGATTCAAGAAGCGGTAGGCACCGTCTGTGGGTATATGGTGGACCCGGTGAGGTACCCCGAGGTAAGAAGACTCGTATTGTTAGGCGGTGAGCCTGGCATGGGAGCACTACCTAACGGTGATAGTATTTGGACTCGGCGGATATCTGGAGAATACCGACCAGAGTTATAAGATGAGACAGACCGATTCGTACTGCCGGAGCCCGCGGACCGATCCCGCAGACGGAGCCTATGATTTCATGATGTTGCGAGTGTCGATGTTGGACACTCAGGTTCCATGAGACTTACAGATTTGAGGGTCGATCTGAGGATGCGGTGCCTGAGATATATGGATTTACGTGTCGATGCTGGACACGAGTTTCATGATGTTTCGAGTGTCGGTGTTGGACACTCAGGTTCCATGATTTGATATGTCATTGATGGACATACGTTCTTGATATCCGCATATATTTACATGCACATGCTTTCATGATGTTTCGAGTGGACAAGATCCACATGCATACAGGAATTGATTTTATTGTTGGATGATATCAACATGCATACATGCATTGATTATACTGTTGGATGATATCCACATGCATACAGGTATTGATTATTGTTGGCATATATGTAGATACTGTCACCCTAGATATCATAGTATTACCTTTATGATATGGTTGACCTAGGAATCGTTGTTTATTTCGATTTCTACCTGATGATATTTTCTACTCACGAGTTGGCAACTCACCCCGTTGTGCCACAGTTCTTGCAAGTTGACCGCATGGATCAGTAGTGGCATCGCTGGCACACAGCTTGCTTTCGGGTGATTTTCTTTGGTAGGTGGTACATGTTGGATCGTGCCCCTCTTGTATTATTATTCTTATTGTATCTAGTCAACTCCATCAAATCAGAAACTAGTGTTTGTATATGTTGTAAGACTTAGCAAGACTTGTAGTTGCGAGACTTAGGGCGATGGGTTATATGTTCGCTGGATGGGTTTGATGTCTTGCTTTTCATTTTCCTTTTTGTTGATCTTCACCGTTGGACTTCGTATATATATATATATATATATATGCTTTTGGTGGTTGTTTCCGCCGTTGGGCGTGATTTCCTCCCGTTTGGAGATGCTTTCTTTATATTCTGTGTTGTATCCGTTTTCGAGGCTAGTTTTTAAAAAGGTGGTGCTGCCGAAATTTTTGGAAAAAAAGAGATTTAAGGACTTTTACTTAAGGTTTCTAAATGTTGTATCAATGTTTTCATTACTTACTTCTTTTGAAAGGTTTAGATTTCTGGGTTTCGGCTTACTTAAGTTACGTTATGCCTATAGACGTTGCGTGATCTAAGTGCCGGTCACGAGCTAATATTTCGGGTCGTGACAAAGTTGGTATCAGAGCGCTAGGTTTAACCTTGGTTCGAGTCTAGGTTTGACTATGTGGAGTCTGGGGCATAATTTATTTCGTTAGATAGGCTCGCCTTACGGAACATAGACTTGAACAGGGGGGTATTAGACCTGAACTTTCGTTTCACAGAATGACCCTGATTGATGGAGTGGATTGCTTGAGTAGAGTGACATACATTACGTATGTTCCGCGGCATATTTACGATACGATACTCCACTTAAGTGACCTTAGGATGTACATATATTGAGACCTGTGATTCTCTTCGTCCCCTTGATTATACATCCATTTGAGATCCTTGATTCTATTTGTTTCCATGATCATACTCTCACTGATTCTGTTCCTCCTTATGATCATGTATTCATTCTGGATCTGTTGATTCATTTCATCCCTTTGATCTATTTTCGTCGATACATGATTGAGCTTCCTGTCACCATGGTTTGAGCGCGGATTGAGCTACTGTTAGTGATGCAGTCAGGGCGAGCTCGTCGTGGACAAGAACTGACCATCATGTTTTCTGGCGACATGGGAACGTATCGATGTAGTGTTATGTTGTGACCTCTCGTTTGAGACGAGTGTGCGGTTTTGTACCGGATGATCGGGCCATTGTTAGAGGCTACCTGTTGTGAGAGAACTGTTAATGTACAGCATACCTCAGAAATTGTGATGTCATCTGTCGTGCAGATAGATGACCCAGCTGTTGTTGAGATTGATGTGATGTTGTTTCAAGAGCTTATGAGCTATGATCGCTGGAGCTTCCAAGCAGATATGCGACAGGCGATAGCTAGTCTATATTGAGTTGAGAGACGAAGTGATTTGTCAGATTTGACGCATCGACGCAGGCCTAGTTGAGTTGAAGATTTCCAGTGTAGAGAATCTTATTCAGATCTAGAGTAGATTGATCTAGAGATGACGTTGTTCGTTGGATGCTCCGATAGAAGATCAGTAAAGTGGACCAGCTTCAGATAGAGGACCTCACACAGATGTGTTGTGAGTTGATCGAGAACGGACGAGTATTGAGTATTCCTCCGATGATTGGAACGAGTTCCCGAGGATGTGTTCGGCTAGATATCATTTAAAGAGTGATAAAAATACCGAGTTCGTGATTTCGAGTCCGTATGAGAGATTCCGGATTGACTGTAGCCGAGAACATTTTCAATATGCAGATAGAATGACGTGACGTCGAAGTGGGCGATAATAAAGACGAGTGGAACAAGAGCTTCGTACGAGATGCTGACGAGCTATTGTTACTCCCCGTTGAGATTAGAGATCTGATATGTATATAGAGGCGTTGGGATACAACCAGTTTCCGAGGAAATGCTGTGCTTGGAATGCAGATGTCTAGAAAACGAGAGGAGATTTTGCAAGAGTACCAGCCTCCGTATAGTTCGGCATAGGCGAGATCGGAAGATACCTTGAGCAGGTGCCTTCCAGGACACTGCTGCGATATGATTTACACCGAGGATCAGTTGTGTCACGTGTGTTCAGAGGGTCAGAGGCCGCCGCCAGTGACGTGCTGCTTTACGAGTGATCATACTAATTGACCTGAGGAGTGCCCGAGCGGAATCGTTTCCGTTAGCACACCTGACCGGTCCGATGAGCAGATAGATTGTGAGATTGGTAATCCGCAGAGAAATGAGGACCCAGAGACAGAAGACGCCAGACCGTGAGCAGAAGGCAAGCGGATGTTCTTGCTCTGCCAGTTTGGGCGCACCGACTTTTTTCCCGACATTGTAGGAAGTGTAACTCAATGTCATTTGTTGCGATTTGCGTTTGTGATCTGAGTATCACATTTACATCGCTTGGATTTGAGTTTTGATGATTGAGTTTCATGATATTGATGTCGTGCTCCATGGCTGCACCTACTGAGTATTTACATTTTGTGCATAGTTTTTGCACTTGATATATATATTTTATACACTGTTGTATTGATTTGCGATTTTTGCATATCTATTGCACTTGATGTCGATTTTGTGCCTTAGCTGCACATGTTTATGATTTCCTGAATTTTCCTACAGTTGATTTGATTTGTGCGTGTGGTACACACTCGATTTGATTTCTGCATTCAGTATAGCTCACATATGCTTGCAGTGCATTGATATGTGTTTTGTGCACGCGGTTGCACACATTTATGAATTTTATACACCTTGATACACTCAGTGTAGTTTTCATACGCATTTGAGTTATTGATGAGTTCCCGTGCATTTGTTGCACCGGATTGGGTATTTCGTGCACTGGATGCACTGGATCTGTATTTTGTGCACTGGATGCACTGGATTTGTATTTCGTGCACTGGATGCACCAGATTGGTATTTTGTGCATTTGTTGCACTAGATTGTTATTTCGTGCATCGATTGCACCGGATTTATACTACGTGCCTTGCTTGCACCCGATTTATGTCTTGAGCATTTGTGTTACCAGATTTGTGTTTTTGTGCGCGTTTGCACTTGATATTCGTATTCGTGCATGCTACCACACCAGATGTTTTACGGAATTGACGTGCTTGGGTTGGATTTTTGCACATATTAGGTGCTGGGTACTGGATTTTGTGCACACCAGGATACACTTGATAGAGATTTATATTCGTGCATGTTGGAAGCACTTGATTGAGAATTATATTCGTGCATGTTGGATGCACTTGGTTAGGATTTTCATTCGTGCATAATAGTTGCACTGGGTTGAGTTTTTCATGCACTATATGTAACGTTTTGAAAATCGTTTCGGTGAAATTTCGAAAAAAACGGTAAAATAAGGGGGTTTTCTGTAAAAAGTCAAAATGCAAATATCTTTATTATAAAATTAAATATACATATTCTAGCTATGCAATTGCTAGTATTTGGTGTTTCTTGAGCCACTGGTGAAATTTCAAATTTTCTGAAAAATTTCCCGAAATTAATTATTTTAATATTATTTTAAGCCGGTAAAAATAGATTAAATTAGCGATAAATAAAAATTTCTTTGGGCTAATTTTAATCTTTAAAATCATGTTAATTAAAATCTAGTTGTAATATAATTTTTTTGTATTTTATTTCAAGTTTTAATTGATTTATTTTATGGAAAACAAAAATATAGTTATTTTGAACTAAAACTTGCAAATATGGTATTGTGGGGGGTCTTTTTTGCATGGAATTCTTTTTGTAATCACTCACACACACCCTCACCCCTCCATGGACGAGCCATACCTACAGCAGCCCCACTTCCCTAAATTCTCATTTCATTCCCACACTTCATGGTCAAAAGAAATGATATTATATAGGAATTGATTAAACAAAGTTGTATGTGTTAATAAAGTGAGGCATGGGCTTTATCTTTCCTTGCTTCATAACACACCCACACCTTTTCTTCCCCCTTCTCCCATTTCAGCCGAGCCCTATGGCTGCAGCCCCCCTCATCTTTTCCTTCTCATTTCACTACAAAATTCATCACAAAATGCCTCAAAAATCCATATAAAACCTCATTAATCTCCTAATTTAAATCCTACCCATTATTCCTTGACCCATCTAGCTTGGATTCATGAAGCAAGAAGCCATTTTGGAGTCCAAGATTTTCATGTTAGATCTCTAGTTTTGTGAGGTACAATCTTACTCTAATTGTTACCTTGTTAATAATTGTTGTAATCCAAGCTAATTAGGTTTTTTATTATGGGTTTAATTGAAAGTTGAAATCTAAAGAGAGGGTTTTGATTTGGAGCTAGGGTTTGATCACTTGAGGTTGCTTGTGATGTGTGGTTTCACATCTTAAGTATGCTAAAAACCTAACCTAATTGCTAAATTTCGAATTGTTACAACTACATTGTCCAAATTGCATAATTGTTGTAAACTAGGTTTTTAGATTTAATTCGAAAATATGAGATTAAAATATGGTTAAGGTTTTTATCACATTATTAGCTATATAATGTGTAGATTAACATTTTAGAGCATGCAAAACTTAGTCTAGTTGTGGATTTGTGGATTGTTGCTTCGAAATGGTTAAAATTGGGTTTTTGTGCAAACTAAAAATTTTGGTTTAATACAAATTATTGTGATAAAATCTAGTTAAAGTTTATGTGGCCTAATTAAGCTAATTAGTGAACATTGCAGCCGCTAGATTTGTTTAAATAGCAAGTTTTGTACTAAAACGGTTAAATTTTGCTTACTAGAGTTTCGGGAAAATAGCTTTTAAAGCGAATTTGAAGTTTTGGTGATTTTAACCCTATTTTATATAGATAATTAAGGTGTTGTGAAACCACGATTGATACGTTTGAGTTTTTCTCGATGGTTTGGCGTTTGTACGCCGACGTCGAGGGTTTTTGGGTTGATTTGTGAAAGCAACCATAGGTTTTGACCTATGTGGGATTCACGTGTCGTTTTGATCATGAGTCGGATTTTAATGCGATACGGTGCGTTATGATATGTAGGTACCCATGTGGACTTCGAGACGACAAGAAAGCACGTGGCGACGTCGACACCGGCTAGCAAGGACCAGGTGAGTAGATTTATATCTACGGGGAGAAGTCGGGTGGATGGCGTATAACACCCCCGCAGTTCGTGGTGATGTATACGAATACGTATACACACATATATATATTGTTTATATATTGTTTGAGTATATTGATGATAATATGGATATTTGGTGTTCTTGGATGATTTAGTGTCGCGAAACCCTTGAGTAGTGGTCGCACTACACATGCACACACCAACCCATACTTGAATACTTTCTTCTTTCATTTGTGCTTACGGGAATATATAGTTATGTGTTCATATGGGTATGAGACTATGTGTTCACATACGGATTTGAGGATGATACTTGGGTTTGAGATGAGTCGATGAGATTTGTTTTGAGGTTGTGAATTCGGTGATATGGCAGGATTCGTATTTGAGATACGACGTGACGTTGTAGCGGGTCCTTGACGTAGTGTTTCACACACGTCCATGCATACTTAGGCAGTATCAGTATTGTACTAGACGTAGATCAGTACCCCGATCATGATATTTGATAAAGAGGATACCAGGTGAATAGTATGATGAATGTGATATTAACCCGTACCCAGATTTGGGGATGCCGTACGACGGATTTACGTACGAGCTATATTTTGATGATTGATCCGCACTCTTGACTTGGGATGTCTGATTATAGATATGGTATCGGGTATGATACTATTGAAGCGGGATCACCGACTAATATATATACAGGTATGTATATGTATCGACTCAGATTTTAGGCGGTTTCCTTACCTGTTGTCCAGCTTGTTAGCTTAGCCCTTTAGTTTAGTTGTTAGATTAGATTCGATTCTTACCTATTTCAAAAACTAATGAATCGTGGGTATTTTAAAAGACAGCCCAAGGGATCCTACGGATATTTCAAAAGACGTATCTTTTCATAAAAACACCGTAGCCCCTATATTTCAAAACCCCATGACTCGTGTTATTTCAAAAGGCACCATTTGTAGGACTTATATTAGATTAATGCAGATTAGTTATAGTTGCGTCTAGTATTCAGCTCCCGCTCATTTTTGTGGTTCGCTTCGCATCGCATGCTTATATTATGTTTCATAGTCCATTATTGATATCATGCTGTTAGGACACCAGCACCATTACCGATGATGCGTATGTACCACGTACACTTACTTGCCGGCTCACACACATCTTCATCGGTAATTGCCATGTCACGTACACCTTAGAAAATATTATTGCTTGATATAGACTGTTAGCTAATAGTTTAGACATGATATTAGCGTACTTGCCTTATATGTTAGTTTAGACATTGTAGTTATTACCTGCTACTTCATGCATATTGTTATTCATTGTTATGCCGCATTCATGGATTCTCATGCATATATTCATTATTTTACGTGTTATTGAGGTTTTGGATTCGGATTTCCATGAGATTTTCTGGATTTGGAGGAAAACCGCAAAAACATAAATAAACCTTTTCTCCCTTCTAAAATAAAAAGTGCGGTTTTTCCCATGATGTATAAGTCGTCCACCATGAGTTTGCTGATGGATTTCGAGAACCGATTCGAGGAGACGGATGAACCGTTTCGGGTACATGGTGGACCCGGTAAGGTACCCCGGGGCAAGAAGCGCGTGATGATGATGATGTGAGCCTGGCAGGAGATCACTACCTACCGGTGATTTTACCCAACGCGTCGGATATCCGGAGGATACCGTCGTGGTCTTGAGATGGATGGTAGGGGCCGGTCTGGACTGACGGTGCCCTAGATATTGTGATTGAGACATTGAGATTTTGAGATATTGAGGTACAGAGACTGTGATACAGAGATATCGAGATATTGGGATTACGTTTTTTGCCGATGCTAGGCACTGTTTTATGCTGATTTCATTATGATACCTCATTTTAAAAATACAAAGGAAATCTCACTAAATTATGAAAACGGTTCTTCATTTACATGTATTCTATTTTCATGCATTCATACCTCATTCATATGATATATTGCTACTTGAGGCACTGACACGGGCACATGAGATTACACTCGGGTTAGGTATTTACCCTAGCCTTGTTATAGGCTACGTGTTATTCTTATATTTGAGGATATATTATGATCATTGACCTAGGTTGCGTTATTTATGCGATTTCTGTGCGTAGATATTTTTCTATTCACGAGTTGGCAACTCACCCCCGTTGTGCCCCAGTTTCTTACAGGTTTGCCGTACAGGTTTCTTTACGGCTTGCGGGCATAGTTTCCTTCGGGTGATTTGCTAGTAGGTGTGTTTACTTGTATCGTACCCCCATTTTATATCTTGTATATTATTATTCTGTTGTATCTAGAAATTCCATCAACCAAACATGTATTTATTTGAGATATAGACCAGTGATGTTTATTCTTTCGACCTTAGAGTCGCGCATTGTATGTCTGTGGTTTTCTTGTGGTTTTTGAGTTTCCTTTTGAATTTTGATCCTCGCCCTTGGCGTTGTATATTATATTGCTTGTGTGGTTGTGACCGTCGATTGACGAAGAGCTAGCTCCCGCTTGGGGATTCCTTTTTATTGATTTCGTATACTATTCATGTTGTATCCCATTTGGGGGCCAGTATTTTCAAAGGAGACTCTGCCGAAATTTTCCGGAAATTTTTGATGTTTTTAGAAACCCGCATAATTCGGCTTATGCTATTAAAACTACTTATTTAAATTGGTTTTCCTTCACTCTACTACTTTTCTTGGTTTGCATTTCTGGGTTTTCGGCATACTTGGATTACGTACGCCTCGAGACGTTTCGTAGTTTAAGAGCCGGTCATGTTCTGTACTTTCGGGACGTGACAAAGTTGGTATCAAAGCGTTAGGTTTTACTTTCGGAGTGTAGGATGACCCTTGGTTGATGGAATAGGTGACTAAAGTAGAGTGACGTACCGTAGGTATGTTCCGCGGCATATTTACGATACGCTACTCCACTTAAGAAGCCTTAGGATGTACATTTCTTTGCTCAGTATTATATTCATTCCGATCTAGCCTCATCAGTACCAGTTATGGTTTTGCTGCCACGATTACGGGCAGGGAGAGCTACAGCTAGAGTTGTGGTCAGCACGAGCTCGTCATGAACGAGGACTGACCAGGGCGAAATTCCGGGGACACATGATTGCGGAGATGTGTCTTTTTACTGTGTTTCCGCACCACGAGCGTTTGGCGGATCGCCTTTATGAGGTTACTCGGATGTGCTGATCGACACTAGAGGATTGAGCCAATGATAGAAGCCAGCCAGATTTTGATGACCGTTGGTGTATTGCTCACTCATGATGATTGAGGCACTGTTCAGCGTGCAGACGAGTGAGCCAGTTGTTGCTGCGAGCGACGGGATATTGCCCCAGACGCTGGAGCTAATGCAGTATGAGTTGTACTAATAGATGATAGAAGGTCGCTAGTCACCCGATGATGAATAACTAAGACATGTGGTTCATTCTCCTACCCGATGAGAGGTCATCAGATAGATTGATTCCAGCTAGAGACGACTTCACGCGGAGACGTTGGGAGTCGACAGAGACGATCGAATGTCAGAAACCTATTATTCCAAGTTTAAAGTAGTCGGAAAGACATGCAGGCAATTCTATGGTCCCTCTAGAAGAATGAAACCCTAACTCGACTTAATGATCGTGTGAAAGCCTTTGAACCTTCGGGTTTGCGGCAGTTCTACGGCGCCATTAGTGAGGCTTGGGTTTGCCCTTCTACGGCTGGACCACCGATGCTGTGGTATGTACTCGATATTATTAAACTGTGCCCAAGATGTTGAGCTCTTGGAGGATTATGTGGTTTTGACGACTCGATCGGATGGCTCGACTTAATTCGAATGCTAGGTGGTGAGATGCATTTCTTGGAAGACTCCCGATACGAGGATAGCCATTAGAGCTCAGTCCATGCAGCCGCGACGAGACAAGTCCAAAGCAGACGGCATTAGAGAAAAGTGAAGTAAGAGGTTCGTACGAGATCTTGATGAGACGACGTTCCACTCCGCCGACATCAAAGATGCGATACGCATGAAGAGGCATTGTACTTGGATATACCTTCCAGAAGGAGTCGCGTTGAGTATGCAGCCGTTCCAGAACGAGAACAGATCTAGTAAGGGATGATGACTTCCGGACGGTTCGGCAGAGACGAGATTTGAGAGAGATCTCGATAGGACCTTTCTGGAATAAATTACGAGAAGACTTGGACCCAGTAGTGGTCATGTTATGCACACCGGCAGGCCAGAGTTCAGGATCGTCGACAAGACATGCTATGAGTGACCACGGCAGTTGGCTAGAGATTCTTGGAGGATGTGCTTGAGCGGGACTATTCCTCCATACTTGATTTGCGTATTTTGGGAGATTTATTCGCATAATTGATTTTGATGATTGAGTTTCATGATATCTGTTTCCATGGACCATGGTTGCACCTACGGAGTATTCACGATTTTTGCACAGTTGTTGCACTTGAGATAGTTTTCGTGCCTTGGTTCCTCATGTTTGTGATTATATGGATTTCATACAGTTGAGTTGATTGTGCGTATATACACATACAATTTGGTTTTTGCACTCGGTATGATTCACATATGCTTGCAGTGCAGTGATACGCATTTTGTGCACTTAGATGCACTGGACTTCGATTTCGATTGTGATACTCGATATTTGTTTTGTGCACCTGATTTGATTTTGCGCATGTTCGGCGCTTGATATTGGATTTCATGATTTCGTGCATGACGGATGCACCTGCCTTGAATTTTCGCACATGTTGAGCGCATGTTTTGAGATGTGATTTTGGTGCACACCAGATGCACTAAATCGAGATTTTTCGTGCATGTCAGATGCACCTGATTTTGCTGCCAGGAACACATGTTGCCTACGACAGGTGTTTCGTGCACACCCGATGCACTTAGATGTTGTTTCTGTGCATATGTATGGCACATATTTGGATTTTGACTTCCGTGCGCACCAGACGCACGTAGTATTCATACGCGTATTTTGGGATTGATTTTTCTTATAGAGCAGTACATTTTTATGATATTGCTATGTGTTTTCGTACTGAGCAGGACTAGTCAGAGGACAGTACCTGAATATATTTTGCATGCATTGATAGTTATTGGAGGGATTTCCGAAAAGCGAGCTATAGCCTCAGTATTTACCTACGTGTCTGATATGACACGAAATGTTTAAAACAAGGAGACCCTTCTAAATTGTTTCCCAAAACGGCGGAACGTACATTTCAAACAAAGGTATATATGTATATAGTTATTTTCTTATGATAGGCGTCCGCCACTGTGCAGTGTTATGTGCAATGCACAGCAACTTAAAGGATTTGGCATGCATTTCCTCCTGATATTTGCATTTATAGTTCCGATTTATAGCATATCGGTCTTGCTTGAGTTTTGGCATTTGTGTCTTCACCTTGACTCCGATGATTGCGTGATACTTGACGGAGTTTTGATTTCGAGTTATCTACTCATTACTCGTGCGCATGCATTGCGATATGATGTGTTAATGTATTTATGATTTCGGAGCCGCGGCGATTTGATGGTGTTGGCTGAAATATATTAGTATTGGGGGGGTTTAATTTAAATTCGGGGATCAAATTTCTTTAAGGGGGGAAGATTGTAACGTTTTGAAAATCGTTTCGGTGAAATTTCGAAAAAAACGGTAAAATAAGGGGGTTTTCTGTAAAAAATCAAAATGCAAATATCTTTATTATAAATTAAATATACATATTCTAGCTATGTAATTGCTAGTATTTGGTGTTTCTTGAGCCACTGGTGAAATTTCAAAATTTCTGAAAAATTTCCCGAAATTAATTATTTTAATATTATTTTAAGCCGGTAAAAATACATTAAATTAGCGATAAGTACAAATTTCTTTGGGCTAATTTTAATCTTTAAAATCATGTTAATTAAAATCTAGTTGTAATATAATTTTTTTGTATTTTATTTCAAGTTTTAATTGATTTATTTTATGGAAAACAAAAATATAGTTATTTTGAACTAAAACTTGCAAATATGGTATTGTGGGGGGT
Organism: Agapanthus africanus; assembly: GCA_030015575.1. NCBI lineage: Eukaryota > Viridiplantae > Streptophyta > Magnoliopsida > Asparagales > Amaryllidaceae > Agapanthus > Agapanthus africanus. The sequence continues at coordinate 336,612 of JASDDO010000145.1, read as the reverse complement.
CTTTTTTGCATGGAATTCTTTTTGTAATCACTCACACACACCCTCACCCCTCCATGGCCGAGCCATACCTACAGCAGCCCCACTTCCCCAAATTCTCATTTCATTCCCACACTTCATGGTCAAAAGAAATGATATTATATAGGAATTGATTAAACAAAGTTGTATGTGTTAATAAAGTGAGGCATGGGCTTTATCTTTCCTTGCTTCATAACACACCCACACCTTTTCTTCCCCCTTCTCCCATTTCAGCCGAGCCCTATGGCTGCAGCCCCCCTCATCTTTTTCTTCTCATTTCACTACAAAATTCATCACAAAATGCCTCAAAAATCCATATAAAACCTCATTAATCTCCTAATTTAAATCCTACCCATTATTCCTTGACCCATCTAGCTTGGATTCATGAAGCAAGAAGCCATTTTGGAGACCAAGATTTTCATGTTAGATCTCTAGTTTTGTGAGGTACAATCTTACTCTAATTGTTACCTTGTTAATAATTGTTGTAATCCAAGCTAATTAGGTGTTTTATTATGGGTTTAATTGAAAGTTGAAATCTAAAGAGAGGGTTTTGATTTGGAGCTAGGGTTTGATCATTTGAGGTTGGTTGTGATGTGTGGTTTCACATCTTAAGTATGCTAAAAACCTAACCTAATTGCTAAATTTCGAATTGTTACAACTACATTGTCCAAATTGCATAATTGTTGAAAACTAGGTTTTTAGATTTAATTCGAAAATATGAGATTAAAATATGGTTAAGGTTTTTATCACATTATTAGCTATATAATGTGTAGATCAACATTTTAGAGCATGCAAAACTTAGTCTAGTTGTGGATTTGTGGATTGTTGCTTCGAAATGGTTAAAATTGGGTTTTTGTGCAAACTAAAAATTTTGGTTTAATACAGATTAGTGTGATAAAATCTAGTTAAAGTTTATGTGGCCTAATTAAGCTAATTAGTGAACATTGCAGCCGCTAGATTTGTTTAAATAGCAAGTTTTGTACTAAAACGGTTAAATTTTGCTTACTAGAGTTTCGGGAAAATAGCTTTTAAAGCGAATTTGAAGTTTTGGTGATTTTAACCCTATTTTATATAGATAATTAAGGTGTTGTGAAACCACGATTAATACGTTTGAGTTTTTCTCGATGGTTTGGCGTTTATACGCCGACGTCGAGGGTTTTTGGGTTGATTTGTGAAAGCAACCATAGGTTTTGACCTATGTGGGATTCACGTGTCGTTTTGATCATGAGTCGGATTTTAATGCGATACGGTGCGTTATGATATGTAGGTACCCATGTGGACTTCGAGACGACAAGAAAGCGCGTGGCGACGTCGACACCGGCTAGCAAGGACCAGGTGAGTAGATTTATATCTATGGGGAGAAGTCGGGTGGATGGCGTATAGCACCCCCGCAGTTCGTGGTGATGTATACGAATACGTATACACACATATATATATTGTTTATATATTGTTTGAGTATATTGATGATAATATGGATATTTGGTGTTCTTGGATGATTTAGTGTCGCGAAACCCTAGAGTAGTGGTCGCACTACACATGCACACACCAACCCATACTTGCATACTTTCTTCTTTCATTTGTGCTTACGGGAATATATAGTTATGTGTTCACATGGGTATGAGACTATGTGTTCACATACGGATTTGAGGATGATACTTGGGTTTGAGATGAGTCGATGAGATTTGTTTTGAGGTTGAGAATTCGGTGATATGGCAGGATTCGTATTTGAGATACGACGTGACGTTGTAGCGGGTCCTTGACGTAGTGTTTCACACACGTCCATGCATACTTAGGCGGTATCAGTATTGTACTAGACGTAGATCAGTACCCCGATCATGATATTTGATAAAGAGGATACCAGGTGAATAGTATGATGAATGTGATATTAACCCGTACCCAGATTTGGGGATGCCGTACGACGGATTTACGTACGAGCTATATTTTGATGATTGATCCGCACTCTTGACTTGGGATGTCTGATTATAGATATGGTATCGGGTATGATACTATTGAGGCGGGATCACCGACTAATATATATACAGGTATGTATATGTATCGACTCAGATGTTAGGCGGTTTACTTACCTGTAGTCCAGCTTGTTAGCTTAGCCCTTTAGTTTAGTTGTTAGATTAGATTCGATTCTTACCTATTTCAAAAACTAAAGAATCGTGGGTATTTTAAAAGACAGCCCAAGGGATCCTACGGATATTTCAAAAGACGTATCTTTTCATAAAAACACCGTAGCCCGTATATTTCAAAACCCCATGATTCGTGTTATTTCAAAAGGCACCATTTGTAGGACTTATATTAGATTAATACAGATTAATTATAGTTGCGTCTAGTATTCAGCTCCCGCTCATTTTTGTGGTTCGCTTCGCATCGCATGCTTATATTATGTTTCATACTCCATTATTGATATCATGCTGTTAGGACACCAGCACCATTACCGATGATACGTATGTACCACGTACACTTACTTGCCGGCTCACACACATCTTCATCGGTAATTGCCATGTTACGTACACCTTAGAAAATATTATTGCTTGACATAGCCTGTTAGCTAATAGTTTAGACATGATATTAGCGTACTTGCCTTATATGTTAGTTTAGACATTGTAGTTATTACCTGCTACTTCATGCATACTGTTATTCATTGTTATGCCGCATTCATGGATTCTCATGCATATATTCATTATTTTACGTGTTATTGAGGTTTTGGATTCGGATTTCCATGAGATTTTCTGGATTTGGAGGAAAACCGCAAAAACATAAATAAACCTTTTCTCTCTTTTAAAATAAAAAGTGCGGTTTTTCCCATGATGTATGAGTCGTCCACCATGAGTTTGCTGATGGATTTCGAGACCCGATTCGAGGAGACGGATGAACCGTTTTGGGTACATGGTGGACCCGGTAAGGTATCCCGGGGCAAGAAGCGCATGATGATGATGATGTGAGCCTGGCAGGGGAGCACTACCTACCGGTGATTTTACCCGACGCGTCGGATATCCGGAGGATACCGTCGTGGTCTTGAGATGGATGGTAGGGGCCGGTCTGGACTGACGGCGCCTTAGATATTGTGATTGAGACATTGAGATTTCAAGATATTGAGGTACAGAGACTGTGATACAGAGATATCGAGATATTGGGATTACGTTTTTTGCCGATGGTAGGCACTGTTTTATGCTGATTTCATTATGATACCTCATTTTAAAAATACAAAGGTTATCTCACTAAATTATGAAAACGGTTCTTCATTTACATGTATTCTGTTTTCATGCATTCATACCTCATTCATATGATATATTGCTACTTGAGACACTGACACGGGCACATGAGATTACACTCGGGTTAGATATTTACCCTAGCCTTGTTATAGGCTACGTGTTATTCTTATACTTGAGGATATATTATGATCATTGACCTAGGTTGCGTTATTTATGCGATTTCTGTGCGTAGATATTTTTCTATTCACGAGTTGGCAACTCACCCCCGTTGTGCCCCAGTTTCTTGCAGGTTTGCCGTACAGGTTTCTTTACGGCTTGCGGGCATAGTTTCCTTCGGGTGATTTGCTAGTAGGTGGGTTTACTTGTATCGTACCCCCATTTTATATCTTGTATATTATTATTCTGTTGTATCTAGAAGTTCCATCAACCAAACATGTATTTATTTGAGATAGAGACCAGTGATGTTTATTCTTTCGACCTTAGAGTCGCGCGTTGTATGTCTGTGGTTTTCTTGTGGTTTTTGAATTTCCTTTTGAATTTTGATCCTCACCCTTGGCGTTGTATATTATATTGCTTGTGTGGTTGTGACCGTCGATTGACGAAGAGCTAGCTCCCGCTTGGGGATGCCTTTTTATTGATTTCGTATACTATTCATGTTGTATCCCATTTGGGGGCCAGTATTTTCAAAGGAGACTCTGCCGAAATTTTCGGGAAATTTTTGATGTTTTTAGAAACCCGCATAATTCGGCTTATGCTATTAAAACTACTTATTTAAATTGGTTTTCCTTCACTCTACTACTTTTCTTGGTTTGCATTTCTGGGTTTTCGGCTTACTTGGATTACGTACGCCTCGAGACGTTTCGTAGTTTAAGAGCCAGTCATGTTCTGTACTTTCGGGACGTGACACTATAGATGCATTGGATATTGTTGTCGTGCACATCCGTTGCACTGGGTAGATGCTTTCGTGCACACCCATTGCACCTAGTTTTGCTCATGTGCGTATTCGTGGCACATGTATTGGATTTGGTTTTCCGTACGCACCAGACGCATGTGATGTTGGAAACGCCTTTTGGGGCTAATTTTGCTCTTGAGCACTTTGTTTTCATGATGGGTACTATGTTATGTAGTAGCCGCACAGGACTAATGTGAGGATAGTACCTGAGTACTTTGCATTTATTAAAAGTTTAACAAGAGATTTTCAAAAAAGAGCTATAGTCTTGCTATTTCTTACGTGTCCGCGAGTGACACGAACGTTTATAAAGGAAAAACCTTTTTGGGATATTTCAAAAAAAAAAACGACGGAACATATGTTTGAACAAAACATATATAAGTATATTTACTATTTTACAATTGAGCGTCCATCACTTGTGCCGTGAGTTACGCATCACACGACGACTCAGGAAAGATTTTGCATGTGTTTTATTTCGTTTTAAAAGATTTTTCCAAGGATGCGTATTATACCCGTATTATAGTATTTGACTAGTGCATATTGGATTTCAGCAGTGGATTTTGAGATCTGTATCTCCATTGTAACTCCGATGATTTGCGTTCAAATCTGATGATTTGCGTGACGCTTGATGGAGTTCGATTTTGATTTTCGTACTCGTTTTCAGGCGCACATGATGCGCTGTGTTATTTCTGTATCTTCCGTGATTTCGGAGTCCCGTGATAGAGCTGAATATTGAAATTGTTTAGTATTTGGGGGGTTTAAATTTAAATTCGGGGACCGAACTTATTTAAGGGGGGAAGATTGTAACATTTCAGAAAATATAAAATATTATTTTTGGGATTTAATATTAAAATAATATATTTCGCGAAAACTACCGATTTGCGAATTTGGGGTTTTCGTAAAATGGTATAAATATATACCAATATTTATGAAATAATTGGGAGATTAAAATGATTTATTCATTTACAAAATATAAATTTATTGAATGTGTGATTATTGTTTTTGGCCAAAAATTCTTGTGTTGGTTTTTCTTTCCCAGCATGGAAATTTCGAAATTTATGTGCTTGTAATTTCTTTTGGCTATTATTGGGCAATGAACATTTCGTAGGTATAGGAAGCATGGGTTAGTGATGAGGTGTCCCTTTTTATTAATCGTTCTCTGTTTTTGTATAGATATTTTTTTTTGGGTGTTGATATTTTGAGTGATGGCTGTTGACTTCTTTTTGGGGGTAATTCATTGTGTTGATTTATATGTTACCCTCACCACTTCTTGGTTAACCTCACCACTTGTTTTTTAAACTCACCACTTCATATAGGAATCCCAGAGAACAAAATGAAGGTTCTGGCCGAGCCCAGTTTTTGGGGAAAAGCTCATTTTCCTCCTTGCAAAATCCTATGCTCACTTCATTTCATCCCTTGGCAACTTCATTTACCTTCACCCAAATTATTGGGTGCCTTGAGACAAAATATTCACACACTATCTCTACTTAACCTTGGACATGTCGGCTAGCAAACTGGATGCCCGAGTTGCTTCGGTTTAAAAGTGGGAGCCTGTATAAAGAATCCTCAACGTGTGTCCTCTTCGATGAGTTTGACCGGAGAGCGAACTTCGTCGAGGCAGCCGCAACATGCTAAGGACTGAGATTGAAGACCAAAGGACACGAATCGATCGGTACCTTCGCGTGGATTCCGAGATGACGAAGCACATCGACTACGCCTGGACGAGGAGTTCCACAGGTGAGTAGATTTATATCTACGGGGGAAGTTAAGTGGATGGCGTATAGCACCCCCGCAAATTATGAATGGAAACTGATATATATATATATATATATATAGAGAGAGAGAGAGAGAGAGAATACAGTCGGAGAAACCTATATTAGAAAACTATAGATATGGTTAAAAAGATAGTTAGAGGTGATATGAATGATTGAATATATATATCGAGATATGAGATGAAAGCTATAAGGGCATAACTCTTGGACATGATATGATAGAAATGATGTATCGAAGTTATATAAGGATATGAAAAGTGAATGTGAATCACAATATATAGATATGTACTTGTACAAGATTAAGTACGAGGTTTAGAGTAGCTTGACTTGAGATTCATATGATAGAAGGGATATGTAAAATGACTTGATGTGGGAGATTGATGCGATGAAAAGAGTATACGATGAGATATGATGACTTGGTTGATATGTCGTTATATGAATGCGAGTCGATAAGAGATAGCTGATACCTTGCCGATCCCCTGATACGAGATTGATACGGATGTGACCTGAGAGATAGGTATATATATACATGGATACTGATGTGCATAATGAGTGATATGCCGTACGGGACTTAGATCCGTACCCCCGTTGTTGTACATGTTGATAAAATCCCTAATTGTTTAATGCCGTCGTACGATGGATTACCGTACGCGATGGGTTTATCTGATGATTGATCCATACCCTTGACTAGAGGATGCCGTACGATGGTTTGTACCGTACGTGATGTGGTGAGGCTGAATGCCGATTGATAGTTTTACCGACTCGGATATATTGTAGACACGTATACCTTGTAGCGTTTCGCTTACGATGTACTTTATGCTATGCTCATGTTATTTGCATTGCATTGCATATACCGGTGCTAGTACACCTACATCATTATCGATGATGCGTTTGTTACACTTACACAGATTGCCGGGTCACACACTTTCATCATCGATAATTGCTATGTCACACTTACACAGTAGGATTGCTTCATCATACTATGATATATTGCTATGCTCACATTATTATGCTACGTTGCATGACATACCTTGCTATATCTACATGTACATCATGCATACATACTTACAAGTACACCCACATACCTTGCTATAGATACATATACCCCTATGCGGCATTGTAGTTGTCATTGACACTGAGACGTTGATTATTGTGCTATTGCGCTTATGAAATGTATCATACATACCTGCTTACATTTAGATACACATATCTTGCTATAGTTACATGTACACCTCATATGATGATGCACTTGATTTCGGAGGAATTGGGAACCGCATGATATATTTTAAACCGGATTCATTTAAAAGAGCGGTTTTCACTTAATATGCTCATATTGCCGTTTTATGTTGTATACATCAGATTTCATGGATTTACGCATTGAGATATGGATTTCATGTGATTTATAGATTTGAGAACCGTGGGGGTATTTCAAGAATTTATGTATTGTTTGAAAACCCGGTTTCTCTTGATATGATATTTCGAGACGTCCACCATGTGTTTTCTCAGTTCTGAGATTGGTATGTGAAACCCGATTCGAGGAGCGGTAGGCACCGTCTGCGGGTACATGGTGGACCCGTTGAGGTACCCCGGGGCAAGAACACTTGTATTGTTAGGTGGTGAGCCTGGCATGGGAACACTACCTACCGGTGATAGTATTTGGACTCGGCGGATATCTGGAGGATACCGACCGGAGTTATGAGATGAGACAGGCCGATTCGTACTGCCAGAGCCCGCGGACCGATCCCACGGACGGAGGCTATGGTTTCATGATGTTGCGAGTGTCGATATTGGACACTCAGGTTCCTTGAGACTTACAGATTTGAGGGTCGATCTGAGGATGCAATGCCTGAGATATGAGGATTTACGTGTCGATACTGGACAAGGGTTTCATGATGTTTCGAGTGTCGGTGTTAGACACTCACGTTCCATGAATTGATATGTCATTGATGGACATATGTTCTTGATATCCTCATATATTTATATGCACATGCTTTCATGATGTTTCGAGTGGACGAGATCCACATGCATACAGGCATTGATTATACTGTTGGATGATATCTACATAAATACAGGCATTGATTATTGTTGGCATATATGTAGATACGGTTACCTTACATATCATAGTATTACCTTTATGATATAGTTGACCTAGGAATCATTGTTTATTTCGATTTCTACCTGATGATATTTTCTACTCACGAGTTGGCAACTCACCACCGTTGTGCCATAGTTCTTGCAGGTTGACCGCATGGATCAGTAGCGGCATCGCTGACACACAGCTTGCTTTCGGGTGATTTTCTTTAGTAGGTGGTACATGTTGGATCGTGCCCCTCTTGTATTATTATTCTTATTGTATCTAGTCAACTCCATCAAATCAGAAACTAGTGTTTGTATATGTTGTAAGACTTAGCAAGACTTGTTGTTGCGAGACTTAGAGCGATGGGTTATATGTTCGTGGGGTGGGTTTGATGTCTTGCTTTTCATTTTCCTTTGTGTTGATCTTCGCCGTTGGGCGTCGTATATATATATATATGCTTGTGGTGGTTGTTTCCGCCGTTGGGCGTGATTTGCTCCCTTTTGGGGATGCTTTCTTTATATTCTGTGTTGTACCAATTTTCGGGGCTAGTTTTTACAAAAGAGGTGCTGCCGAAATTGTAAAAAAAAAGATTTAAGGACTTTTACTTAAGGTTTCTAAATGTTGTATCAATGTTTTCATTACTTACTTCTTTTGAAAGGTTTAGATTTCTGGGTTTCGGCTTACTTAAGTTACGTTACGCCTGTAGACGTTTCGTGATCTAAGTGCCGGTCATGAGCTAATATTTCGGGTCGTGACAAAGTTGGTATCAGAGCGCTAGGTATAACCTTGGTTCGAGTCTAGGTTTGACTATGTGGAGTCTGGGGTGTAATTTATTTCGTTACATAGGCTCACCTTACGGATCATAGACTTGAACAGGGGGGTATTAGACCCGAACTTTCGTTTCATAGACTGACCCTGATTGATGGAGTGGGTAGCTTGAGTAGAGTGACGTACCGTACGTATGTTCCGCGGTATATTTACGATACGATACTCCACTTAAGTGACCTTAGGATGCACATATCTTGAGACTTGTGATTCTCTTCGTCCCCATGATTATACATCCATTTGAGATCCTTGATTCTATTTGTTTCCATGATCATACTCTCACTGATTCTGTTCCTCCTTATGATCATGTATTCATTCTGGATCTGTTGATTCATTTTATCCCTTTGATCTATTTTCGTCGATACATGATTGAGGATCCTGTAACCATGGTTTGAGCGCAGTTTGAGCTGCTGCCAGTGATGCCGTCAGGGCGAGCTCGTCGTGGACGAGGGTTGACCATCGTGTTTTCTGGTGACATAGGAACGTATCGATGTAGTGTTATGTTGTGACCTCTCGTTTGAGACGAGTGTGCGGTTTTGTACCGGATGATCGGGCCACTGTTAGAGGCTACCTGTTGTGAGAGGACTGTTGATGTATAGCATACTTTAGAGATTGTGATGTCATCTATCGTGCAGACAGATGACCCAGCTGTTGCTGAGATTGATGTGATGTCATTTCCAGTGCTTACGAGCTGAGATCGCTAGAGGTTCCAGGCAGATATGCGACAGGGGATAGCTAGTCTATCTTGAGTTGAGAGATGAAATGATTCGTCAGATTTGATGCACCGACGCAGGCCCAGTTGAATTGAAGATTTTCAGTGTGGAGAATCTTATTCAGATCTAGAGTAGATCGATCCAGAGATGACGTTGTTCGTTGGATGCTCCGATAGGAGATATGTAAAGTGGACCAGCTTCAGATAGAGGTCCTCACCCTAATGTGTTGTGAGTTTTGATGATTGAGTTTCATGATATTGATGTCGTGCTCCATGGCTGCACCTACTGGGTATTTACATTTTGTGCATAGTTTTTGCACTTGATATATATATATATATATTATACACTGTTGTGTTGATTTGCGATTTGTGCATATCTATTGCACTTGATATCGATTTTGTGCCTTTGCTGCACATGTTTATGATTTCCTGGATTTTCCTACAGTTGATTTGATTTGTGCGTGTGGTACGCACTCGATTTAATTTCTGCACTCGGTATAGCTCATATATGTTTGCAGTGCATTGATATGTGTTTTGTGCACGCAGTTGCACACATTTATGATTTTTATACACCTTGGTACATTCAGTGTAGTTTTCATATGCATTTGAGTTATTGATGAGTTCCCGTGCATTTGTTGCACCGGATTGGGTATTTCATGCACTGGATGCACTGGATTTGTATTCCGTGCACTGGATGCACCCGATTGGTATTTCGTGCATTTGTTGCACTAGATTGTTATTTCGTGCATTGATTGCACCGGATTTATACTACGTGCCTTGGTTGCACCCGATTTATGTCTTGAGCTTTTGTGTTACCAGATTTGTGTTTTTGTGCGCGTTTGCACTTGATGTTCGTATTCGTGCATGCTACCGCACCAGATGTTTTACGGACCTGACGCGGTTTGGTCGGATTTTTGCACATATTAGGCGCTGGGTACTGGATTTTGTGCACACCAGGATGCACTTGATAGAGATTTATATTCGTGCATGTTGAAAGCACTTGATTGAGAATTATATTCGTGCATGGTGGATGCACTTGGTTGGGATTTTCATTCGTGCATATTAGTTGCACTGGGTTGAGTTTTTAATGCACTATAGATGCATTGGATATTGTTGTCATGCACATCCGTTGCACTGGATAAATGCTTTCATGCACACCCGTTGCACCTAGTTTTGCTCGTGTGCATATTCGTGGCACATGTATTGGTTTGGTTTTCCGTACGCATCAGACGCATGTGATGTTGGAAACACCTTTTGGAGCTGATTTTGCTCTTGAGCACTTTGTTTTCTTGATGGGTACTATATTATGTAGTGCCGCACATGACTGATCTGAGGACAGTACCTGAGTACTTTGCATGTATTAAAAGTTTATCAAGAGGTTTTTAAAAAAGAGATATAGTCTCGCTATTTCTTACGTGTCCGCGAGTGACACGAACGTTTATAATGGAAAAACCTTTTTGGGATATTTCAAAAAAAAATGATGGAACATATGTTTGAGCAAAACATATATAAGTATATTTACTATTTTACAATTGAGCGTCCGTCACTTGTGCCATGAGTTACGTATCACACGACGACTCAGGAAAGATTTTGCATGTGTTTTATTTCGTTTTAAAATATTTTTCCAAGGATGCGTACTATACCCGTATTATAGTATTTCACTAGTGCATATTGGATTTCAACAGTGGATTTCGAGATCTGTATCTCCATTGTAACTCCGATGATTTGCGTACAAATCTGATGATTTGCTTGACGCTTGACGGAGTTTGATTTTGAATTTCGTACTCGTTTTCTGCCGCACATGATGCGCTGTGTTATTTCTGTATCTTCCGTGAATTCGGAGCCCCGTGATAGAGCTGAATATTAAAATGGTTTAGTATTTGGGGGGTTTAAATTTAAATTCGGGGACCGAATTTATTTAAGGGGGGAAGATTGTAACATTTCAGAAAATATAAAATATTATTTTTGGAATTTAATATTAAAATAATATATTTCGCGAAAACTACCGATTTGCGAATTTGGGGTTTTCGTAAAATGGTATAAATATATACTAATATTTGTGAAATAATTGTGAGATTAAAATGATTTATTCATTTAAAAAATATAAATTTGTTGAATGTGTGAGTATTGTTTTTGGCCAAAAATTCTTGTGTTGGTTTTTCTTTCCCAGCATGGAAATTTCGAAATTCATGTGCTTGTTATTTCTTTTGGCTATTATTAGGCGATGAACATTTTGTAGGTATTGGAAGTATGGGTTAGTGATGAGGTGTTCCTTTTCATTAATTGTTCTTTGTTTTTGTATAGATATTTTTATTTGGGGTGTTGATATTTTGAGTGATTGTTGTTGACTTCTTTTTGGGGGTAATTCATTGTGTTGATTTATATGTTACCCTTACCACTTCTTGGTTAACCTCACCACTTGTTTCTTAAACTCACCACTTCATATAGGAATCCCCAGAGAACAAAATGAAGGTTCTAGCCGAACCCAGTTTTTGGGGAAAAGCTCATTTTCCTCCTTGCAAAATCCTATGCTCACTTTATTTCATCCCTTGGCAACTTCATTTACCTTCACCCAAATCATTGGGTACCTTGAGACAAAATATTCACACACTATCTCTACTTCACCTTGGACATGTCGGCTAGTGATCAGTCGAAAATACTGTATTTTTAACACGGCAATTTCCCTATCATTTGCACTCATCTAGAAGTGTTCGGTATTCATATTGCACATATTAGCAAAACATCTCTGAAATACCAGATTGCATGTGTTAGACTTTAAAACCGACACTTTTAGGGAAATTGTGTGTTTATCATGGTATCGCATCATCCTTGTATTGCGCAACTCTTGTCTCGGTGAAATTATGCAGGAAAGTCCAGAAACCGAGCCAGAATTACGAAAACAGTGCTGATAAAATACGCCAACTCAAAGGCTAAAGATCTGGAAGTGATAAAAGGCTAATTACAAGATTTAACATATCATAAAAAGGTCTAATGGTCAGCCCAATACCACAGAAGAAGACGCAAGCCCTAAGGCTTCAAAAGCGCCGAGGTTCCTCGGCGGGAGCCTGCTTGCGCCGCGGAACCGCGGCGGCTTGATGGCTTCAATTCCCCAGATTTCCTACACGTGTCTAAGCTAACGGCCCAAGCTTCCAGAACATTGTAGAAATGCCACGTTGCTCGTCTAGAAGGCTCGGCTTAACAAACTATTTCTAGAAGGCTCTCTTAACAAACTTTTGGAGGGAAAACTCAAATTTGAAATCCTAGATCTAGGGTTTTGAGGTCTATAAAAGAGATCCTAGATCTAAGGGTTGAGGAGTTCATCATTAGTTCAATTCTTCATTCTCTCTTCATCTTCCATCCACAAGTTGAGTGATACGACTTGTGTGAAGCCCTAATTCCAATTCAAAATCAAGATCAAGATCCCGAGTACCATTCAAGCAAGAGAGCCTTCAACCTTTAGAAGCGACGCCGGATTTCAACGGAGCAAGAGATCCAAGCCGATCCGCGACTCAAGGAGCCGAGCGAAGCCGAAATCGACGATCTAGTTCCTTCCTTTTGTAAATTCAAGAGAGTTGTAATGAAAATTGTCGATAAATAAAGGTGAAATTTCTATATCTTGCTTGTCTTTTGATTCAACATTATGATTCGATCTCAATTTGTGATTGCGTTTGTTATTATAATGTTTGAGTAAAACTCCGCTCGTATAGGAGTTGTGACGATCAATAGAATGATGATGATTTAGATTCTTTTACAATTCTTAAATCCTATAATGATTGTAAATTCTTGTGAATCAAATGATCGATGACCTAGTTTTGGGATGATCCTTTCTTGATTGTGTTCACTCGAAACTAGGGAAAAACTATTGATCATTTGATTAACTAGAAGCTAGAATTTGAATGAGATTCATTGAAAAGATAAAGGATAAGACGAGGAAACCCTAACTTCTTCGCAAAATCCTTAACCTCGATGAATTATCATCGATCTAGTATCAATTCGTTAAAGGATAAGAACATGAAATCATTAGATCTCATCACATCTATAGATCCGATCTACTCCTACGAGCTACACTTCGAATCTTGATTGTTGGTTGGAAATCATCCCAAATTATCACTTCTTGATTTTAATGCTTTCTTAGATCTAGATATTTTCTCTTTCTTGAGATGCAATTTTATAAATCATGAATTGTTTTTTTTTGTTTTCCTTAAATTTTCGACTCATGTAATTCTAAACACGAACGATTACACTTTCCCTGTGGACGATCCGCACTTACTAACGCGCTACATTCGACACCGTTATTGATTGCGGTCAAAATATTTTTGGTTGTGATTTCTATACAATTTTCATACTACACAATCCGAAATCGTTTTTCAATCAAATGGCGCCGTTGCCGGGGATAGTGCGCTAATTGTTCGTATTTTGAAATTTGAGTTGAAAAGTTTATTCCGTCCATATTTTTAGATCTAAACTCGCACAAACCCTAACCGATTCGTTGTGATTTGTTGCGAGGAAATCTGGAATCATTGGAGCTGGAGAAAAATTTTCAGAGCATTCCATAGAGCTCTGTAAGTGAACAGGAGCCTCTATAGAAAATTGTGTGCAGTGATCCCTTGAAGGCGCCGCGATTCCGCGGTATTAGCAAGCTCCCACCGCGATTCCGCCGCGGTCTGACGTCAGCACTGCACCAAATTTGCTCTGTGAGTCTCTAACTTTCTTATCTCCTCCTCTGTCTGCTCCAATTAACATTTTGTGCAGGTTTCTTTGCAAATAAATCGCAGCGCCGCAAAAGCAAAATAAATTGTGTGTGTTTTGATTTTTGGTTGTTTGCATATTAATACGGAAATTAAGGGGCAAAGACCAAATCCAGATTAGGTGGGGAGTTCATTACCCTTCCTAAGCCCCAAAAATCACAAACTTGCATCCGCATTACCCTCATTAACTAAAAAAGATCTAGAGATGACTCTAAGGACCGTCGCGCTCACTTAGGACAAGAGAAGGCCATAGGTAATTCATTGCTTATCCGCGTTTCTTTTGTGGTGTCTAAGGCAAGTGTGTCGAAAGCTAGTGGTTACTTAATTAGGCCCACTACTTACGTAGTGGAGAACCTCCCACTTACCCGGCACTTACCTGTCCACAGGAGAGACAAAGAGGCAGTGGAGGATTTATCCTGCGACTTGTCTTTTGGCAGTTAGGAGCGGTCTAGAGCCTGACCTAGGTGACCATAGATTTTAGGGTTTTGCTTGTTGCATTTGTTGTGATCGCATCATATTTTCAAAAATCTGTATCATTTTTCAAACCAAACACCAATCATATTCATTCTTTCCCCTAATTATAAATCTACGCTGCCACTTGTACTAACCCTTTTTAGTCCAAGATAGGCTGGACACGGGATTCTAGTGCCCGTTAAGTCCGCGTTACCTCCGATCGACCCAAAAGTCGGTATTTCTACACTTACCTTCTCTTTACCCACCACTACACCCACATCGATGGATCCGTCTCCATCGAACTTCTTTACCACTACTCTGCCGCCGTCCATTGGTGCGCAGAATCCACCTCGCATCTCTCTCCAAGAGAGGTGCTATCCTACTCGAGGTCCCCTTTCCACCTGTCTTTCCACTCCACCAGCCAACGGGGAAAATTTTCAGATTAAACCCCTATACATCAACCTTCTACCCAAATTTCACGATCTCGAGACAGAAGACGCATATGCCTTTATCACCAAATTTGAAAATGTATGCGCAATGATGGGTACCTCACAGCTTTCTATGGATGCTATGCGTCTACGTTTTCTCCCATTCACCTTGTGCGATATAGCCGAGAAGTGGCTGTATAACACAACCTCATATTCCATTTCAAATTGGGAAGAATTCGTAAAAGCATTCCTTAAGAAATTCTACTCACATCATAAAACAGCTCGAGTCCGTAGCGAAATATATCAATTCACCCAGCTTCCAAATGAAACTTTTTCATAATGTCTTAAATGCTTTAAGGATCTGTTAGTCCAATGTCCTCATCACGGAATCCTCAAATGGGAACTGTACCGAATCATTTATGAGGGCATTAATCCTAACACAAGACAGACCCTTGAATTAATGTGTCAAGGCAACTTCATGACCAAAGATGATGGGGAAGCCTAGAAATTTCTAGAAGATTTCGCTGAAAAATCTTTACAGTGGGAGGGTGTGAGTCAATCGTCTAGGGCTGGCAATAACCAATCGGATGTTTCCATAGGAGTTAGAACTGAAATTTCAGCTATGCAAAAGAAACTCGAGACTATGGAAAACAAAATTTTAGCCGCCGCCCTAAACCAAATGTCACTCTCCAAAACTGTATGTGGATGCTGTTCTGATCCTTCTCACTTGACGGAAAAATGTCCGTTTCAAGGTCATGAGCATACCAATGCCGCATTTCAAAGACCTAGAAACGATCCATTTTCTTCCACATATAATCAGGGTTGGAGCAATCACCCTAACTTTGCTTGGAACCAATCACAATCTTAAAACACGGTTCCAACCCAACACAATTTCCAAAGGGTCCCTCCACCACAACAGCAACCACCACTTCAATTGAGTCAGCACCCGTTCCAATCACAAAACTTCCAAAATCCGGCCAACACTTTTGCACCACATGAAAACTCTTTGCAATTGACCGGTACAGATAATACCTCTGCACTAGCACAAACCTTGGATACTTTCATGAAACAATCCATCCAAGGGACGGCAAGTTTGCAATCTTCCGTCGAGAATGTGATGAAGATCATTGCCTCTCAAAATGAGAACATCAAATTGATGGAAGAACAAATTGCACAACTAAAAGCTGAAATGAGTGCAAGAGAGAAAGGGAAACTTCCAACTCAACCTTTACCCAATCCTGGCTATTCACATCATGTGGATGCAATCACGTTGAGGTCTGGAAGAGTGCTTGACAATCACGTTGGTGAAGAGTTTGATGATACTGATAAATCAATCAATAACACCCCGGCTGAGACCTTTCCTCACACACACACTTTTAATTCTGACCCCTGTTCTTCTACCCCACTACCTTCTTGCGAGCCTATTCTTCGTTTCCCAAAAGACTCGCCACCTCAGCCCACCTCTTCTACTCCTCCACGGACGATCCCCACTCCTATTCTGGGATCACGTCCACACACACTTCCTTCTCCTATGATGGACCCAGCGCTTATTACTAAAGCACCTTATCCTAATCGGTTAAGGGCAAACACACCGAGTCCACATATGGAGAAAATTATGGACATTTTAAAGCAAGTTAACATCAACATCCCTCTCCTAGATGCTATCCAACAAGTTCCGTCCTATGCGAAAACTCTTAAGAACTTGTGCACTAGGAAGAGAAAGACTCAAGTGCCCAAAAAGATATTCATGGCAAAAACAGTAGACACAGCCTTTCCCCAACAATTACCGAGGAAACGTAAGGATCCTGGCTATCCTACTATTTCCATTTCTATCGGGGAAAAACACATCAACCGTGCTCTACTTGATCTGGGCGCAAGTGTTAACCTGCTTTCTTTCTCAGTCTATGAGCAGTTAGGGATCGGAGAGTTGAAGCCAACCCATTGCACTCTCCAGATGGCTGACCGATCAATCACCAAAGCTAGGGGTGAACTGGAGGATGTGTTAATAAAAATAGGGGAATTTATATTCCCTGTGGACTTTATTGTAATTGATACACAGCCTGTAGCGAACCCACGGAATCAAATTCCGGTGATTTTAGGTCGCCCCTTTTTGGCCACTTCCAACGCTATCATCAACTGTCGTGATGGTTCTATGACCCTATCCTTCGGGAATAGGTCAATTGAGCTGAACATTTACAGGTTGGGAAGTGTACCCTCCGAACCTACTGCTCAGGTCTGTTCTGTCGACTTAATGGATGTCGACAGCATGGAATTTGATGATCCTCCTGATACCGATCTTGACTCTTTTCATACGTTATTGTTTGACCCAACTATGTATCATACACATACGGACTCTTCCACCGAGATGTCTGGGTCAACAATTAACACTGATTATGAACTGCTTTTAGAGTCTGAAGATCACCCCGCACTTTGTGATGACATTATTCATCGGGGTATTGATGGAACTTTTGAGGAAATCTTCGCTGATGAACTCGCATTTTTAAATGACACGGGTGTTGAGATAACTCATCTGCCAATCAAGGAAATTGAACCTCCACCCCTTCTTCTGAACTGTAAAAAGAATGCGAGTAATCCATCACATTCACTGCACCGTCTCTCCAAAATGAGACGCACACACGTTCTATTCCACTCCTTACCCTTTCCCCACTTCTTCTTTCACCAACCAGAGCATTGTATTGATAAATTTTTTGAATGGTTGGTGTTGACATTCGGTCTTTGCAAAGCTTGGCATCGACCAATGATTTTTGACCCCCTCATATGATTTTCAAAGCTTAACATTGCATAACTCAAGTTTTGGGGGGGGGGCATTTTTTCTGGCTCTTGAAAAGAAAATTTTACAAAATTTTGAGCCAAAAATAAGTTTGGGGGAGGTTCTTCACTTAAATATTTTGCCCCCACTAATAAATTCCTCCCAGGCTTACAGGTTTTTCGAGATTTAGCAGAAGGCAACAGTGAGGACACTGTTGAAAACAAGTTTGGGGGAGGTTTGTGCTTATTTTTGCATCATTTGCATATCATTTGCATAAGCACAAAACATTTTTCAAAACCTATAAAATTTAAAAAATTTCAAAAATAAAAATATTTTTTTGTACATAAATAAGATAATAAAAGATTAGATGGTGAAAAATTACATCCATGAGATTAGAAAAATTTAAGAAAACCAAGAAAATTAGAAGTTTTCTTATACGAACTAGTAATAAGTAGTTATGAGCCGTTGTCCCAAGGGTTAGTAAGATGAAGGAAGTTACTAATCTGAGGATAAAAATAAATCTGAAAAATAGTTTCTATTCTAGAAGCCAAACATTTTGAACGTTGATACCCTGCTATTCGCACTTACACACGTCTTGAAGCCCGGGATAGTAGAGGATACCTTGAAATACTCTTGTCTTAAAGCCGATGTATGAAGGAAATAAGAAAAAAAAGTGAATAAAAAATATATATATAGTGGTGAGAAAAATGGACACTGGTTTTGTTATCACCGAGGGCAATAAAAAATATATAGCGAGGGTACCTCTTCACCTAGTGCCCTAAGGCCAACTGGTCTGGGAGTCACTGCTATGCCTTAGGTGGTGCAAGACGAGGAAAATACACCAAATAAGAAAGCACATGAGTAATCGGTCGGTTAGTACCTCAAGAAGTATTAACGGTCGCATGAAAGTGTGTGAGCAAATTCATTTAAATATTCATTAATTAAAAAGTACTGAGACTGATGGGCAAGAGTATGATAGCTTGAATAGAATTCTCCGGGTGTAGGGATGTCTTTTACACACACGCAGGGTTATATGATCGATGTTTGGAAGAAAGATAGGAAAGAAGAATAAGACGATGTTTTATTGAGGGAGGACGCGATTTCTGACATCTTTTCATGACTATTAAGATAGGGCTCATAACAACCGAAAAGCTAGCTTAGTTGGAAACCCTAATTTTCAAGGCTTTTCTTTTCAATTCTTGTCTTTAAATGTAATATTCATGATCTTCCTTTTATTATTGGATTTTGTGGGTGCAATCCGCTGAAAACCCTCAGGAGACAACACTCCTTCTACTAGGGACGCCTAGAGGTTTAAAGGCTTGTTGCACGTGCTCAGTGCAATCGTGTTGCCTACGAAAGTGTGCTAGTTAGTTTTTCTCTTTCTTTATTTTCTCCTTCTCCTTTTAATAAAACAGTTCGATCGAGACGATCGAAAATAAGTTTGGGGGAATTTGATCAGTCGAAAATACTGCATTTTTAACACAACAATTTCCCTATCATTTGCACTCATCTAGAAGTGTTCGGTATTCATATTGCACATATTAGCAAAACATCTCTGAAATACCAGATTGCATGTGTTAGACTTTAAAACCGGCACTTTTAGGGAAATTGTGTGTTTATCATGGCATCGCATCATCCTTATATTGCGTAACTCTTGTCTTGGTGAAATTGTGCAGGAAAGTCCAGAAACCGAGCCAGAATTATGAAAACAGTGCTGATAAAATACGCCAACTCAAAGGCTAAAGATCTGGAAGTGATAAAAGGCTAATTACAAGATTTAACATATCATAAAAAGGTCCAATGGTCGGCCCAATACCACAGAAGAAGACGCAAGCCCTAAGGCTTCAAAAGCGCCGTGGTTCCTCGGCGGGAGCCTGCTTGCGCCGCGGAACCGCGGCGGCTTGATGGCTTCAATTCCCCAGATTTCCTACACGTGTCTAAGCTAACGGCCCAAGCTTCCAGAACATTGTAGAAATGCCACGTGGCTCGTCTAGAAGGCTCGGCTTAACAAACTATTTCTAGAAGGCTCTCTTAACAAACTTTTAGAGAGAAAATTCAAATTTGAAATCCTAGATCTAAGGTTTTGAGGTCTATAAAAGAGAGCCTAGATCTAAGGGTTGAGGAGTTCATCATTAGTTCAATTCTTCATTCTCTCTTCATCTTCCATCCACAAGTTGAGTGACACGACTTGTGCGAAGCCCTAATTCCAATTCAAAATCAAGATCAAGATCCCGAGTACCATTCAAGCAAGAGAGCCTTCAACCTTTAGAAGCGACGCCGGATTTCAACGGAGCAAGAGATCCAAGCCGATCCGCGACTCAAGGAGCCGAGCGAAGCCGAAATCGACGATCTAGTTCCTTCCTTTTGTAAATTCAAGAGAGTTGTAACGAAAATTGTCGATAAATAAAGGTGAAATTTCTATATCTTGCTTATCTTTTGATTCAACATTATGATTCGATCTCAATTTGTGATTGCGTTTGTTATTATAATGTTTGAGTAAAACTCCGCTCGTATAGGAGTTGTGACGATCAATAGAATGATGATGATTTAGATTCTTTTACAATTCTTAAATCCTGTAATGATTGTAAATTCTTGTGAATTAAATGATCGATGACCTAGTTTCGGGATGATCCTTTCTTGATTGTGTTCACTCGAAACTAGGGAAAAACTATTGATCATTTGATTAACTAGAAGCTAGAATTTGAATGAGATTCATTGAAAGGATAAAGAATAAGACGAGGAAACCCTAGCTTCTTCACAAAATCCTTAACCTCGATGAATTACCATCGATCTAGTATCAATTCGTTTAAGGATAAGAACATGAAATCATTAGATCTCATCACATCTATAGATCCGATCTACTCCTACGAGCTACACTTCGAATCTTGATTGTTGGTTGGAAATCATCCCAAATTATCACTTCTTGATTTTAATGCTTTCTTAGATCTAGATATTTTCTCTTTCTTGAAATGCAATTTTATAAATCATGAATTGTTTTGTTTTCTTTTCCTTAAATTTTTGACTCATCTAATTCTAAACACGAATGATTACACTTTCCCTGTGGACGATCCGTACTTACTAACGCGCTACATTCGACACCGTTATTGATTGCGGTCAAAATATTTTTGGTTGTGATTTCTATACAATTTTCATACTACACAATCCAAAATCGTTTCAATCAGCTAGCAAACTGAATGCCCGAGTTGCATCGATTTAAAAGCGGGATCCTGTATAAAGAATCCTCGACGTGTGTCCTCTTCGACGAGCTTGACCGAAGAGCGAACTTCGTCGAGGCAGCCGCAACATGCTAAGGACTGAGATTGAAGACCGAAGGACACGGATCGATCGGTACCTTCGCGTGTATTCCGAGACGATGAAGCACATCGACTACGCCTGGACGAGGAGTTCCACAGGTGAGTAGATTTATATCTACGGGGGAAGTTGGGTGGATGGCGTATAGCACCCCCACAAATTATGAATGGAAACCGATATATATAGAATACAGTTAGAGAAACCTATGTTAGAAAACTATAGATATAGTTAAAAAGATAGTTAGAGGTGATATGAATGATTGAATATATATATATATATATATATATATATATATATAGATATGAGATGAAAGCTATAGGGACATAACTCTTGGACATGATATGATAGAAATGATGTCTCGAAGTAATATAAGGATATGAAAAGTGAATGTGAATCACAATATATAGATATGTAGTTGCACGAGATTAAGTATGAGGTTTAGAGTAGCTTGACATGAGATTCATATGATAGAAGGCATATGTAAAATGACTTGATGTGAGAGATTATATGACGAAAAGAGTATACGATGAGATATGATGACTTGGTTGATATGCCGTTATATGAATGCCAGTCGATAAGAGATAGGTGATACCTTGCCGATCCCCTGATACGAGATTGATACGGATGTGACCTGAGAGATAGGTATATATATACATGGATACTGATGTGCATAATGAGTGATATGCCGTACGGGACTTAGATCCATACCCCCGTTGTTGTACATGTTGATAAAATCCCTAATTGTTTAATGCCGCCGTATGATGGATTACCGTACACGATGAGTTTATCTGATGATTGATCCATACCCTTGACTAGAGGATACCGTACGATGGTTTGTACCGTACGTGATGTGGTGAGGTTGAATGCCGATTGATAGTTTTACCGACTCGGATATATTGTAGACACGTATACCTTGTAGCGTTTCTCTTACGATGTACTTTATGCTACGCTCATGTTATTTGCATTGCATTGCATATACCGGTGCTAGTACACTTATACCATTATCGATGATGCGTATGTTACACTTACACAGATTGCCGGCTCACACACTTTCATCATCGATAATTGCTATGTCACTTACACGGTAGGATTGCTTCATCATACTATGATATATTGCTATGCTCACATCATTATGCTACGTTGCATGACATACCTTGCTATAGCTACTTGTACATCATGCATACATACTTACATGTACACCCACATACCTTACTATAGCTACATATACCCCTATGTGGTATTGTAGTTGTCATTGACATTAAGACATTGATTATTGTGCTATTGTGCTTATGAAATGCATCATGCATACCTGCTTACATGTAGATACGCATATCTTGCTATAGTTACATGTAAACCTCATATGATGATACACTTGATTTCGGTGGAATTGGGAACCGCATGATATATTTTAAACCGGATTCATTTAAAAGAGCGGTTTTCCCTTAATATGCTCATATTGCTGTTTTATGTTGCATACATCAGATTTCATGGATTTACGCATTGAGATATGGATTTCTTATGATTTATAGATTTGAGAACCGTGGAGGTATTTCAAGAATTTATGTATTGTTTGAAAACCCGATTTCTCTTGATATGATATTTCGAGACGTCCACCATATGTTTTCTCAGTTCTGAGATTGGTATGTGAAACTCGATTCGAGGAGCGGTAAGCACCGTTTGCGGGTACATGGTGGACCCGTTGAGATACCGCGGGGCAAGAACACTCGTATTGTTAGGTGATGAGCCTGGCATGGGAGCACTACCTACCGGTGATAGTATTTGGATTCGGTAGATATCTGGAGGATACCGACCGGAGTTATGAGATGAGATTGGCCGATTCATACTGCCGGAGCCCGTGGGCCGATCCCGCAGACGAAGCCTTTAGTTTCATTATATTGCGAGTGACGATGTTGGACACTCAGGTTCCATGAGACTTACAGATTTGAGGGCCGATCGGAGGATGCGGTGCTTGAGATATGAGGATTTATGTGTCGATGCTGGACACGGGTTTCACGATGTTTCGAGTGTCGGTGTTGGGCACTCAGGTTCTAAGATTTGATGTGCCATTGATGGACACACGTTCTTGATATCCTCATATATTTACATGCACATGCTTTCATGATGTTTCAAGTGGACGAGATCCACATGCATACAGGCATTGATTATATTGTTGGATGATATCCACATGCACACAAGCATTGATTATATTGTTGGATGATATCCACATACATACATGCATTGATTATTGTTGGCATATATGTAGATACGGTAACCCTAGATATCATAGTATTACCTTTATGATATAGTTAACGTAGGAATCGTTGTTTATTTTGATTTCTACCTGATGATATTTTCTACTCACGAGTTGGCAACTCACCCCCGTTGTGCCACAGTTCTTGCAGGTTGACCGCATGGATCAGTAGCGGCATCGCTGGCACACAGCTTACTTTCGGGTGATTTGCTTTGGTAGGTGGTACATGTTGGATCGTGCCCCTCTTGTATTATTATTCTTATTGTATCTAGTCAACTCCATCAAATCAGAAACTAGTGTTTGTATATGTTGTAAGACTTAGCAAGATTTGTAGTTGCGAGACTTAGAGCGATGGGTTATATGTTCGCTGGGTGGGTTTGATGTCTTGCTTTTCATTTTCTTTTGTGTTGATCTTCGCCGTTGGGCATCATATATATATATATGCTTGTGGTGGTTGTTTCCGCCGTTGGGCGTGATTTGCTCCCGTTTGGGGATGCTTTCTTTATATTCTATGTTATACCCGTTTTCGGGGCTAGTTTTTGCAAAAGAGGTGCTGCCGGAATTTTAAAAAAAAAGATTTAAGGACTTTTACTTAAGATTTCTAAATATTGTATCAATGTTTTCATTACTTACTTCTTTTGAAAGGTTTAGATTTCTGGGTTTCGGCTTACTTAAGTTACGTTACGCCTGTAGACGTTGTGTGATCTAAGTGCCGGTCATGAGCTAATATTTCGGGTTGTGACACTTGGTCAATCGACCGATAATCATCCAGAATGCGTTGTTGCCTTTTGGACTCCGTGGTAAAGCTGTCACGAAATCCATGGTTATATGTTCGCACATCCATTGAGAAATCGAAAGTGGTTGCAATAAACCAGCTACCCTTAGATGTTCAACTTTGACTTGCTGACACACCAAGCACTTCGATACATAGCGAGCAATCTCCCTTTTCATGTTTTCCCACCAGAAATATTGTCGCAAATCTCTATACATCTTTGTGCTCCCGGGTGTACTGAATATGCGGAACTATGAGCCTCCTTCATGACTTCTTCACAAACATCTTCTTTAGGCACACACAAACAACTTCCATATCTTAACGAGCCATCTTCATGACTCAATAAATCTGTTCGAAGTCCCGCTTCCACTTGTCCTCGAAACTTCTGCAATCTAGGGTCATGCGACTGTGCTGCTTCAATGCTATCGATTAAGAATGACTGTACTTGCAACTGCATCAACTGTCCCGAAGAATCTGGTAGTACAATCTCCAACTCGAGCCCCGGAAGATCGGCTAGAATCTCTCTCTGTGCAGTCAACATCCGTATCGCTGGCAACCGTCTTAAAGCGTCAGGCACTACGTTAACTTTTCCTGAATGATACTTTAGGTCAAGATCATAGTCAGCCATCAGTTCTAACCATCTACGCTTCCTCATGTTGAGCTCCTTCTGTGTGAACACATACTTTTAGGCTCTTATGATCCGTAAACACTTCAACTCTTTCACTCAATAAGTAGTGTCTCCAAATCTTTAGCGCGAAGATCACTACTGCTGGCTCTAAATCATGAGTTGGATAGTTCTTCTCATGGGACTTTAATTGCCTTGACGCATACGCTATAACCTTCCCATGCAGCATCAGAACACATCCCAACCCTTTTCCAAATGCGCCGCTGTGAATAACCAGTCCTCCGGAACCATCTGGTACTGTCAGAATAGGAGCGGTTGTCAATCTTTGCTTCAACACTTCAAAAGCTGACGCACACTTCTTAGTCCACATGAACGGTACCTCCTTACGTGTTAGCTTAGTCAGTGGTTCTGCTATCCAGGCAAAGTTCTCCACAAACCTTCTATAATATCCAGCAAGCCCAATGATACTTCTGATCTCCCCCACGTTCTTTGGAATTGGCCAATCATGAACAACTGCAATCTTTTCGGGATCAACTGCAATCCCATTTTTGGATACAACATGACCCAAGAACTTCACTTCTTCGAACCAAAACTTACACTTGCTCATCTTACCATATAATTCTCTTTGTCTCAACGTCTGCGGTGCGACTCTCAAGTGTTCTTCATGCTCTTCTTTGCTCCTCGAATAGACCAAAATGTCATCAATGAATACTACCACAAACTAACCTAAAAATGGCGAAAAGATCTGGTTCATCAAGTCCATAAATATCGCCGGTGCATTAGTAACTCCAAATGGCATCACTAAATACTCGTAATGCCCATTTCGAGTTCTGAACGCCGTCTTGCAAATTTCTTCTTCTTTCACCCGAACTTGATGTTACCCTGGTTGTAAATCCAATTTCAAGAATACTCTCGCGCCACTGAGTTGGTCGAATAATTCGACTGTGCGAGGTATTGGGTATTTATTCATAATAGTCATCCGATTTAACTCTCGATAGTCAATGCACATCCTCCGCGTGCCATCTTTCTTCTTGACTAGAAGAACTGGAGCTTCCTATGGTGAACCGTTACTGCGAATCCAACCTTTCTTTAATAACTCAGAAACTTGTCTCTTTACCTCTTCCAGTTCCACCGGTGACATCGGATAAAAGCCTTTGAATTGGCACTACTACAAGAATAAGATCAATCACAAACTCCACATTTCGTTTCGACGGTAAACTCAAGATATCCTTGAACACATCCATGAAATCCTGAACTGCTATCAGCGCTTTATCTACAACTTGTTTACGAATTTCACCTTTCGGCACACACACAAACAGTTCCCTTCATCATGAATTTACAGGCCTGTTCTACGGCTCGTGGGTTAACAGCCAACCACACTTCTACTGCACTACTCTGATAAACTGAGGCGGGTTCGTCAGAACTTCTTTAATCTAAACATCTTACATCAGATCGGTCTTGAAACAGTCTGTACCACTGCAATCATCATATATTCTCCCGTGTTTCTCCTTGTTCTTCGAAACGCAAACGGATTGGTTCTTACGGGACGAGAGGAAAGATATAGTGTAGTTGCTGGATTCAAACTCACGATAAGACATAAACTCATAAGCAATGACGCCGAGAGAAAACAAGGTAATACAACGACCATAAGTCAAGAAAATGAATCAAAATAGGACTCCAGGTTATCTAAATAGAGTACAACATTGTAACCATACCGCGGTACATAGTTATAACTATATAATTCCATTCAATTCGCCCAAATCCTACTATCAGAATCGAGAGAATAAGATGGGAGAAACAATAAGGAACTAGAAGGATTCCAAGGCGAGGTGCAATATCATTTCTATATCGTCAAGATAAAAGAGTTAAGGGAAAGATAAGATTCAAGAATTTGAATGATAAAACAATAATGAGGCAGAACATGTTCCTAAAATTCCGGGTTTCCTGGTTAGTGTATTGGGTCTAATACCCAACTACAAAAGAACCAAACCCGAATAATCCTAAAACCTATGTCTCTGATACCAACAAAACCTTGTCACAATCCGCTTCCCAAAATACGTAAAAACGGTACGTGACAAAGCCAACCATACTACCTATGGCGAGGAAAGATCCTTCCATAGTCACATTATGGCTGTCAATCAGATATCAAGAATAGTAAACTACTAAATCTATCTATCACATGTCCAATAGCCACAAGAACAATAACTGGAAAAGGTAGCAGAAGAAATAAAGATCCAAGGAATAACTAACCCGCATAAGAGCTATATCAATGAGGTGGTCCTCACTGATCGGCGATCCTGTCGAATACTCACATGCTATGTCAAGTATCTGGGCCATGCAAAACCCAGACTTCAGTGCGTCATAAATATCAAAATAATAGTGCAATCAGAATAGGATGCTATAAAAAAGATACGAGTATAAACCATAATCACAGGTGTAAAACGGTGGGCTATAGGTATGTCACGTGTATCCTAAAGTCTGTGCTTCTACGTTATCTATTCCACAAGTCTTTGAAATCAATTAATGGAATCATCAATGTAACTCAATAGTACCCCGTGCGTGCCCGGGACCACGATAAAGACCCTTGGGACTAAATCCGAAACGTGCCACTAAGTAATAAAAACATAGTATCATGTACAGACGAATGATGTCAGCATCATCATTCCGGGGCCCGAAGCCCGTATCGACTGATCAGTCTCTGGAAATTATCGAACTGTTGAGTTACAACTCAGGTTTCATTATTAATTTCCCCTTTCCCCCAGGTTTCGTGTTCAAGTCTGGTATTGATGATATCGACTTAATGCCAACACAGGATAAAGTAGGTACATGTCTTGTTTGTCTAGAAAACAAGTCATGTTCATTAGGACAACAAGTCAGGATTGTCGGCATTAGTAATAATCCAAGTAACATGTTTGTTAATGTGTCGTGAATATGTCAAGCAGTGTATATTAACCGAAAGATACTATATAGAAAACAGTAACCAGTTATCTAAATACGGTAGAAATGACTAATGCATATTATCTATATGGTAAGGTGTAATCAATCTATTCATATATTTATCTATAATAATCATTTTACGTTTGCTATAAGGTATACGGTAATCTAGATAAAGGATACTGAACTGAATCGAAATTTTATGATAATATTATAATGAACTAGCATGCAACTAGATAAAGCCGTTATTGATATAAATACGGATTGACGCGGTAAAATTTGTAAATTGCAAATAACATGCTGACTATTAACATACGCATACTAATAATGACTATATAAAATGGAATACGTAATGTAGCATGCCACACGTTTAGAAACTTGCCTCGGGGATCCACGGATGCACGGCACGCAGCAAGAACGCGAGAAAACGACGGAAAATCTCCATTGGGGCATTTCGTCGAACACTTCGCATGCACAATCGAATATTGACGGAACAGAGATCTAGAGACATAGAAATGATCATCTCGTTCACATGAATTCGGGCCAATCTTTGGAGCCTCGGTTCTCGTCTCGGAGTCCCGTCGAATGGTCTGTCGAATGTCAAGGGTTTGGTGTTGTCAATTTTGGCCAAGAGGGGGAGATGATCTAAGTTGATGGAGGGGCTGTTCTCAGTAGTTGCTTCTTTTGTTTACCATAGATAGCTTTCATTGCCGGTAGATAATCCTTAATCAGCACATCTTCCTTGTATTCTCCTCGAGAAGCATATCTAATTAGAGAGCTCTTACCTCCATTACCAATACTTTCAAACATATCTGTCCACACTGGCCTTGTAATCTCAATTCTCTGTTGAGAGTTTATGTTCACAGTTTTTGCATAACTATACAAATGTAAAAGATACAATGAATGCAAAGATCCCATCAAGTTGGCCAAGCATGTGGCTTGAAGGGTGAGGAACTCGACTATGGTCTCGGTCGAGGTTGGGCCCGTCTATGATTTGGGTCTCGGTTAGGATCAAGTCGTGGCGGCGACGAAGCGATGGCGACGACGAAGCGATGGCGACGACGATGACTGCTCTGTCGACGATGGCAACGACGATGGCTGCTATGTCGACTGCGATAGTATGCTCCGGCCTTGTAGTTGGGCTCGGTGCTGGAGAACAATAGAGGCGAGGGCTGCTGCGATGGAAAGTGATAAACGATGATGATGGCGAATGGGTGAAGCGGTGGTTGGTGACAGCGAGGAGGCAGTGCGTGAGGCGAGATGCATCGATGGTTAACGAGGGAGAAGGAGGCATGGGTGTTAGTTGCGGCTAGGGTTTTTAGTTTGGGAGGAGAGAGAGAAAAATGAAAGAGGATGATGATTGGGCGTATAAATAGGTGTGGGTTTTGGTTATTTGTTGAGTTGAGTAGAGAGAATAAAGAGGTATTTGTTTATTGAAGAAGAGGGGGAGAGAGAGAACGTGAGAGGGAGAGAATCTGAGTTGTTAGGAGAGAGAGAAAGAGAAGAGAAAGAGAGAAACGGGGAAGGAAGAGAGAGAGAGAGAGTTTAAAATAAAAATAAAATATTTAAAATACATAAACTGTTGATATATATATATATATATATATATATATATATATATATATATATATATATATAAAGTGTGTTTGTGTATAGTTTAGAGATTGTTCCCTCTTAAAAAAAAGAAAGGGGGAAAATTCCCCACTATTCAAGTCTCACGTGTTAAACACGTGAGCACCTATTTGCAAAAGTATATAGGCGCTGCAATTAAAAATAAATGGGCTAAAAGAGCCACACGTGTTAAACACGTGAGCGCCTATATGCAAAGCATATAGGCGCTGCAATCAAATAATTGGCAAGCCAAACAGGCCTCACGTGTTAGACACTTGAGAGTTTATATGCATATGAGCGCTAAAAATAAAGCATGCTAAAATCCATGTTAGGGGTAACGTGTTAAACACGTGAGTTCTCCTGCTGCACTCTTTGGAAAGATAGAATTAAATTCTATGTGATAGAATTAAATTATATTTAGGAAATATTTTCCCTGATCTTTCTAATACGGAAAGATTCTTCTCTAACAGAGAATTTTGGATTTAAAATCCAATTATAATATCACCAATCAAACCACCTGATAGAATTAAATTCTATGTGGGAAATATTTTCTTGATCTTTCTCAAACTAGAAAGATCTACTCTGTTAAATAGAGGACCCTTAAATCAAAAATCCAACGGTAATTATAAAACCACCCCCGATCATCTGATAGAATAAAATTCTATTTTAGGAAAATATTTTTCTAATTTTGTTAAATTAACAAGATATTCATAGGAAAATATTTCTTAATCTTATTGAACAAACAAGAAATCTTCTCTGTTAAACAGAGAGCCTTTGGATTGAAAATCCAACGGTGAATAAAATTCACCAATTAATCTTCATGATCTTTCAATAAGAGATTTTCTTAATATACTGATTTTTTCTCTTCTCCTATAAATAGGAGCAAGGAGATTAAATCTAAATATACACAGAACTCCCCATAAGCTTCTGCAAAAATATATACAATGAGCTCTTGAAAAAGAAAGAGAATTTAATTCTCAAAGAAACTTGTCTCGTTGAAACCCTAGGTAAAGAAACACAGAGATCTATTATCTCCCCTTTGCCTTTCTAAGGGTTTAACCTTTCATATAAGAACTCAGTTTTTTCTCTGGTTGAGATTTGCAGAAGAAAATCTCCCCATAAGTTGAGAATTTAATTCTCATCGCGAAGATTCTGTTCTGCAAATTCAAAACTTAGGGGAAAAGAACTAAGTTAGAAAGAAAGAACATGAACATGTGGGAATTTAATTCCTCCAAAAAATTAAGGTTTAACCCTACATAAAGAACTTAGTTCTTAGAAAAGTGAAAAAGAACTCAGTTCTTCAGTACAAACGATAATGATGGTCCAAGATCTTTAAAACTGAGATCTTGATGATCATCAATGACTAAAAACGTCATTAACAGAGATCAATATCTCTAAGAAAACACAATAACAACTTGGTGAATCGATTAGTGCTTAGCACTATTTTGAAACCTCACAAGTTTCCTATGAGAAGCACTTAAAAAAAACAAAAAGAACAGCCAAAGCTGCCTCACGCGTTTCTCACGTGGGCGTCTAAAGAGCAAAGAAAAACTTCTTTGTCAATTAGGCAGCCGCCCCAAAAGGAAGCAGTCATGTGAAATGCACGTGAGCTCTATCCAAGTGCTTAGCACTTCTGTAAAAAGAGGGAAACGAACAAATAAAGTCTAAAGCCCAGCACTCACGTGCTTCCCACGTGAGTATCATGCAGGGTTCTCAGCACTCCATGATTAGTAAAAAATGACTAAAAAAATGCTCACATCTGAGCGCCTCACGTGTTTCACACATGAGTACCACAGGACTCTAGTGCTTATCACTAATCCAGCACCCCCACGTGTTTCACACGTGAACGCTGTATGTCCCGGTGCTCAGCACTGTTGGATAATTATGGAAACTCAATCTCAGCCCAAAATTGGCTAAGTTTCTTGAGGTCAAACCCCTTTGTTTTTTTTAAAACAATCGAGCCCATATGCTCTTGATTTCTAAGGTCTCAAATATAACAAAAAATTCTTAAGTCCACAACAACCCCTTTTCCCTCAAATAAGAGATTTGGTTTAAGGGTACTTCTCTTCACAGCTCTGATACATGTCGTTGTAATTCCTTAACGTCTTCAGAGAGGTGGCGGATCCTGATGACCAACAACTTCTTTTGTTGATACACTTCCAAATTGACGTGCACGCCTCAAATCGGATCGTGCCCCAAATTGGGCACATTCCATATCACCATTGTTCACTTCGTCACGTAATAAATACACATGCGCGCAAGATGGATAATGGAACGAAATGTTCTTAAACTAATATTCGCCTCCAAAATGGTGATAAAGGACCGAAACGTCCTTGAATTAACATTTCGCTTCAAACATGGCGATAATGGACCGCCATGTTCTTAAACTAAAATAATCGAGCCCAAATGCTCATATGTTTAACCTGATCTTAATCTTAAAACAGATTAACGATCCTTAAATCAACCCAAACCCAAATCTAAAAATATACGGATTTAGACTAATTCACGCCCTACGGGCGACAACATAAATTAGTCTCTGTATACAATCCACGGGCAACCAAAACCAAAACAAAACACACGACACGAAGTGAACTTCCGGAGTAGGAGAAAATGGTTATCGCGATGCGATAACGTAATTAACTGCAGTGGTTTCGCCTGCAGGTAAGAGCGTCCCCACAATTAAAAAACCCTCGCAAAATGAGGGGGATCTGATAAAGTCACTCTACAATGGCCGCATCCGTCCAAACATCCGATATACGATGCCATAAATTAACTTGGCATCTTCGTAGAGCTGGACGGATAAATCCAAATAGCATCTTCTCCTACAGAATTCTGGCCAGACATCCCAACGTCCCGATCTCCATTTTTCGGCGGTGAAAAGATTCTGGCATGCCCGGTGGGACATTTTCCTCTTTCCACTCCACACTTCGAGTGTCGTGTTTCGCAAACAAAATCGCGGTTCGCTATGGTTGCCCTTGGATTCGAGATACCAAGATTTGGTGTCATGTTCTTATGCAGAAGAAGAAGAAAAAATCGATGGCTTCCATCTGCACAACTTGCAACAGTAACTCCCGCTTCGCCTTAACTAGAGGCGTGACTAATGGGCCTAACGCGGCCTCCATATTTTCAATACCGGTGGGGCAAGTAATTCAAGCCACTACCGGATTGTTCTTCGGGACCATGATCCCACCAACGAGTTTCAGCGTCCCAGTGCCGCAAGACAAAGCTCCCAAGAAGTCGGTCTTCGATCGACTTGCAACTACAACGGCATCTCTCAACGGACCATCCAAATACGATGCCTCAGTCTTCAACAGGATGAGTCAAAGCTCAGACGTCCCAGTCTTCAACAGGCTGAGCCAGAACCAAAACTGGCTCGCAAAGAGGCTCGTCATACTTGAAGGGGCTACGCCAAAACGGATAGCCCTCCCAACTCCTCCTGCTGGTGAAGTCGTCAAAAGCGCTTCCTCCATCAGAAGATCGGTCTTCGGAAGATTGGCCGTTCCTCGGCAAACCCTACCAAGGACGTCAGTCTTCAATAGGCTGACTCCAGCAACAGTCCTTCACCAAGGCCAGGGACATGAAGAAGCCGCTTCCAAAACTGAGGCGGTCCCGTCTGCAAGACACACTCTACATCGCCGCTAGCTCCGGGTGAGAAAAGCTGGGGGAAACTCCCCCTCTGGACTTACTTCGCCAGCTCCAATGGTGATGCTGTTGTTCCAACCGGGAACAACATTGATCTGCTTAGGAGGGTGTGAAAGATCACTCCAAAGGCGGTGCTAAAGAAATCACCCTCGCCTGCAGAAACCACTGTGCAGGCAAAGCTGGAGCAGCCCCATCAACGGCTCTCCTCCCAAATTCATAGAGTCTGGCGAAAAGTCCAGGACTCCGTGATTGATCAAAACTACTCTCGTCGACCGAAAAAATCGGAAGCTCGGCAAGAGGAAGACCATCCCTCCACCATACAGCGAGGGACTTCTTCCACATGGGTGCCTGTTACAATGGCTCCTTCAACTTCGACCTCCCACAAAAGGAGGAGGCCGGAGAAAATCCCACCGCTTGCAGCAAATTCCAAAGGCGATGGACCCAAATGCCCCAAGGCTGGGGCATGATCGTGCATACGGTTTACATGGTGTTGGGGTCAAAAATTACACCCCGGTTGACCAAGTCAAAGTCAAAGTCAACCCCAAACTAAGTAGGCCCAAGCCCAGGTCAAGTGGGCTCATGCCCGAACATGAAGCGGCCGGCCCCCCATGCCAAAATAAAAATTTTGTAATAAATAATTTTGATGTAATTGTTTATGCATAAATATGAGAAAAATGGGCATAAAGCCAAATTTTTGTAATACGCATGGCTCATGTGCAAAAGAAATGAGCACATGAGGTATGGGATGGGCAAAATGCCATTTTGTAAAGCCCAAGGGGCAATATGTAAATTTTTAAGCCTATAAAAGGCAACATGATAATGAAATAAAAAAAAAGAGAATTCATTCACCTAAAATTCTAGGGTTTCTGTGCCTCCTTCTCCTTTCTCAAGGTTCTAAACCTTCTTCCCCTTTTTGAATTAAATCAAGAGTTTAACTCTTCTTTTTACAAAAAGAAATAGATTTTCATCATAAAATCCACAAAGGGGAGCTCGGATCTCCCATCAGATCTCTAAAGAGGAGGTTTTGAATCTCACCCCCCTTTCCTTCAAGATCCAGCCAAAGAAAAGGAGGAAGAAGGAGACCCATCTCCAAAAATCCCATTCCGGGTGGATCCGAGGCTCAAAAGAAGATCCAAAAATTTCTAGGAGTTTAACTCTATTCAAGATTGTTTCCTGATTAAAAAATCAGGAATTACCTCAATGAGGTATCACGTGTTCACACGTGACCAATGGTCACGTGATGACACGTGATGGTTAAAACTTCATCAAATAGAAGCGAAAACAAACTGCTGAAAAATAACTCAATTGAGGGTCACGTGCTCACACATGACCAAGGGTCATGTGCCAGCACGTGCCAGGCTTTGAAAACCTTACAGCTTAAAAGAATTTAATTCTAAAAGTCAGAAAAAATACTTCAACGAGGTGTCACGTGCACACACGTGATGGTTAAAAACAACATAAACAGACTGCTGAAAAATAACTCAATTGAGGGTCACATGCTCACACGTGACCAAGGGTCACGTGCTAGCACGTGACAGGCTTTCAAAGCCTTACAGCTTAAAAGAATTTAATTCTAAAAGTCAGAAAAAATACCTCAATGAGGTATCACGTGCTCACAAGTGACCAATGGTCACGTGTTGACATGTGATGGTTAAAACAACAACATGAACAAGCTACTGAAAAATGACTCAATTGAGGGTCACGTGCTCACATGTGACCAAGGGTCACGTGTCAGCACGTGACTGTCTTTAAAAGCCTCACAGTTTAACAGAATTAAAATTCTGAATTTCTCTAAAATCTTTCCAAATAGGAAAGGAATAAGGAGAACCGTTGGATTAAAAATCCAAGGGTGATTAAATATCACCAATTTATGGAAAAAATCTGAGACAAGGAATGATTTCCCTAAATCTCACCATAAATAACAAACAGAATATCTTTGGATTGAAAATCCATCGGTGAATAAAATTCACTTAATAATCTAAAGTCTCATATTAATTATGAAAACAAACAAAATCTTTCAATGAAAGATTTACTAAACAAATTGATTCTCTTCCTTCTCTTATAAATAGAAGCCAAAGGAGAATTTTTGGGAGATATAGAGTTTTGGAATCTTGAAAT
Organism: Agapanthus africanus; assembly: GCA_030015575.1. Lineage (NCBI taxonomy): Eukaryota > Viridiplantae > Streptophyta > Magnoliopsida > Asparagales > Amaryllidaceae > Agapanthus > Agapanthus africanus. Next base: position 301,374 of record JASDDO010000145.1, on the reverse strand, counting down.
TTCAGAGAGAAAAGAGAGGAGAATTTAATTCTCTACAAAGAAAAACCCTAGGTAAGAAAAGAAATGGGATCAAAACTTCAATAAAGAGAATTTAATTCTCAATCTAAGAATTTAACTCTTCTACAAAAAAGAAATTAGTTCTTCTTCTGGTTGAAGATCTGTACAGAGCACATCTCCCCATAAGTTGAGAATTTAATTCTCATCGGGTCGAGATTCTGCCATGCAGATCCTAAACTTAGAGGGGGAATTGAGTTTTGAGAATTTAATTCTCCCAAAATTATAGGAATTTAATTCCTTCAAGACGGATGAAACCAGGGTTTAACCCTAATTGAGAATTTAATTCTCTCAGATTATCTTGAATTTAATTCCTCCAAGACAGAATCAGGGTTTCACCCTATACAAGAATTTAATTTTTTACATATATGGGAATTCAATTCCTCTAAAAGAAATTAAGGTTTAACCCTACATAAGAATTTAATTCTTTCACAATAGAAATTTAATTCCTCCAAAGTTATAATTAGGGTTTAACCCTACGGAGAATTTAATTCTCAGAATAAAATAAAGAGACTAAAGAGATCTCTGTACATGAAAAAGACTGAGGTCACGTGTCCCCACGTGACCCCTAAAAAGATCCCCAGAAATGAGAAGGGAAGAGCTCAGAGGAAACGCCTCACGTGCTCCGCGTGACCCCCGAAACACAGAAAGAAAAAGCAAAGGAAATAGAAGCCTTGGGCTCTCTCACGTGCTCCCACGTGACCCCTTAGCAAGTGCTTTAATAATCAGTGTATAAATCCCCATCACGTGTCAACACGTGATGCTCAAAATAAAAATAAAAGTGTTTAACACTTAATTGAAGAACAAAGAAAAGGAATCTGGTCCTACTTTTGGGTGCCCTCACGTGTCCACACGTGACCCCTTTTCCTTTAGTGTTTAACACTAATTCGAGAACTTATACCCAGTGTTTAACACTGGTGTTTTCTAGTGTGTAAAACTAATTTGGGGACTATATTTCCAGTGTTTAACACTGTTATCTTCTAGTGCTTAACACTAACTTGAGAGCTTTAACACTGTTGCTATCTAGTGTTTAACACTAGTTTTAACCTAATTGGTTAATCTTCCAGAGGCAAAGCCTCCCATCCAAAATTGAGTAAAAACCAGAGCTCTAATGTCTACTGCTCAATCACAGATAAAAATGTTATCAGAGCCCTCAAACTTTTGCTTAGCATTGCTAAATAATGTGGGCCTGAAACCAGACAAGTAGACCAATGGTCCAACAAAGCGCCAATATGTCAAACTTAATTGGACTTAGCCCAAATTGGCCATAAGTCCTCAATCCAGACTTAACTGAGCCAATGAGCTTATAATATAATTAATAGGTCCTGGTTCCAAACTGGGCTACAGATCATTTAATCCACCTTAGTTCAAGGGTACATCTCTTCATCCCTTTGATATTTGTCATTGTAATCCCTCAACGTCTTCAAAGAGGCGACGGGTCCCAACAACCATACATTTCACGGACCGTGGGTTCCTTAAACTCATGGACTATGATGTCCTTAACCTCGACCGCGATGTATTAAAACTAACAACGGACTGTGGGGTCCTTAATTCCACGGACTATGATGTCCTTAACCTCGACCGCGATGTCTTAAAACTAATAATGGACTGTGGAGTCCTTAATTCCATGGACCATGATGTCCTTAACCTTGACCGTGATGTCTTAAAACTAATAATGGACTATTGAGTCCTTAAATCCATGGACTATGATGTCCTTAACCTCGACCGCGATGTCTTAAAACTAACATTGGACCACCAGGCCCTTAAACTGGTAATCGACCGCAATGTCATTAAACTAAACAATAGAGCCCAATTGCTCTCTTGTCGGATCTAAACGATCATGTTAAGTTGATCTTAGTCTAAAAATTGGGCTAACGTATCCTTAACAAATGTTTAAATTGATCTTAGTCTCAAATGAGGCTAACGTATCCTTAAACCCAAACCCCCCAAACCCAAATCTAAGAAAGATATGGATTTGGACTAGTCCACGCCCTATGGGCGACAACATAACTTAGTCTCCGTATACAATCCACGGGCAACCACAAACAAAACAAACACCCACGTTGCGAAGTGACCATCTGGAGAAGGAGAAAGTTGTTACCGCGATGCGGTAGCGTAATTAACTGCAGGGGCCTGTGCCTGCAGGGAAAAGCGTCCCCACAATCAAAAACCCCTCAAGCGAGGGGGAATCTGACGAAATCTGCTATATCGGCCGCATCCGTTTAAACCTTCAATACATGGTGCCATAAATCAACTTGGCATCTTCGGAGAGGTGGACGGATAGCACCAATTAGCATCTGCCCCGAATTTCAGGCAAGACATCAGTCTTGCGCCGTCTTTCGAAGGGGAACAGATTCTGGCACGCCCGGTGGGACACCTTCCTCTTTCCACTCCACACTTCGTGTGTCGTGTTCGCGAACCAATCACGGTTTGCTAATGGTTGCCCTTGGGTTTCGAGGTACTAAGATTTGGCGTTTTGTTTGGTGCAGAAAGCAAAGGATTAATGGTTTTCACCTACTCAAAGTGTTCCACATGCAACTGCAACTCGCGTCCTGCCTCAACTGGGGGCATAACCTACGGACCCCAAGCAGCATCCCTGTTCACGATGCCGGTGGAACAGGTCACCCAGGCTACCACTGGGCTGTTTTTCGGGACCATGCTCCTGCCAATGAGCTTCACCGCTCCCGTGCCCGTACCAGAGGCTCCCAAGAAGTTGGTCTTTGATCGGCTTACAGCTACCGCGGCCCCTCTCAACGGGTCGTCCAGCACCAGCGCCTCGATCTTCTCCAGATTGGGCCAAAATTCCTGTGGGCCCGCAATGAAGCTTGCAATCCCAGAGAAGGTCATTCCGAAGAAAGTAACCAACCCTGCTCTTGAAGTCGTCAAGGCGACTTCTCCTGCCAAGGGGTCGGTCTTTACAAGACCGATTGTCCCAACTCCCGCTCCTGCTACCGAAAGGACATCAGTCTTTAACAGGCTGACACCAGCAACGACCCCTCACCTGAACAAGGGGCAAGATAAGGCCATCCCCGTCACCGAGCCAACTCCATCAGCTCGACATGCTCGACGTCGCCACTGGCGCCGGGTAAGGAAGGCCGGGGGCAATTCCCCCTCTGGGCTAGCTCCACCAGTCCCGACGGCGAAAATTAATGCTGCTGTTCCAACCGGGAACAGTTTCGAGCTGCTGAATAAGGTGCGCAGGAATTCGCCCACCGCCGTACTGAAGAGATCTCCTCCCCCGGTAGAGAATGTTGCGGAAACAAAGCCAGAGCAGTCCTCTCAGCGGCTGTCCTCCAAGATCTACAAGGTCTGGCGGCAAGTCCGAAACTTAGTGGTTCATCAAGATTACCCTCGCCGACAGAAAAGGGCGAAGGTTCAACAAGAAGAAAGCCATCTTGCCAAGCTGCGGAAAGCTATCTGGGTACCCACTGCGACGGCCCCCTCGACTTCGACCGCTCCTGAGAAGAGAAGGCCGGAGAAGATCTTCGTGCCTGCGACAAATGTCAAAGGCACTGAGCCCAAACGCCCTAAGTCTGGGGGCATGGTGGTGCATACTATTTATATGGCATCCGGGAAGGAGGATAGCCGCGCTTCTACGGGCCACCGACCACTCACCCGATCCATCACAAGGGCTCGGAACAGCAACAGCAGAAGCTCCAGGAGATGCTGACTGCAATGGCCACACTCACTGGGCCAAGAGAAAGCCCGGAGACATCATCGGAACAACGCCACGAACACGAGACTGATGCTGAATTCCTTCACAGAATGCTCGAAAAGAAGGACAACGAGGCTGCGGAACAAGCAGCCAATATAAAGCAAATGGCTTTTCTGTTCCAAGACATGGTCGGGATGATGATACAGCCGGATCCTCCAGCCGAAGAGCCTCCGATTATCCTCGAAGACGGCAGAGGAGAAACGCCAAATCCACCCCCGGCTCTTTCAACAGCCAAAGAAGAAACAATCTCTAAAGCCGCCCTGGATGATTATATTGCTCAGCAAATACGAGTTCACCAGGCGAACGAAGCGGCCGGCCAAGTTGTCAAAACAGGGCGACCATATCCAAGCTGGTATGATCAGATAAAATACCCGCCGGGCTACACAATACCGAAATTCCATGTCTACAAGGGGATGGGCAATCCCCATCAACATGTCGCCCAGTTCAGGGCTCTTTGTAGCAACACCGGCGGCGATGATAAGCTATTGCTTCGCCAATTCGTCGGCAGCTTATCGGAGACGGCGTTTGAGTGGTACTCCGAGCTTCCAAATGACTCCGTCAAAACTTTCGCAGAGATGGAGTTGCTATTCACCAAGCGATTCACGAGCGCCAGCGAACGCACCCCAATAACGGCGTTGATTAATGCAAGGGTGAAGCCGGGCGAAACTTGGGTTCAATATGCAATCTGATGGCGGAACCTGTGGTCGAAGTGTGAACAGCGCATCGAAGAAGCACCAGCGGTGGGTATGTTCATGGGCACCCTAGACCCTCGTGCACCTATTTCACAACCGACCACGTTCCAGGCTTTAATCGACAAGCTAGCCCAGATGGATCAAATGGGTCACAGACCGTCTCCCCCGAAGCCGGAACCTCGGAACGACAGGGGTAAAGGGAAGGCGACCTTCGTTGCGAGCACCCAACAACAGCCAGTGCCCCAAAGCTAGCAGATCAACTGGAGGAGAGACGGCGCTATTACAATGAGAAAATGAAGCGTCCTTACTCATTCCCACAGGACAAAACGAAGAGGTTGTTCGAGCTGGCGATGCGCAACAGGCTTATCAACTTGCCAAATCCAAGGCGACCACCGCAACCTAGCGAAGTGATTAATCCCAATTATTGCCCTTACCACCAAACGGTAAGCCATCCGATCGAAGATTGCTTCGTCTTTATAGGATGGATCGAGGATCAGTACCTACAAGGCAAGTTTGCGCTGTCTGAGAAGTGGAAAGTAAACCCACCACAACCGCACACTGTTAAGAAGACTGACACACCGGGGGCAACGTGCTCTTTTGTTGAAGAAGCTCCATGGGAGGTCGTGCTTTCAGCCAAAACCAAAAGGATGCTGAATGATCTTCAGACATGCCCGGCGATCAGGTGGAAGAACCCGCTAGAACCCCAGATCATCGAAGGGATGCTGAAGCCGCGCCCAATTCCAAAGATTGGTGCTGATGGCCAAAGTACTCACGCCCAGCCGTCAAAATCTTCAAAAAAGAAGAAGAAGAGATCCGAAAAGCCCGTGAAATCCGGCGACAAGCGCACGGACCTACAAAAACAGATTGACGCGCTGGAAGAGTATAACCAGAAGGCGCGAACCCCAATCACGCTTCAAGAGTTCATCGGCCACGTCCTTGAGGACGAAGATGATGGAGAAGACTCATCAGATGAATCTGAGGACTATGTAGCAAGTTGTCATGTGATCTCTCACTCATTGATAGATGATGAAGAGACTCCTTACACAGAGAAACTGGGGGTAGGTCCCAAGCCGGAATTTCTATGGCCGTCAGACGAAATGATCGACGCCTTCCTGAATGAAATTCATCTGAAAAGTAAAGCCGACCGGGAGCGTGAGATGGCCATATTGGAAAGAGCCAAACGCCGCCGACTGGACGAAAAAGTCGAGATACCCCCGCAAGATCATAGTACATCCGCCACAAATAAAATCAAGTTCAAGACGAGGAAAAGGTTCGCCAAAGCCATATCAATGGGAATGAAGCTACCACCCTCCGAAGCGAATGCCCTTGGTGAAACAGAAATGCATCCTAGCTACTGCTTATATCACCAAAAGATGGCACACCCCACCGAAGAATGCAATGCTTTTAAAAGATGGTGGCGAGGGTATGTTGCTCACCGGTAACATTTCAAGCGGATGAAACGCAAGACTCGTTAGGAGCAAAGAAGTGCGGCTGACGAGCATAAAAGAAATACTGGCAACTGTCGCACGGTCAACGCCGGGGGATCGCAAGTCCTCACCTTCGGAAGCGACTCTGACGAAGAGATGGCTCTTGGCCCTCTCTTTAAAGAATCCACCTTGGGGAAGGAGGAAGAACCGAAGGCCTGTGAAAATATTCAGCTGCGCAATCGCACGCTTCCAGAAAGGAATCTCGGATCCACGAGTAGAAAAGATAAGGAAAAATAAAAGGTCTCTGAGGATATCGCCCTAGATGACCAAGTCATGAAAGAGCTGACCGCCAAGGACCCGCCAAGGAAAAGTAAGCTGGACTACAACATTCTGGCACACTTGAGAAAGTTACCATCGTAGCTCAGCATTCTCGACGCTCTTTTACTATCAAAAGAAGCAAGGGACTCATTGATTAAGGCGCTACAAGAGCCAGAGCAATTCCAATCTTTTCTCGCCGAAGAAAAGATGAAGGACGAGCTGGAGGAAGTACACAGAGCCGATATTACCTTCGACGACGAAGATCTCCTCCTTGGGACGTGCATGTAAGTCCCTGTCATGCACCCCATAAACTTGCGGAGAGGCGGAATATATGAAAAGCAATTATCAAAGCTTCGTAACACGGACTTGAGCGCATGAATCATATCTAAACCGTTACTAGCATACTACGAGAGGTTTAACTACTCGGATTCGAAATTATACCTCACGTTACTTGTCCTTTGGGCCTTCATCGCTGTCCTCCACTCCTCGTAGGCTCCTTGGAACATCGGCACCTCAACGACCTCCTCAAGTCAAAGACGATCCACCCGAGAGCTCCTACTCCAAGCTTGATCTCTAACTTGAGATAACTAGGTTTCTTTAGTTGCTAATCAAAGTGACCTAGGTGATATAGAGTGAGGTTATGGATTAATTAGTCTATCTAATCCTTGATCTCAACACATGAGAGGGGAGGATTAGGGTTTCAAGAATGAGAGAGCTTGAGGAGAGAGAAGGTAAGCATGAGAATGCTATTGAAAAATGAACTCATTTGAATATATCAACCATAATGATTTATCAAATAAATAATTCAAATGATTAATCATCATGGTTGATTCATTCACCTTGTGTGATTCATCATATGAGTCATTAGCTAATTAATGCATCATTTAATTCCATGGATGAATCACACAAATGAGTCATTAAGCAATAAATGCTTATGCCACCTTAACCCCCAAGTCACCATGCATCTAGAAGCTTCCCGGAAAATTACGAGAACGCCCCTCAAATCCGTGAAAACACGGAAAAACTTTAAACTGTATAAATCCAATAACCCGATACTAGAATCTGGCATAAACCAAAGCCGGCTAGTAAAAACTGTCCGAATGTCGTACGTGCGTTTAAACGCGTATGCGTTCGAATCCTTGTCGTAAAACCATACGACCACTATATCGTTTCTCCTGGAGCAGGGAAACTCTCTGTGTGGAACTCTAAAGACTTGACACTATGCTGGCAGTGGGTTTAACCACAGACCGCAAGCGGCACTAGCTGTACGTAACGGTCCCCAGGTAGATGTCGATAAGAAGGCCGATGAGGAAACCCATCCGAACTCCTACTGAGCTTGTCCGTGACAATATCCGCGCAGTCCGGTCTGTTCGTCTAAGAGTATCGCATGTATGGTCTAGGGAGGTGGTAAACGCCAGACCCCTAATAACCGTACAAGTCGTGCCGGTATGGCTCAAAACCATGCGAGAATCTACTGATCAGTCCACCAGTAATTCTCAATCAGCCCTGGCCAGGGACTTATGGTAATGACCAACCAATCACAGTGCGATATCAACTCCCGATACCGGGAGAGACGAATCCCTAACAGTCGCTCACCGCCTTCATGTAGCTCGGGACTGGACCCAACTAAAACCTGTTTGCACGACTCCTTTGAGCCGTGGTAGGGTAGTAATCAAAGCACAGTGGGAACTCACGCGAGACAAATGACGACCTTAAGTCAACAGTATATCTGCACAAATGTCACCTGAGAACTGCTATCTAACGTTAAGTATAATACCATCCAGTCAGTTCTCCTGCGAGTCCTGTCCGGTGTACCCGTAACCCAACAAGCACCTGTATACTATCTCTAGTACGACGTACTGATGACTGTGGGACAGATCATCTCCCCAACTGGGATGAGAAACGTACACACTAGTCTACTCCGGAGTATCGATGTCCTGTCTCGATAATCCTACGACGAGGGAAAAGTATAGGATGTTGCTTATAGACTACCCAGCCCCCACTTGTGTGACTGCCATCACAAGCTGGTAATCAAGCAAAGATCCTATGGGCTATACTAATATGTATAAGTGATACGTTACTAGAAATATATGCACATATTAAAGTAGACACAAACCAAGTAGCATACTACCATTTTTAGCAAGACTGTCAATACAACTATGAATATCCCAAGCATCCATTAAGTAATATACATGCTAGTATGATACATTAATGGCCCCTAGGGCATATACACTAACAATCTCCCACTTGCACTAGGGCCATGAGCTGGCATATCGTAGACCTATCATCTCGAATAGCCTCTCGAACTGCGTCTGAGGAATGGCCTTTGTGAATGGATCAGCAATGTTATTCTTCGTCTCTACTCTTTTCACCTCGATCTCCCGGCGATCTACGATCTCCCTGATCCGGTGATACCGCCTTAAGATGTGTCTGGACTTCTGATGGGACCTGGGTTCCTTCGCTAAACCTTTAGCACCGTTGTTGTTACAATATAGAGGTATTGGATCAACACTGGTAGGAACCACCTGAAGTTCTGTGAGGAACTTCTTCATCCAGATAGCTTCTTTTGCGGCATCGCAAGCAGCTATGTACTCCGCTTCCATCGTTGAGTCAGTAACGGTCTCCTGTTTGGAACTCTTCCAACAGACCGCCCCTCCATTGAGGGTAAAGACATAACCCGACATGGACTTGGAGTCATCTTTGTCACTCTGGAAGCCGGAGTCGGCAAAGGCCTCGATCTGGAGGTCTTTTCCGTCATACACCAAGAACATCTCCTTAGTCCTCCTCAGGTACTTAAGAATGTTCTTTACTGTTATCCAGTGATTCTCCCCTGGGTTTGCCTGATACCGGCTTACAACGCTCAATGCGTATACTACATCTGGTCTGGTACATAACATCGCATACATTATAGAGCCTACCGCTGAAGCGTAGGGTATAATCGACATGCGATCCCTTTCCAAATCAGTCTTGGGAGACATCTCTTTGGAGAGGGTGATTCCGTGACAAGCCGGTAGGTTACAGCACTTAGAATCTTCCATACGGAATCTTTTCAATATGGTGTCTATGTACCTAGACTGCGAAAGTCCCAACATCCTTTTTGATCTATCACGATAGATCTGGATCCCCAGAATGTTGGTGGCATCACCCAGGTCTTTCATGGAGAACTTCTGTGACAAAAATCTTTTGACTGACTGTAATATAGGAATATCATTTCCCATTAGGAGAATGTCATCCACGTACAAGACGAGGAATACTATAGCTCTCCCTACAATCTTTCTGTATATGCATGGTTCATTTGGATTTTTGATAAAGTTGAATTCTTTGACATCATCATCAAAACAGATGTTCCAACTCCGCGATGCTTGCTTTAGTCCATAAATGGACTTAAGCAACTTGCATACTTTACCGCTGCTCCCACTCTGAATGAATCCCTCTGGCTGATCCATATAGACGCTCTCTTCCAAATTACCATTTAGAAAGGCCTTCTTTACGTCCATCTGCCAGATTTCATAATCGTGGAAGGCAGCAATAGCAAGAAGGACCCGAATGGATTTAAGCGTAACCACTGGAGAAAAGGTTTCGTCATAGTCCAAACCAGGTCTTTGACGGAAACCCTTTGCAACAAGTCTAGCCTTATAGGTTTCAACCTGTCTATTTACACCAATCTTCTTTCTGAAGATCCATTTGCATCCTACGGGTTTTACCCCATCTGGAGCAATGTCCAAAGTCCATACTTTGTTAGTGTACATGGACTCCATTTCGGTCCGCATTGCATCCAGCCATTTTACTGAGTCACCGCTCTGAATGGCTTGCTGGAAGCTAGTAGGGTCATCATTATCAATGACGCAATCTTCTCGATCCCCGTCTATAAGAAAACCGTAGTATCTTTCAGGCGGATGAGATGGCCTACTACTTATGCGGATAGGTGCTGGTATGTCCCTTTCTTCTGAAACCTCTGGTTCTACCATACATTCAGTAACAGCTTGTAGTTATGGAATTTCTTCCAGTTCTACTGCGCTCCCACTCTTCTGATTTTCTAAAAATTCAGCTTCTAAGAAGTGGGTATGACGAGAAACAAAAACCTTTTGTTCCTCTGCGTAATAGAAATAATACCCCTTGGAGTTCTTTGGATATCCCACATACTTACACTGTACTGAGCGTGCCTCGAGCTTGTCCGGATGCTGCCTTTTTACAAAAGCTGGACATCCCCATGACTTCAGGTACTGAAGATAGGGTTTCTTCCCACTCCACATCTGATATGGTGTGGTAGGCACAGTCTTGGTCGGAACCTTGTTCAAAAGATATGCAGCAAATTCTAGCGTATAACCCCAGAAAGATCGCGGTAACTCAGCCTTACTCATCATGGAACGAACAATATCCAATAGGGTTCGATTCCTCCTTTCCGATACACCATTATGTTGTGGTGTGTATGGAGGAGTAAGCTGAGAGAGAATTCCATTCTCTTTTAAGTAACCTAGGAACTTGGCACTTAAGTATTCACCACCTCGATCAGATCTCAGGGTTTTGATACTTTTGCCTTTTTAGTTTTCCACTTCATTCTTGTATTCCTGGAATTTCTCAAAAGCCTCGGATTTATGTTTCATTAAGAAGACATGTCCATGCCTAGAGAAATCATCCATAAAAGTAATGAAGTAGGAATAACCACCTCGCGCATGTGTAAACATTGGACCGCATACGTCACTGTGTATGAGTCCCAAGAGCTCGCTTGCTCTTACTCCGTGTCCAGTAAACGGAGTCTTGGTCATCTTTCCTATGAGATAAGATTCACAAGTAGCATAAGATTGATATTCGAACGGTTTCAAATATCTTTCTCTATGTAACTTAGTTAACCTTCTCTCACTGATGTGACCTAGTCTACAATACCATAAGAAAGCCTGATTTAATTCCGGAGACTTTCTTTTAAGTGTGTTCTGGACATTGAAAACCTGAGGTTGACTCAATACGTATATGTCGTTATCTAATGTACCGGACCCAATCAAAACTTGATTTAGGTAGATGTGAACTACATCGCTTACGAATGTAAAATCATATCCCTCTCTCGAAAGTGAGGATACTGATATGATTTTACAAGTCATACTAGGTACATACAGACAGTTACGTAGAATCAATATCTACCCACTTGTTAAACTTAGGCGATATTCTCCCATGGATTCAGCGTCCACGCTCATTCCGTTTGCAACTCTGAGAGACAAATCACCTACCTTCATAACTCTATGGTTTCTCAAAGCATGTAATGAATTACAGATATGAGATCCTGCTTTGGTATCTAGTACCCAGGAAGTAGAGTTAATTGACAAGTTCTCAATTACAAACACATTTTAGGCTGAAGCCACAACATGCTTCGTATCCTGGCTACTGGCTTCTAAAGCCCTGCAATCTTTCTGCTAATGCCCAATCCTATAACAATAGGAACGTTCCTCTTTTACTACATTCAGTCCCGAAACTTTTGCCCTTCTCTTTCCTTCTACTTCCCTGGTTTCCTTCAGGGTAGAAGGCAGAGACTGTAGAATCAAGTCAGTATCTGACTCGTTTCCCAACGTGGTCTCCAGGTCCTTGAGCTCATCAATATAGCTAGTCATTGTAAGGATGTTGTCCTCTACAGATGACCCGAAAACCAACCTCACTTGAATTAATTCATTCGAGGTCTCATATCTTGCGATATGAGATTGCTCTCTATATAAATCTTTGTTATGGAGAAAGATGGAAACTGAGTCCATCTTCTCGTGCTGCTTCTGGTTTACACCATCAACTGAAGCCAACACGAGGCACTTGGTTTTCGTTTTATCCTTTTCCCTTGTCTGACGGATATCCATATCCGCGACAGTGGAAACTGGACCTGGGACGGCGGGATCTTGAGTAGTAATAGGGTGGTCCAGCTTATCATAGGCAATGGACATCTGGACAGACCTTTGCCAGTCATAAGTCAGATTCAGTCAATTTGTTATCTAGATGTAACCTAGTCGTGGTCACAAGGTCGCTGCAATTAAGAGAGAGAGAAGAAAACACTTTAGCATGATGCTCTTGCTGTTAGTTGTATGTATGCCCTAGAGGCCAGTATTGTACAGATGATGTATATTATATTGGATGCTTGGACATATATAGAAAGGACTTTCTTGCTCGATATGATAGTATGCTATCTGGTTGCTCTTTACTTTAACATGTATACTTGTTTCTTTATACTGTCTTATAGTTACATGTTGGTAAAGCCCTTAGGATGTGTACTTGACTACCTGGACTATGATGCGGATCATACTAGTGGGAACATGGTAGTCCATAAGTACATCCTTCAAGGTCCCTAGTTATGGGTGTGTCGAGACAGGGCATCGATATACCAGTGTAGACTAGCGTATACGCTTTTCGACCCATGAGATGGGCGATGGATGATCCCATATCCATTGGTGTTTGACATCAGAGATGGTATACGGGTGCTCAGTGGAGACTGGGTACACTGGACGGACTCGCCGAGAACTCCCAGATGGTATTATACCTCACGTCAGATGGCAGTTCTTTGGTGACACTTGTAGAGGTTAGTCTGTAGACCCGAGATCGTCATAGAGTCTTGTGTGATTCCCACTTTGCTTTGATTTCCACCTTACTACGTCCATGAGGGCATCCAAAACGGTGGTTTTTGGGTACAGTCCCGAGTCACATGGAGGCAATGAGCGATAGGAGGGGTTTCGTCTCTCCCGGTATTGGGGGTTGATGTTGCGCTGTGCTCGATTGGCCGTAACAGGGAAGTCCCTGGCCAGGGCTGATTAGAGATTTACTGGTAAGTGTTACCAGTAGTTTCTCGACCCGTTATGAGCCTCACATCGGCACGACTTATCGGTTATTGGGGTCTGACGTTTACCACCCCTAGACTTGATATGCGACATATCAGACAAGGAGACCGGACTGTACGGGAAGTGTTACCGGCAGGCTTTTAGAGGAGTTAGAGCGGGCTTGCTTGCTGATCTTCTGATCGCTCAATACCCGGGTGGCCGTTACGTCCAGCTAGTACCGCTGACGGCTTGTGGGTGCTTGATGTGATCATCACCTACGGCCGGCGTATTGACGAGTCTTTAGAGTCCTACACAGAGGTTTTACTGGCTCAGGCAAAACGAAATAGGAGCACGTATGTGATATGTGCGAGACCGAGAATAAATGTGAGTATGTGATACCGTATTCTATTCTCGCGACTTTTTGTATCGATCGGTTATATATGATATGACTGGGTTATCGAATCAAGTGTTGATTCGATAAGTCGATACGATGAATGTTAGTCGGTTATATGAGATATGACCGGATTATTAAGTCAAGTGTTGATTTAATGATTAAGTGTATAATAGTATATTAGATATACTAGTTTACATTTACTAACACTTGTTCACTTTAGGGTTTTTCTCACACTTGCACACTTGAATATATATATATATGATATATATATTAAAAGTGTTTTCTTTTATATCATGGTTGATGATACACTAAACATGGGTGTACAAGACACACACCATTCTATATTTAAATGGTGGTTTACATTTATTTATGGTAATTACAAATTAGTGGAATTTTTCATAAGCATGAAGCTTGTAGAAGCTTGTGGTTGCTTTGAAAAAGTCCACTTGTTTTGTTTTACCTTAGATCTTTGTTTAACCTAGCCATCTAGATTAGCTATGGTTATGTCTCTACAAGAGTTAGTATATGATACTCACTCACCATGGTTAGCATACTCACTTGATCATTATCCTCATTCTTTTCTTTTGTTCATCATCTTCTTCATTTGTTCAAAAAGAAAAGCTAGCTTGGGTTTGATCCAAAGTGAGAAAGCTTGTGAGAAAACAAATTCTAAAGAGAACCCTCTTCCTATTTCTCCATCCTCTACTAGACTAGCACTTTAGTATAGAGTGTTTGCTTCACTAATTCTCAAGTTAGTGAAGTAGAAGCTTGAGTCGGAATTTCCTCGACGTAGATCATCCTCGGCCTCGGAGACTTCAAGCAAGGTCACACCTTTCGCCTCGTGAAGCCATGCAAGGGTCCGGGAGAACCACGATCACAGCGAAGGGACTTCATCAAGGAGCTAAAAAAGTGAAGGACCGATCTACAAAGGTTGTATTTCGTATCCCTTTAGAGTAAAGTTGTTTACTTGCCTTTTGTATCGCCTAAACTCCAGTATACGATCTTGCTTAGTGTTAATCGGCACATAAAAATTTTATTTTGGCATGGTCGATGCCTTGTAGAGTCTTGTTAGTGTGCCTAGTAACCCTACAGTGATATCAGAGCCTAGCTAGAGCATTTGATGATGTGTTAACGAAGTTAAAACTCCGAACGAACCCGACAACGTCGAAATCAACCCCTCTCTGGACTTTTTTCAAAATCTGGGTTTTTTCAGAATTAAAAATACTTAAAAAATACAGCAGTGATTTCTAAGAATTACGGCGCAAAATGATGACGTAATATGTACGGACCGCCGCGGTTCCGCGGCAATACCCTGCTTGTGCCGCGGAACCGCGGCCGTACAGTGAGACTTTGACAGTTGGTTTGCACAGTAATTCTTCTATCTGATTGTGTTATTTTATGGGTATTTTTAAACTGACTCAAGTGTTGAGTTTTCAGGGGTTCATTTTGTAATCGTCGATTCGATCGGAGAATTTAATTTTGTTTTGTTATTCCGGATAATTTAGAAAGTATTAAAATGTTCGAACGAATATCCTTAACTCAATTTTTCCCGGCACGAAAAAGTTTCAAGTGTTGAATTTTTACCGTGTTTGAATCTTTCGGAAAAACGTGCATGTGATGTGATGGACCCTCGAGAAGACAACAAACCTTAACTCGATTATGTGACCGTCTTGAACTGCCCTTTGAACCTTAGGGTTTGGGGCAGTACGGCGTGCCACATGTGAGGCGTTAGCTTGACCCTTCTACGGCTGGACCGTTGCTACTGTGACGTATTCTGGAATTTTTGAACTTCGCTCAAGTGTTGAGCTACTTTGGAAATCTTGGGTGTTTGATGATCTGTTCGGAAAGTTTAATACAGTCTATTTATCTGGAATGTGATACAATATGTGGAATTCATACCGTTAGGCATGAAATGCGAAATATGTGATATTTCGGATTTACGATGTCTAAAGAGATTATGGATTCCAAATGTTGTAGTTTTACACTTTCTTTTCTGCGACCGTAAGTGTAATATATGATATTGCCGGTTTCGTTGCTATATGTCAACGACAATTGGGATGCCCATAATTTTATTACGTTGATGACATGTGATGTTCTGTGTTGCTGGATATGTTATATTGGAACGTCGCGTTCTGAATAGCCGGGGTTTTTTATGTGAAATGAGAGTTTTTATTTTCATTCATGTAAAATTTAAATGTATATAATATTCTTTTATTGGGGCACTTCCGGGTCGAGGTTGATGTCACCATTTGTATATTATTTACTTTTCCGCACTAGGATAGACCCAAGGAGGGGAGCACAAGTAACCGGGTTCTAGGGTCCAGTAGGAGACCAACTCGAGGAGTTGAGTCCGGGTCTCCTAACCCTAGAATTAGAAGGGTTTCTTGCCACTCTCGTAGGGGTCTAGGGATGTGGGTTTGGCTATTCCTCGCGACCGTGGAATCCGTGTTTTATAGAGGCTCAAAATAAAACACGGACGTCCTAGTATATCCAATGTTTCATAAATTTCTTCTGCTGCGATATCTGTGATGTGATCATTTGATGTTCTGTGATAAATACTGTATATAGTATATATGATATATTATATAGACGTTACTTATGTTTTACACCCGCGCTAGCCATGCCCTGCTCTGCCGTTAGTTACCTAACCTAACGGTGCACGAGGGGACATCGAGGCGAATGCGGATGGCATAAGTGTACGTCGTATTTATCTGTGATGTTTAGGTGATTTAAATGATGGGACTTCATTAATGTGATTAATGAAAGAAAAGAAACCTAAAAGATGTTGTAGAATCATTTTTTTCCAAAAAGGGTAGCTACAGTTTTGTTTTGCATAGCGGTATATATGATATACCTTGCACTTTATTCGATGGGGAAAGAGCCGAGATCCCTTCACCGGGAGTGACCTCTTTAGCAAAACTGGCAGATGCTACAACATTCGGTTTGACTTTTTGATTGCTTTTGGAGTTTTGCTTTGCATAGTGATGTATATGATATATCCTGCACTTTATTCCATAAGGAAAGAGCCGAGATCCCTTCACCGGAAGTGACCTCTTTAGCAAAACTAATAAAAGCCTCAAAATCACTCCATTTCAAAATTCACATGATTCTACGATGATATCAAGTTCATTACGCAATAGGTTTTCAGAAAAACCTGTCGTAGCCCTCCGTCATTTCAGATAAGTCCTGCTTAGTATTCGTGCTGCGTTTGTTGACCTTGTCAAGGCGTAGTGTGCGGTAGCTGACCAGTATTTATCTGTTTATGCATATGATGCAGATTGTTTTAGGGTAGTCGTACGGCCTTGTTGACCTTGTCAAGGGTCGTGCGGGTGGGTTTAATTCAATCAAGAAATGACGGGTTGAACTTGACTTACGGTCTATGGTTTGTTGACCTTGTCAAGGTCATAGATCGTTTGGGGCAAAATATTATCGGGAATTTCAAGGGTTGAAATTTGCAATGAGATTGCATACCTTCTATAAGATAGTTGGATCCCGATATCCATTGCGAGTAATTGTTACTCCTGGGAGAGTTTTACACAGGACAATTAGCCAATCAAGTAGGTGTCTAGAAAGGTGTCAACGGGGTTACGCCTCTGGGAAAACGAGGTTTACTTTAATTAGGTCCGTGCGAAAGCACGGGGAACCTCCCTCAAAGTACCGATACTGGCCTGGCTGAAAGATTGGCGAAGTTGTAGGGTGTAATTAATCCCGGCTCGTCTTTCCTTTTAGGGTTTGCAGGAAGATTTGATAAAAACAGTGGGAGCCATCCTGATTAGATAAAATAATAACCAATCTGATCTTGCAAGAGCATACGCTAAAGTGTTTTCTTCTCTCTCTCTCTCCAGGTAGCAACCATATCATGCCTTAATAAAGATAATAATATAGATGTATTGACCGAACCCGCATGTTATACTGTGCTGGGGAACGTTGGTCCCGTTCTTTCTTATAAGAGTTATAGGACTGAACAGGATATAGGGGAATACCAGGATTCCCATGCCACCCGAATGAAGAAAGTACATGTTGATGCATTTTCTTCGGGTGTGTTCATTACAGAGAACTGTTTCTCCATTTCCTCTACGTCCTGGGTATTAGATACCGAGTCAGGATCCCATATATGTAATCAGTTACATGGGCTTAGGAAAGCTAGAGAACTTGGAGAAGGTGATAAAGACATAAGGGTTGGAAATGGTGCAATTGTTGCAGCTAAAACCGTCGGGGAATATCACCTTGTATTGCCAACTGGTAATACATTGATTCTGAACGAATGCTATTTCATACCGAACCTGATATGCAACATTATATCGGTTTCTTTGTTGAGTAAAGAGGGATATAATTTTGTATTACAGGATAATGTTCTGAACATTTTCCTTAACCAAAAGTTGGTTGGATCAGGCACATTGTGCAATGGCATTTATGTTCTAAATCAATCAACGGTTCTGAGTATAACAAACACATACAAGAGGAAGAGTTCAGAACTGAACGAATCCTTCTTATGGTATTGTAGACTGGGTCACATCAATGTGACACGACTAGCTAAGTTGCATAAAGATGGATATTTGAATCCGTTTGAATTTTCATCTTATGACACTTGCCAGTCATGTCTCAAAGGCAAGATGACCAAAACTCCGTTTACTGGACACGGAGAGAGAGTTACGGAACTCTTGGGACTGGTACATAGTGATGTATGCGGCCCCATGTCTACACATGCCAGGAATGGTTCTGCGTACTTCATTACATTCACTGACGATCTCTCTAGATTCGGATATGTGTTCCTGATGAAACACAAATCAGAAGCTTTTGAGAAATTTAGAGAATATAAACAAGAAGTCGAGGACCAAACCGGGAAAAGTATTAAAATCCTACGATCTGATCGATGAGGTGAATACTTGAGCAATGAATTCCTGGACTTCCTAAAAGAGAATAGGATTCTCTCTCAGCTGACTCCTCCATATACACTACAGCACAACGGTGTATCGGAACGGAGGAACCGCACCCTATTAGATATGTTGTGCTCTATGATGAGCACAGCTGAGTTACCTATTTCCTTCTGGGGGTATGCACTGGAGACAGCAGCATACCTATTGAATCAAGTTCCATCTAAATCTATACCTACCACACCATATGAGATATGGAGTGGGAAGAGACCATATCTTAAACGAGTTAAGATATGGGGTTGTCCGGCCTATGTCAAAAGACAAAATCCGGACAAACTCGAGGCACGGTCAGTTCTTTGCAAGTTTGTGGGATATCCAAAGAATTCATATGGATATTTTTTCTACCACAGTGAGGAACAAAAGGTGTTTGTTGCTCAACATACCACATTTTTAGAAAAAGAATTTCTTGTAAATGAAATTAGTGGCAAAGTGGTAGAGCTGGAAGAGGTTCCAGATACACAAACTGCAACTGAAGATTTAGTGGAACCAGAGAATTCGGTAGTTACCAACGAACCCCAGCCTCTCCGTCGATCTAGTAGGGTTCCTTACCCACCTGAGAGATACTACGGTTTTCTCATAGATGGTGGGAGCGAGGATTGCATCATGGTTGATGATGACCCAACTAGCTTCGAGCAGGCCATCACGAGTGGGGACTCAGTGAAATGGCTGGATGCGATGCGGTCCGAGATGGAATCCATGTACACTAACAAAGTATGGACTTTGGAAGATGCTCCTGAAGGGGTAAAACCCATTGGGAGCAAGTGGATCTTTAAGAAAAAACTTGGTGTAGATGGGAAAGTGGAGACTTTCAAAGCTAGACTTGTTGCAAAGGGTTTTCGTCAAAGACCAGGTGTGGACTATGACGAAACCTTTTCTCCAGTGGCTATGCTTAAATCCATCTGGATCATGCTTGCCATCGCTGCATCTCATGACTACGAAATCTGGCAAATGGATGTTAAGACTGCCTTTCTAAACGGTGATTTAGAAGAGTGCGTGTACATGACTCAGCCGGAGGGCTTCGTAGATAGTGGGAGCAGCGGGAAGGTGTGCAAGCTGCTTAAATCCATTTATGGATTAAAGCAAGCATCATGGAGTTGGAACATCTGCTTTGACGTCGTTATCAAAGAGTTTGATTTCGTCAAAAACGTAGATGAACCTTGTATCTACAAGAAGGTGGCAGAGAGTAAGGTTGTCTTCCTCGTATTGTACGTGGACGACATACTCTTGATAGGAAATGACATTCCTATGCTGCAATCGGTGAAGCTCTTCTTATCACAAAGATTCTCAATGAAAGATCTTGGTGATACCTCCTGCATATTGGGAATTAGGATCTATAGAGATAGATCTAAAAGGATATTGGGATTGTTCCAATCCAGGTACATTAACACCATACTAAAGAGGTTTAGTATGGAAGAGTCCAAACGTGGGTTTTTACCCACGATCTCAGGGCTCACTCTCTCCAAAGAGATGTCTCCCAAGACTGATTTGGAGAGAGCTCGCATGCAAGGGATACCCTATGCTTCGGCTGTAGGCTCTATCATGTACGCGATGCTATGTACCAGACCCGATGTAGCATACTCACTAAGTGTAGTGAGTAGGTATCAAGCGGATCCTGGAGAGAGTCACTGGACAGCTGTGAAGAGAATTCTCAAGTACTTACGAAGGACTAAAGAGATGCTCTTGGTGTATGGTAACGGAGAACTCCAAGTGGAGTCCTTTACTGATTCGAGCTTCCAGAGTGATAAGGACGACTCTAAGTCGCAGTCGGGATTTGTCTTTACCCTTTACGGAGGGGCGGTTAGCTGGAAGAGTTCCAAGCAGGAAACCGTGGCAGACTCGACGATGGAGGCTGAATACATCGCTGCCAACGATGCTGCCAAAGAGGCTGTCTGGATCAAGAAGTTCATTACTGAACTTGGTGTGGTTCCATCCATTGAGCATCCAATACCTTTGTATTGTGATAACAATGGAGCGGTGGCTTTAGCCAAGGAACCCAGGTCCCATCAACGATCCAGGCATATTCTGAGGCGGTATCACCTGATACGGGAGATAGTTGATCGCCGGGAGATCGAGGTCAGGAGGGTTGACACGAAAAACAACACAGCGGATCCACTCACGAAGGCCATTCCCCAGATACAGTTTGAGAGACTCTTCTAGATGCTCGGTATGCGATACTACAGCAGCTGGCCCTAGTGCAAGTGGGAGATTGTTAGTTGTATGTATACCCTAGAGGCAGTATTGTACAGATGATGTATATTATATTGGATGCTTGGACATATATAGAGAGGACTTTCTTGCTCGATATGGTAGTATGCTATCTGGTTGCTCTTTACTTTAACATGTATACTTGTCTCTTTATACTGTCTTATAGTTACATGTTGGTAAAGCCCTTAGGATGTGTATTTGACTACCTGGACTATGATGCGGATCATACTAGTGGGGACATGGTAGTCCATAAGTACATCCTTCAAGGTCCCTAGTCGTGGGTGTGTCGAGACGGGGCATCGATATACCAGTGTAGACTAGCGTATACGCTTCTTGACCCATGAGATGGGTGATAGATGATCCCATATCCATTGGTGTTTGACATTAGAGATGGTATACGGGTGCTCAGTGGAGACTGGGTACACTGGACGGACTCGCCGAGAACTCCCAGATGGTATTATA
The DNA here is from genome assembly GCA_030015575.1 of Agapanthus africanus. Taxonomy (NCBI): domain Eukaryota; kingdom Viridiplantae; phylum Streptophyta; class Magnoliopsida; order Asparagales; family Amaryllidaceae; genus Agapanthus; species Agapanthus africanus. The sequence goes on along the minus strand of JASDDO010000145.1, from coordinate 280,391 downwards.
CCTCACGTCAGATGGAAGTTCTCTGGTGACACTTGTGCAGGTTAGTCTGTAGACCCGAGATCGTCATAGAGTCTTGTGTGATTCCCACTGTGCTTTGATTTCCACCTTACCACGCCCATGAGGGCTTGCAAAACGTTGGTTTTTGGGTACAGTCCCGAGTCATATGGAGGCAATGAGCGATATGAGGGGTTTCGTCTCTCCCGGTATTAGGGGTTGATATTGCGCTGTGCTCGATTGGCCGTAACAGGGAAGTCCCTGGCCAGGGCTGATTAGAGATTTACGGGTAAGTGTTACTAGTAGTTTCTCGACCCGTTATGTGTTAGTTGTATGTATGCCCTAGAGGCCAGTATTGTACAGATGATGTATATTATATTGGATGCTTGGACATATATAGAGACGACTTTCTTGCTCGACATGATAGTATGCTATCTGGTTACTCTTTATCTTAACATGTACACTAGTCTCTTTATACTGTCTTATAGTTACATGTTGGTAATGCCCTTAGGATGTGTACTTGACTACCTGGACTATGATGCAGATCATACTAGTGGGGACATGGTAGTCCATAAGTACATCCTTCAAGGTCCCTAGTCGTGGGTGTATCGAGACGGGGCATCGATATACCAGAGTAGACTAGCGTATACGCTTCTCGACCCATGTGATGGGCGATGGATGATCCTATATCCATTAGTGTTTGACATCAGAGATGGTATACGGGTGCTCAGTGGAGACTGAGTACACTGGACGGACTCACCGAGAACTCCCAGATGGTATTATACCTCACGTCAGATGGCAGTTCTCAGGTGACACTTATACAGGTTAGTCTGTAGACCCGAGATCGTCATAGAGTCTTGTGTGATTCCCACTGTGCTTTGATCTCCACCTTACCGCGTCCATGAGGGCGTGCAAAACGGTGGTCTTTGGGCACAGTCCCGAGTCACATGGAGGCAATGAGCGATAGGAGGGGTTTCGTCTCTCCCGGTATTAGGGGTTGATGTTGCGCAGTGCTCGATTGGCCGTAGCAGGGAAGTCCCTGGCCAGGGCTGATCAGAGATTTGCTGGTAAGTGTTACCAGTAGTTTCTCGACCCGTTATGAGCCTCACATCGGCACGACTTATCGGGTTATTGGGGTCTGACGTTTACCACCCCTAGACTTGATATGCGACATATCAGCGAAGAGACCGGACTGTACGGTAAGTGTTACTGGTCGGATTCGCAGGAGTGTGAGCGGGCTAGCTCGTCGATCTTCTGATCGCTCAATACTCGGGTGGCCGTTACGTTTAGCAGACCGCTTGCGGCTTGTGGATGCTTGATATGATCATCATCTGCTACCGGCGTATTGACGAGTCTTTAGAGTCCTACACAGAGGTTTCCTGGCTCAAGCGAAACGAAATAGGAGCGCATATGAGATATGTGCAGGACCGAGAATAACGCGTGTATGTGATACCGCATTTCATTCTCGCGATAAATGTTTCGATTGGTTATATTCGATATGACCTAGTTATCGAATTGTTCATTCGATAAGTCGATACATTGAATACTAGTCGGTCATGTGCGACATGACCGGATCATTGAATCAAGTGTTGATTTAATGTATAATTATATATTTGATATATTACTTTTCATTAACTAGTATTGGTTCACTTTAAACGGATTTTTCTCACTTGACGCACATTGTATATGTAATATGCTTTTGTGCACATGATTGTATCATGTTTGATGATGCATGTTGACTTGACTTTGTGTAAAAGAATTGAACCATGGTTATGAGAGTGGTTAGGGTTTATGATTTATTCCCTTATTATTTATTCCATTCATTATTTATTAATTGGTTTTTATGAAAATAAAATGGTTTCATTTATCATGAAGAATGGTGAAGCTTCATGAAGCATTTACTAATGATGCTATTTTGTCTTCATATTTAAACCTAACCACTCCCACTAACCATGGTCAATTCTCTACACTTGACCATGGTTAGGATATGATAAAGATCATTTTCTTTTCTATTTTGATTAAGACTTTTATCATATTCTATCATCTTCTTCATCTTCTTCTTCAAAAGAAAAGCTTGCTACTTTAATGGCAACTTGAGATTTAGTGAGAGAAATCCAAATCTAAAGTGAACCCACCTCCTATTTCTTCATCCTCTACCTCTTGCCAAGTGGTTTTGGGTGTTTTCTTCACAAGTTTCACTACTTGGTGAAGTCGAAGCTTGAACTAGTGCAACCTCGACGTAGATCGTCTTTGACACGAAGCCGACGACCTATTCCGCTCGCTTTCCCGATGAAACCGATGAACGAGTCTAAGATTGGAGAAGGACAGCGAAAGGAGCACTACGTGGAGCTAAGGAAGTGGATATCCGGATCTATAAAGGTTGTAGCTTCTCACTTCTAGTTAAGTTGTTAACTAGTTTATCTTTTCGCCTAAACATCTAGTCTAAGATCCGTAATCTAGGGTTTCTCGGCACCATTTTTTTTTAAATTAGCATGTTCGATACCTTGTGAGACCTCACTAGAGTGCCTAGAAACCCTACAGTGGTATCAGAGCCTAGCTGGAGCCTTAGGCGAAGTCCAGACGGAATTTGAAACCCGAACGAACCCGAAACCCACACCCGAGAATGCTCTCTGGACATTTTTGAAATATCTGGATTTTTTGTGAATTAAAAATTGCTAAAAAATTCAGCAGGGAATTTCATGAGTTACTGTGAAGCACGTGATGGTAACTCGACTACAGAGGCGCGGAACCGCGGCCCCACCATGGGATTCGCGGCGGTTCCGCGGCCACTGTGTTGAGTTACACCACGTGGCGTGCACAGTAATTCATGTCTTATAGTGCTGAGTCTTCTGGAAATTTTTAGAATTTACTCTACAGTTGAGTTTTCTGGGGTAGTGTTGGGACTTCGTATATTCGATCGGATTATCAAATTTCGTCTTTTGTGTATTTCCGGATAATTTTCAGAATATGTTAAAAAGTTCGACCGGATATAAATACCCAATTTTTCCCCTGTCGGGAAATTTCCAAGTGCTGGATTTTTCCGTAGTTTAACGACGTTCTAAGTAGTGCAAGTAACGCGATGGACCCTCTAGAAGACAACAAACCTTAACTCGATTATGTGACCGTCTTGAACTGCCCTTTGAACCTTCGGGTTTGGGGCAGTACGGCGTGCCACATGTGAGACGTTGCTTGACCCTTCTACGGCTGGACCGTTGGTACTGAGGCACGAACTGAATGTTGTTAGACTTATTTCATGTGTTGAGCTGTATCGGGAAAACTTGGGTATTCGACTGTTCGATCGGAAAGTTTAACATTTTCTGTTTATCTGGAATGTGATACAATAATTGGAATTCACAAACAGTTATGAGATAACTGGATGAATGTTATAAATCTAGCAGTTTAGTCCCATATGATATTGAAAAGAGTTTTCGATAATGAGACTAAAATGCGGGGTTTGTAACTGTTAGGCATGTGATGTCTAAAGAGGTTGCGGATTCCAACTGTTGTAGTTTTACACTTTCTTTTCTGTGACCGTAAGTGTAGTATGTTCATATCGCCGGTTTCGTTGCTATATGTCAACGACAATTGGGGTATGCATACTTACTTACATTGATGACATGTGATGTTATGTGTTGCTGGATATGTTATATTGGATCGTCGTGTTCGAATAGCCGGGGGTTTTTATGTGAGATGAGTGTTTTTCTTTTTCATTCATGTAAAAACTTGTATGTAATATTCTTTTTTTTGGGGCACTTCCAGGTAGCGGAAGTTGTCACCTTTTGTATATTATTTACTTTTCCGCATTAGGATAGACCCAAGGTAGGGAGCACAAGTAACCGGGTTCTGGGGTCCAGTGGGAGACCAACTCGAGGAGTCGAGTCCGGGTCTCCTAACCCTAGAATTGGCAGGGTTGCTTGCCGCTCTCGTAGGGGTCTAGGGGTGTGGGATTGGCTATTCATCACGACCGTGGAATCCGTGTTTTATACTGGCTCGTATTGAAAACACGGACGTCCTAGTATATCCAATGTTTCATATGTTTCTTTTGCTGCGATATCTGTGATGTGATCATGTGATGTTCTGTGATGGATATAGTATATAGTATATATGATATATTATATAGACGTTACTTATGTTTTACACCCGCGCTAGCCCTGCCCTGCTCTGTCGTTAGTTACCTAACCTAACGGTGCACGAGGGGACATCGAGGCGAATGCGGATGGCATAAGTGTACGTCATATCTATCTGTGATGTTTAGGTATTTAAATGATGGGACTTCATTAATGTGATTAATGAAAGAAAGAAACCTAAGATGTTGTGGAATCGAATTTTAAAATAAAACAGGTAGCTACAGTTCTTGCTTTGCATAGCGGTATATATGATATACCCTGCACCTTATTCGATGAGGAAAGGACCGAGATCCCTTCACCGGGAGTGACTCCTTTAGCAATAACTGGCAAATGCTACACACTCGGTTTGTTTTTGATTGCTTTTATAGTTTCTTCTTTGCACAGTGATATATATGATATATCCCGCACCTCATTCGACGAGGAAAGGGCCGACGATCCCTTCACCGGGAGTGACCCCTTTAGCAAAACTGAAAAAGCCTCAAAATCACTCCATTTCAAAACTCCATTTGATTCTACAACGATATCAAGTTCATTACGCAATAGGTTTTCAGAAAAACCTGTCGTAGCCTTCCGTCATTTCAGATAAGAACTGTTTAGTATTCGTGCTGCGTTTGTTGGCCTTTGTCAAGGCGTAGTGTGCGGTAGCTAAATAGTGATTATCTGCTTATGCATATGATGCAGATTGTTTCAGGGTAGTCGTACGACCTTGTTGGCCTTTGTCAAGGGTCGTGCGGGTGGGTTTGATTCAATCAAGAAATGATTGGTTGAACTTGACTAGCATCCTGTGATTTGTTGGCCTTTGTCAAGGTCATAGGACATTAGGGGCAAAATATTATCGGGAATTTCAAGTGTTGAAATTTGCAATGAGATTGCATACCTTCTATGAGATAGTTGGATCCCGATACCCACTGGGAGTAAGAGTTACTCCTGGGAGAGTTTTACACATTACAATTAGCCGATCAAGTAGGTGTCTAGAAAGGTGTTAACGAGGTTACGCCTCTGGGAAAACGAGGTTTACAGTAATTAGGTTCGTGCGAAAGCACGGGGGACCTCCCTCAAAGTACCGACACTGGCCTGGCTGAAAGATTGGCGAACTTGTAGTGTGTAATTAATCCCGGCTAGTCTTTCCTTTTAGGGTTTGAAGGAAGATTTGATAAAAAGCAGTGGGAGCCATCCTGATTAGATAAGATAATAACCAATCTGATCTTGCACGAGCATACGCTAAAGTGTTTTCTTCTCTCTCTCTCCAGGTAGCGACCATTTCATGCCTTAATAAAGATAATAATATGGATGTATTGACCGAACCCGCATGTTATACTGTGCTGGGGAACGTTGGTTCCATTCTATCTTATAAGAGTTATAGGAATGAACAGGAAATAGGGGAATACCAGGATTCCCATGCCACCCGAATGAAGAAAGTACATGTTGATGCATTTTCTTCGGGTGTGTTCGTTACAGAGAACTGTTTCTCCATTTGCTCTACGTCCTGGGTATTAGATACCGGGTCAGGATCCCATATATGTAATCAGTTACATGGGCTTAGGAAAGGTAGAGAACTTGGAGAAGGTGATAAAGACATTAGAGTCGGAAATGGTGCAATTGTTGCAGCTAAGACTGTCGGGGAATATCACCTTGTATTACCAACTGGTAATACATTGGTTCTGAACGAATGCTATTACATGCCGAACCTGATATGCAACATTATATCGGTTTCTTTATTAAGTAAAGAGGGATATAATTTTGTATTACAGGATAATGTTATGAACATTTTCCATAACCAAAAGTTGGTTGGATCAGGCACGTTGTGCAATGGCATTTATGTTCTAAACCAATCAACAGTTCTGAGCATAACAAACACACACAAGAGGAAGAGTTCTGAACTGAACGAATCCTTCTTGTGGCATTGTAGACTGGGTCACATCAATGCGACACGACTGGCTAAGTTGCATAAGGATGGATATTTAAATCCGTTTGAATTTTCATCTTATGACACTTGCCAGTCATGTCTCAAAGGCAAGATGACCAAAACTCCGTTTACGGGACACGGAGAAAGAGTTACCGAACTCTTGGGACTGATACATAGTGATGTATGCGGTCCCATGTCTACACATGCCAGGGATGGTTCTTCATACTTCATTACATTCACTGACGATCTCTCTAGGTTCGGGTATGTGTTCCTGATGAAACACAAATCAGAAGCTTTTGAGAAATTTAGGGAATATAAACAAGAAGTTGAGAACCAAACCGGAAAAAGTATTAAAATCCTACGATCTGATCGAGGAGGGGAATACTTGAGCAATGAATTCCTGGACTTCCTAAAAGAGAATGGGATTCTCTCTTAGCTGACTCCTCCATATACACCACAGCACAACGGTGTATCTGAACGGAGAAATCGCACCCTATTAGATATGGTGCGCTCTATGATGAGTACAACTGAGTTACCTATTTCCTTCTGGGGTTATGCGCTGGAGACAGCAGCATACCTATTGAATCAAGTTCCATCTAAATCTGTACCTACCACACCATATGAGATATGGAGTGAGAAGAGACCATGTCTTAAACGAATTAAGATATGGGGTTGCCCGGCCTATGTCAAAAGGCAAAATCCGGACAAACTCGAGGCACGGTCAGTTCTATGTAAGTTTATGGGATATCTCAAACATTCACATGGATATCTTTTCTACCATACAGAGGAACAAAAAGTGTTTGATTCTCAACATGCCACCTTTTTAGAAAAGGAATTTCTTGCAAAAGAAATTAGTGGGGATATGGTAGAACTGGAAGAAATTCCGGCTACACAAACTCAAACTGAAGATTTAGTGGAACCAGAGGATTCAGTAGTACCCGACGAACCCCAGCCTCTCCGCCGATCTAGTAGGGTTCCTCGCCAACCTGAGAGATACTACGGTTTTCTCATGGATGGTGGGAGCAAGGATTGCATCATGGAGGATGATGACCCAACTAGCTTCGAGCAGGCCATCACGAGTAGGGACTCAGTGAAATGGCTGGATGCTATGCGGTCCGAGATGGAATCCATGTACACCAACAAAGTATGGACGTTGGAAGTTGCTCCTGAAGGGGTAAAACCCATTGGGAGCAAATGGATCTTCAAGAAGAAACTTGGTGTAGATGGGAAAGTGGAGACTTTCAAAGCTAGACTTGTAGCAAAGGGTTTTCGTCAAAGACCAGGTGTGGACTATGACGAAACCTTTTCTCCAGTGGCTATGCTTAAATCCATCCGAATCATGCTTGCCATTGCTGCCTTTCATGACTACGAAATCTGGCAAATGGATGTTAAGACCGCCTTTCTAAATGGTGATTTAGAAGAGTGTGTGTACATGACTCAGCCAGAGGGCTTCGTAGACAGTGGGAGCAGCGGGAAGGTGTGCAAGCTGCTTAAATCCATTTATGGATTAAAGCAAGCATCGCGGAGTTGGAACATTTGCTTTGACGTCGTTATCAAAGAGTTTGATTTCGTCAAAAATCCAGATGAACCTTGTATCTACAAGAAGGTGGCAGAGAGTAAGGTTGTCTTCCTCGTATTGTACGTGGACGACATACTCTTGATAGGAAATGATATTCCTATGCTGCAAGCGGTCAAGCTCTTCTTATCACAAAGATTCTCAATGAAAGATCTTGGTGATGCCTCCTGCATATTAGGAATTAGGATCTATAGAGATAGATCCAAACGGATTTTGGGATTGTCCCAATCCAGGTACATTGACACCATACTAAAGAGGTTTAGTATGGAAGAGTCCAAGCGTGGGAACTTGCCCACGATCTCTGGAGTCACTCTCTCCAAAGAGATGTCTCCCAAGACTGATTTGGAGAGAGCTCGCATGCAAGGGATACCCTATGCTTCGGCAGTAGGCTCTATTATGTATGCGATGCTATGTACTAGACCCGATGTTGCATACTCACTAAGTATAGTGAGCAGGTATCAAGCTGATCCTGGAGAGAGTCACTGGACAGCTGTGAAGAGCATTCTCAAGTACTTGCGAAGGACTAGAGATATGTTCTTGGTGTATGGTAACGGAGAACTCCAAGTGGAGTCCTTTACCGATTCGAGCTTCCAGAGTGATAAGGACGACTCTAAGTCGCAGTCGGGCTTTGTCTTTACCCTTTACGGAGGGGCGGTTAGCTGGAAGAGTTCCAAGCAGGAAACCGTGGCAGACTCGACGATAGAGGCTGAATACATCGCTGCCAACGATGCTGCCAAAGAGGCTGTCTGGATCAAGAAGTTCATTTCTGAACTTGGTGTGGTTCCATCCATTGAGCATCCAATACCTTTGTATTGCGATAACAATGGAGCGGTGGCTTTGGCCAAGGAACCCAGGTCCCATCAGCGATCCAGGCATATTCTGAGGCGGTATCACCTGATCCGGGAGATAGTTGATCGCCGGGAGATCGAGGTCAGGAGGGTTGACACGAAGGACAACACTGCGGATCCACTCACGAAGGCCATTCCCCAGATACAGTTTGAGAGACTCTTCGGGATGCTCGGTATGCGATACTACAGCAGCTGGCCCTAGTGCAAGTGGGAGATTGTTAGTTGTATGTATGCCCTAGAGGCCAGTATTGTACAGATGATGTATATTATATTAGATGCTTGGACATATATAGAGATGACTTTCTTGCTCGACATGATAGTATGCTATCTGGTTACTCTTTATCTTAACATGTACACTAGTCTCTTTATACTGTCTTATAGTTACATGTTGGTAAAGCCCTTAGGATGTGTACTTGACTACCTGGACTATGATGCAGATCATACTAGTGGGGACATGGTAGTCCATAAGTACATCCTTCAAGGTCCCTAGTCATGGGTGTATCGAGACGGAGCATCGATATACCAGAGTAGACTAGCGTATACGCTTCTCGACCCATGTGATGGGCGATGGATGATCCCATATCCATTGGTGTTTAACATCAGAGATGGTATACGGGTTCTCAGTGGAGACTGAGTACACTGGACGGACTCACCGAGAACTCCCAGATGGTATTATACCTCACGTCAGATGGCAGTTCTCAGGTGACACTTGTACAGGTTAGTCTGTAGACCCGAGATCATCATAGAGTCTTGTGTGATTCCTACTGTGCTTTGATCTCCACCTTACCGCGTCCATGAGGGCGTGCAAAACGGTGGTCTTTGGGCACAGTCCCGAGTCATATAGAGGCAATGAGCGATAGGAGGGGTTTCGTCTCTCCCGGTATTGGGGGTTGATGTTGCGCAGTGCTCGATTGGCCGTAGCAGGGAAGTCCCTGGCCAGGGCTGATCAGAGATTTGCTGGTAAGTGTTACCAGTAGTTTCTCGACCCGTTATGAGCCTCACATCAGCACGACTTATCGGGTTATTGGGGTCTGACGTTTACCACCCCTAGACTTGATATGCGACATATCAGACGAAGAGACCGGACTGTACGGTAAGTGTTACTGGTCGGATTCGCAGGAGTGTGAGCGGGCTAGCTCTTCGATCTTCTGATCGCTCAATACCCGGGTGGCCGTTACGTTTAGCAGACCGCTTGCGGGTTGTGGGTGCTTGATATGATCATCATCTGCTACCGGCGTATTGACGAGTCTTTAGAGTCCTACACAGAGGTTTCCTGGCTCAAGCGAAACGAAATAGGAGCGCATATGAGATATGTGCGGGACCGAGAATAACGCGTGTATGTGATACCGCATTTCATTCTCGCGATAAATGTTTCGATTGGCTATATTCGATATGACCTAGTTATCGAATTGTTCATTCGATAAGTCGATACATTGAATACTAGTCGGTCATGTGCGACATGACCGGATCATTGAATCAAGTGTTGATTTAATGATTTAATGTATAATTATATATTTGATATATTACTTTGCATTAACTAGTATTGGTTCACTTTAAACGGATTTTTCTCACTTGACGCACATTGTATATGTGATATGCTTTTGTGCACATGATTGTATCATGTTTGATGATGCATGTTGACTTGACTTTGTGTAAAAGAATTGAACCATGGTTATGAGAGTGGTTAGGGTTTATGATTTATTCCCTTATTATTTAATCCATTCATTATTTATTAATTGGTTTTTATGAAAATAAAATGGTTTCATTTATCATGAAGAATGGTGAAGCTTCATGAAGCATTTACTAATGATGCTATTTTGTCTTCATATTTAAACCTAACCACTCCCACTAACCATGGTCAATTCTCTACACTTGACCATGGTTAGGATATGATAAAGATCATTTTCTTTTCTATTTTGATTAAGACTTTTATCATATTCTATCATCTTCTTCATCTTCTTCTTCAAAAGAAAAGCTTGCTACTTTAATGGCAATTTGAGATTTAGTGAGAGAAATCCAAATCTAAAGTGAACCCACCTCCTATTTCTTCATCCTCTACCTCCTGCCAAGTGGTTTTGGGTGTTTTCTTCACAAGTTTCACTACTTGGTGAAGTCGAAGCTTGAACTAGTGCAACCTCGACGTAGATCGTCTTTGACACGAAGCCGACGACCTATTCCGCTCGCTTTCCCGATGAAACCGATGAACGAGTCTAAGATTGGAGAAGGACAGCGAAAGGAGCACTACGTGGAGCTAAGGAAGTGGATATCCGGATCTACAAAGGTTGTAGCTTCTCACTTCTAGTTAAGTTGTTAACTAGTTTATCTTTTCGCCTAAACATCTAGTCTAAGATCCGTAATCTAGGGTTTCTCGGCACCATTTTTTTTTAAATTAGCATGTTCGATGCCTTGCGAGACCTCACTAGAGTGCCTAGGAACCCTACATTATGAGCCTCACATCGGCATGACTTATTGGTTATTGGGGTCTGACGTTTACCACCCCTAGACTTGATATGCGACATATCAGACGAGGAGACTGGACTGTACGGGAAGTGTTACCGGCAGGCTTTTACAGGAGTTGGAGCGGGCTTGCTTGCTGATCTTCTGATCGCTCAATACCCGGGTGGCCGTTACGTCCAGCTAGTACCGCTGACGGCTTGTGGGTGCTTGATGTGATCATCACCTACGGCCGGCGTATTGACGAGTCTTTAGAGTCCTACACAGAGGTTTTACTGGCTCAAGAAAAACGAAATAGGAGCACGTATGTGATATGTGCGAGACCGAGAATAAATGCGAGTATGTGATACCGTATTCTATTCTCTCGATTTTTTGTATCGATCGGTTATATATGATATGACCGGGTTATCGAATCAAGTGTTGATTCGATAAGTCGATACGATGAATGTTAGTCGGTTATATGAGATATGACCGGATTATTAAGTCAAGTGTTGATTTAATGATTAAGTGTATAATTGTATATTAGATATACTAGTTTACATTTACTAACACTTGTTCACTTTAGGGTTTTTCTCACACTTGCAAATATATATATATATATGATATATATATTAAAAGTGTTTTCTTTTGTATCATGGTTGATGATACACTAAACATGGGTGTACAAGACACACACCATTCTATATTTAAATGGTGGTTTACATTTATTTATGGTAATTACAAATTAGTGGAATTTTTCATAAGCATGAAGCTTGTAGAAGCTTGTGGTTGCTTTGAAAAAGTCCACTTGTTTTGTTTTACCTTAGATCATTGTTTAACCTAACCATCTAGATTAGCTATGGTTATGTCTCTACAAGAGTTAGTATATCATACTCACTCACCATGGTTAGCATACTCACTTGATCATTATCCTCATTCTTTTCTTTTGTTCATCAACTTCTTCATTTGTTCAAAAAGAAAAGCTAGCTAGGATTTGATCCAAAGTGAGAAAGCTTGTTAGAAAACAAATTCTAAAGAGAACCCACTTCCTATTTCTCCATCCTCTACTAGACTAGCACTTTAGTATAGGGTGTTTGCTTCACTAATTCTCAAGTTAGTGAAGTAGAAGCTTGAGTCGGAATTCCCTCGACGTAGATCATCTTCGGCCTCGGAGACTTCAAGCAAGGTCGCACCTTTCGCCTCGTGAAGCCATGCAAGGGTCCGGGAGAACCATGATCGCAGCGAAGGGACTTCATCAAGGAGCTAAAGAAGTGAAGGACCGATCTACAAAGGTTGTATTTCGTATCTCTTTAGAGTAAAATTGTTTACTTGCCTTTTGTATCGCCTAAACTCTAGTATACGATCTTGCTTAGTGTTATTCGGCACATAAAAATTTTATTTTGGCATGGTCGATGCCTTGTAGAGCCTTTTTAGTGTGCCTAGTAACCCTACAGTTGCAAGTCTAGATTGGATTTTAATTTATGTAAACTGGATGGCTCCCACTGTTTCTCGAATTCTTCCTCAAACCATAAAAGAAGAATTAGCCAGGATAATTCTCACCGTACAATACTTGCTTAACCGTTCAGCCAGGCTAGTGTCGATACTTCGAGAGAGGTTTTTCAACGCTTTCGCGAAGTTCCTTAATTAAAGAACCTCTTTTCTCTGGGGGCGTAACCCCGCTGACACCTTTCTAGGCACCTACTTGGTTTATAGCATTGATCGTTAAGTGACGAATCTCCTGATAAGTAGGATATACTCACAGTAGGATCGGGATCCAAATATCATCGTATGATAATGTTGAAGGAATCCTACCAACATTCATCAAACTCCAAATGGTATGCAACACTAGCAAGTTTCAGTTTCTTTAGAAACTCCCGATGTGGATTTTTGCCCCATGTTCTTATGACCTTGACGAAGGCCAACAAATCATAAGTCACATGTCAAGTTCTGCCTATCATTATCTTCTTAATTTGAACCCACCCGTACATACCCTTGACGAAGGCCAACAAGGTAATACGACTGTCCCAAACCAACACTTCTATCTATGCACCAAATGAATACCCCAGCAGCTACCAAACACTATGCCTTGACGAAGGCCAACAAACATAGCTTGAATACTACCGACCATTCATAACAAATGACGGAGGGGTACGAATGGTTTTGGCAAAACCATGAACATAATGAACTTGATATAATTGAAGGAACCTGATAGCTTTTTAAAAAGAGTGGTTAAAGCTCCGCAATTAAAAAATTCTGCTCTTTTAAAATAACCGAGTGGCTTCTTTTAAATTTGTTCCAACGATTTAACTTTGGTTTATTTTCTTTGCATTATAATAATGCGACCCATCATTTATCCTATCATTGCAGAAAACAACGAAAATACCATGTCCTCTTATGCCATCCGCATTCGCCACGGGCTCCCGTCATCACCCGTTAGGTTACATAACTAATGATAGAGCGGGGGCTGGGCTAGTGCGGGTGTAAAACATAAGTGACGTCTAATAGCTATTATATATAGATATTGTACATTCGTCAGATGCAATAATAGGTATTCCAGATCACAGATGAACTTTATTCGATATACAAGCAATCCGCGTTTGCTTTGAGCCTGTAACAAAAGACAGATTACACAGTTGTGATGAATAGCCATTACCCCACCCTAGATCCCTACGGGTACGGCAAACTACCCGCCAAGTACCCGAAGTGAAGCGGTCTCCCTCAACAACGTGAGTAGGCCGCTAAACACTTCAACGTACCCGGTAGTTTGTGTACCCTACCTTGGGTCTATCCTAGGAGCAAAAAACAGTAAATGAAATAATACAACGGTGGCTACAACCGCAACCTGGATGTGCCCTGCAAAAGAATATTACATCAAATTACAATTTACATCGAATGAATGAATATAAAACCCATCTCAAACCCCGGCTAATCATCACAACGATCCAATCAAGTTCATATACACAAACAGTAAACATTACAGAAATGTGCAACCCCCTGCCAACCGACATACTAGCAGTTAGGGGAGGTTTACGAACACATTAAACATTACAGATAAAAACCCGATTAGCAAATAACTTAGAATATCGATCAACAACCTTTTTCCGTGTCTACCCTAAATGCATGCTAGCACAGAAGTAACCTGGGCAGAAACAAAATATACAGGAAAACAAAACACCATAAAATATGAATTTTTGTGAAAATCTGAGTCAACTCGGGGTTGACTCGGCGGCGGATCCGCGGCCAAAAGCACCATTTGGCCGCGGTTCCGCGGCCGTCTTGCCGAGTTGTGTCCTCGTATTTTCCCAGAATTCATATAATACCCTGCTGTGAATTTTAAGGCATATAAAATATTTTTTTCGACACTTTTAAAATTAACAGAAACTGATAGGGTTTCGGGGTGTTGTTTTCGCGTTTTTCCGACGATCGAAGTTCTAATTAGTTGCTAACAAGCTAGTAAAGGTTTAGTTGGCTCTGATACCACTGTAAGTCCATGTCACGCACCCCACGAACTTGCGGGGAGGCCGAATATATGAAAAGCAATTATCAAAGCTTCGTAATACGGACATGAGCACATGAATCGTGTCTAAACCGTTACTAGCATACTACGAGAGGTTTAACTACTCGGATTCGAAGTTATACCTCACGTTACTTGTCCTTCGGGTCTTCATCGCTGGCCGCTACTCCTCGTAGGCTCCTTGGAACATCGGCACCTCAACGGCCTCCTCGAGTCAAAGAAGATCCACCCGAGAGCTCCTACTCCAAGCTTGATCTTTAACTTGAGATAACTAGGTTTCTTTAGTTGCTAATCAAAGTGACCTAGGTGATATAGAGTGAGGTTATGGATTAATTAGTCTATCTAATCCTTGATCTCAATACATGAGAGGAGAGGATTAGGGTTTCAAGAATGAGAGAGCTTGAGGAGAGAGAAGGTAAGCATGAGAATGCTATTGAAAAATGAACTCATTTGAATATATCAACCATAATGATTTATCAAATAAATAATTCAAATGATTAATCATCATGGTTGATTCATTCACCTTGTGTGATTCATCATATGAGTCATTAGCTAATTAATGCATCATTTAATTCCATGGATGAATCACACAAATGAGTCATTAAGCAATAAATGCTTATGCCACCTTAACCCCCAAGTCACCATGCTTCTAGAAGCTTCCCGGAAAATTACGAGAACGCCGCTTCAATCCGTGAAAACACGGAAAAACTTTAGACTGTAAAAATCCAATAACCCGATACTAGAATCTGGCTTAAAACAAAGCCGGCTAGTAAAAACTGTCCGAACGTCGTACGTGCGTTTAAACGCGTATGCATTCGAACCCTTGTCGTAAAACCATACGACCTCTATATCATTTCGTCTGGAGCAGGGAAACTCTCTGTGTGGGACTCTAAAGACTCGACACTACGCTGGCAGTGGGTTTAACCACAGACCGCAAGCGGCACTACCTGTACGTAACGGTCCCCAGGTAGATGTCGATAAGAAGGCCGATGAGGAAACCCATCCGAACTCCTACTGAGCCTGTCCGTGACAATATCCGCGCAGTCCGGTCTGTTCGTCTAAGAGTATCGCATGTATGGTCTAGGGAGGTGGTAAACGCCAGACCCCTAATAACCTTACAAGTCGTGCCGGTATGGCTCAAAACCATGCGAGAATCTACTGATCAGTCCACCAGTAATTCTCAATCAGCCCTGGCCAGGGACTTATGGTAATGACCAACCAATCACAGTGCGCTATCAACTCCCTATAACGGGAGAGACGAGTCCCTAACAGTCGCTCGCTGCCTCCATGTGGCTCAGGACTGTACCCAACTAAAACCTGTTTGCACGACTCCTTTGAGCCGTGGTAGGGTAGTAATCAAAGCACAGTGGGAACTCACACGAGACAAATGACGAGCTTAAGTTAACAGACTATCTGCACACATGTCACCTGAGAACTGCTATCTGACGTTAGGTATAATATCATCCAGTCAGTTCTCCTACGAGTCCTTTCCGGTGTACCCTTAACCCAACAAGCACCTGTATACTATCTCTAGTATGACGTACTGATGGCTGTGGGACAGACCATCTCCCCAACTGGGATGAGAAGCGTACACACTAGTCTACTCCGGAGTATCGATGCCCTGTCTCGATAATCCTACGACTAGGGACAAGTATAGGATGTTGCTTATAGACTACCCAGCCCCCACTAGTGTGACTGCCATCACAACGCTGGTAATCAAGCAAAGATCCTATGGGCTCTACTAATATGTATAAGTGATACGTTACTAGAAACATATGCACATATTAGACACAAACCAAGTAGCATACTACCATTTTTAGCAAGACTGTCAATACAACTGTGAATATCCCAAGCATCCATTAAGTAATATACATGCTAGTATGATACAATAATGGCCTCTAGGGCATATACACTAACAGTGCGAGCACAATCGTCCCCTCTATGTCTCAGGATACTGCCACGATATAAAGATAGGCAAAATCCTGGTCGACAATGGGTCTTCCGTTAATCTTCTCAACATGCGAGTGTTGAAAGAAATCTGCATGAGCGTCCAGCATCTCGCTCGTGATAAAATCACCATCTTCGGTTTCGACTCCCAATCGTCACGGACTCTTGTGTCTGTGATACTGACGCTTCGCTTCGGGCTACTTATCACGGATATTAAATTTCATGTCATTGACGCCAAGACATGGTATAACGCTTTTCTCGGCCGGCCTTGGTTACACGAGTACAACATCATCCCTTCTACATAACATCAGTGTATGAAATACTTTAAGGATGGTCTCGCGTATACCGTGACAGGAGAGTTGAACCCATTCTCCGTGAACGAAGTCCGCAAGTATGAAGATGCGGAATACTTCTTGCCAGATTTTGAGGACACGGAGAGATGTCACAAACCGGAAAACAAATCTATCACCACCATTCCTGTCTTCGGGAGTGATACTGAAGAAGAGGAAGAGATAGTTTATTCAGGTCCACCTCAGTATAACAAGCCGGGACCGTCCGCTCCCATATTGATCTTCGGTAGTGACTCGGAAGATGAGGTCCACGCTGTATTCTCCGCTCGGCCTTCGATACAAACATTTGCTGATGAAGGGCAGAGTTTGCAAGTTGCCATTGTTCCACCCAAACATCATAAAGAACTAGACATGCTTGACACCTACAGTGTGGAAGAGCTGCAGACGTTCTATGTCCCTCCCAAGCGAGAAGGCGAAAAGGCGATCCTATTCTACCGCTCTAAGAAAACCGAAGTGGAGAAAGAAATTTGGCACGGCACGAATTCTATACTCGACAGGCTCCAGCCCATCCGCTTGCCCAGATATTACACAAACGGACTAAAAAGGCTCTTGAAGCGCCAAAGGGTACCTTTTAAACAGACCATTGGACAAGCTCGGTTCTACAACGGGATTTTGGATGTCCCTGGAACTCAGCGCAAGTTGCCCAACGGGAAGATGGAAACGCTCGGACTTGGATATGTGAAATCCGGGAAACGGGAGCGAGTCCATGGTAGCTACGTCATATATAACTTCGATGAAGAAGAGGACGCCCTGTCAGAAAACGCTGACCCCGAACCAAAAAAAGATCCGGCAATCAAAATGCCGAGCCCGTCATTTGAAGAATGAATGGACAAGCTTATCAGGGAAGCGGGTCAAAAGGTTCGAGACGACCATAATCACGAAATGGCCATCTATGAGAAAGCCAGGACGCAACGCCTTCTTCAACAGGCTGCAAAAGATGAAAATGCTCCTCCCTGTCAACCTGTTGTGCAAAAGGCCCGACGCAGAGGCAGAAAAAAGTCAAAGAGCGGAAAAGGCGTTCGACGGCAACAAAGTGGAACCAAGAAGCCACGTGATCGGGAATCGAGCAACCCGTATTCGTCCCTTATGAAGAAGATGAGTCAGGCATACTCTTTTCCTCAGAATAAAACACTAAAGATACTTGAGCTCGCCATAAAACATCAGATGATTGCACTTCCGGAGTCCAAACACCCCGAGCAAGCAGGCGAAGTCTCTCACCCGGACTATTGCTCCTATCATAGGGCAATAGGACATCCTATTGAAGACTGCTTTACCATCAAGAACTGGGTCGAAGATCAATATCAGCTCGGCAAATTCGCTCTATCCAGCAGTTAGAGGGTAACACCTCCGCGGAAGCATCAACCCAAATCCGCGAGAGTGGACTCAGATCCACATCGGTCTTGGAAGCGAGCTCGTACTTATCATATGATAACACTATCAAAAAGAGAGCCTGAGGAGAGGGGTGATCTCCCCTGGTGCTTCAAAAACAATGATGACGAGGTGATCTCAGAATTTCCACCGGCGCCAAAAGAGCTGGAAGACGGAATACATACCCCTGCGGATAACCTCATGAAAATTGATTTGGGGACGGTAAGTGACCCGCGACCAACATTCATCAGTGAGTTGCTGTCTGAGGAAAGGGTAGCAACACTAAAAGACGTGCTTATGCAGCATAAGGATTGCTTCGCGTGGAACTATTCTGAAATGCCAGGATTAGATCCAGAGATTGCTGTCCACAAATTGGCAATATCCCCAGACGTCAAGCCAATCAAACAAGCACCGAGAAGAATGCGGCTCGAGCTTGAGATGAGTATCAACGCCGAGGTCAAGAAACTAATCGACTCCGGCTTCATCCAAGAAGTTCAGTACCCTGATTGGACCGCCAATATCGTCCCAGTAATGAAGAAGAATGGGATAGTGCGCATATGCGTTGACTTTCGGGATCTTAATAAAGCCTGCCCGAAGGACGATTTCCCAGTACCATCCACTGAGCTGATGATAGATAACACGTCCACTCACGAAGTCTTCTCCTTCATGGACGGCTCATCAGGATATAATCAGATAAAGATGCATCCCGAAGACCAGAAGCACACCACCTTCCGGACCCCTTTGGGTATATTCTGCTACAAGGTGATGCCCTTCGGTCTAAAGAATGCTGGTGCCACCTATCAGAGGGCCATGACGAAGATCTTCGATGATCTCATACATGAAATCATCGAATGCTATATCGACGACCTCGTAGTCAAAAGCAAATCATACGAGGAACATCTCGAGCATCTGAAGATCGTATTTCAATGCCTTCGACAATACAACTTGAAGATGAACCCTCTCAAGTGTGCATTCGGAGTTTCCTCGGGCAAATTCCTAGGATTCATCGTCTGACACCGAGGTATAGAGATAGATCCGTCAAAGATCAAGGCGATTATGGAAATGCCCCCGCCAAGAACTCTTAAGCAGCTGCGGTCTCTCCAAGGAAATCTCGCATATATCCGGCGATTTATAGCCAATCTTTCAGGGAAGTGCCGTCCTTACAGTCACCTGATGAAGAAGGGAACCCCTTTCGTTTGGGATCACAAATGCCAAGACGCGCTGGATGAAATCAAGCAGTATCTGCAGAACCTGCCGGTACTGGCCACTCCGGTCAAGGGAAAGCCCCTTATTCTTTATACAACAGCCCTCGAAGGTTCTTTAGGCGCATTATGGGCACAAGAGAACGACCAAGGGAATGAAAGAGCTCTCTACTACCTGAGTCGAGTTCTCCTGGGGGTGGAAAGTAATTATTCTCCCATCGAAAAACACCGCCTGGCGTTGATCTTCTCAATTACGAAGCTCAGGCACTATGCGTTGGCGCATAAAGTCCGTCTCATATTGAAGGTGGATCCCCTCAAATACTTGATGTCAATGGCCATATTGACAGGACGGCTCTCTAAATGGGCCTTGCTCCTGATGGAGTTCTCAATAACCTATCAGCCTCTTAAGGCAGTGAAAGGCCAGGCCATTGCCGACTTCTTCGCTGAGCATCCAATACCTGCCGATTCTCCTTTAAACTACGAACTGCCAGACGAACATGTGTTCGATGCGATGGACTGTAGTGGTACCCGGTGGGAACTTTATTTTGATGGAGAGTCTTCCATGAAGAAGCACAAACAGAACACCCCTATAATCAAATCGGGGGTAGGCCTTATCTTCGTGACCCAACAAGGAGGGATAATGCGCTTCGCTTTCTCCTTAACAGAGCCGAGGACAAACAATGAAGCCGAGTATGAAGCTTTGATAGTAGGTCTCGAGATCGCCATCGACATGGGGATTGAAAACCTCCTCATATACGGAGACTCCCAACTAGTCGTTAGTCAAGTAAACGGCGACTATCAAACGTGCGAACCAGAGTTGGTGAAATACGGCGAGAGGGTACAGCAACTGCTGACTCAAATACCTTCCTACATCTTGGAAAGCATACCGCGCGTGGAAAACAACAAAGCGGATGCATTAGCCAAGCTCGCTAAAGAACTGGCCGACGAGAGCCTCGATGACGTGAGGATCATTGTGCAGAGCCATCGGGTTCTTGCGCCGGCGGAAATATCTCCGGAGTTTTCCGAAGAAAAATGAGCGATCGAGCAAATGACTATGCAAATAAAAGATCAGGAAAAGGCTGAGGATTGGAAGGAAGTCTTTATAGACTACTTCAAATCCCGTCAAACGCCTGAAGATGCGTCCTCAAAACATCAGCTCATGAAGCGAGCCCTATCATTCGCTTTCGTCAAAGATACTCTGTACAAGAGGTCATTCGATTCTTTATGGTTAAGATTCCTGGGACCTGAAGAGGCGAAGAGAGTCGTCCAAGAAACTCATGACGGACTCTGCGGTTCTCATCAAGCCGGGCCGAAGATGAAGTTGATGATTAAACGGATGGGTTATTACTGGCCCACGATGATTCATGATAGCCTCGAGTATGTGAAGCAATGCCACTCGTGCCAGATCCATGGGGACTTTATCCACCAGCATCCGAATCCACTGCATCCAATGGTGGCTAGCTGGCCGTTCGAAATGTGGGGAACTGACATAATCGGCCCCATCGAACCGGCATCGTCCAGAGGACATCGATTTATTTTGGCAACAACTGACTACTTCTCCAAATGGGCAGAAGCGGTACCACTAAGGGAAGTGAAGACGGAGAACATCCTCCATTTCTTCAAGACACACGTCATTTATCGGTTTGGAACTCCGCTATGGATCAACTCCGATAATGGGCCAGCCTATAGAAGCCACAAGATCAGCCGCTTCGCACAACAGCACAACATAGACTGGAGATACTCCTCAGTTTATAATTCCCGAGCTAACGGTCTGGCTGAGGCTTTCAACAAGCCCTTGACAAAGATAGTGAAGAAGACGGTGCCTCGAAATAAGAAAGACTGGCACGAGAGACTGCAAGAAGCTCTCTGGGCATATCGAACTATGTTCAAGACGGCCACGAACACAACGCCGTACGTATTGGTATTCGGTACAGAAGCGGTACTCCCCCTCGAGATAGAGTTACCCTCTCTACGAATGGCAGTTCATTACGAGCTGACAGACGAAGAGAATGCTCACCTTCGGCTCGAGGAGCTCGATGCCCTTGATGAAACCCGGCTCATAGCGCAAGAAAATCTGGAAGCTTATAAAGCAAAGATGACGCGCTCCTACGAAAGATTGACCAGGCCAAGGACATTCCGCCAGGGCGAACTCGTCCTGGTAGTCAAAAGACCCATGATCCCCAATCGTGCTAAACGAGGGAAATTCGAGCCAAATTATGAAGGCCCGTACATTATAGACAAGGTCTACCAGGGTGGAGCCTATCTACTTATGGACATGCATGGTGAAAGACCTTTCAGGCCAATAAACGATCGCTTCCTGAAGAAATACTACACTTGACGAGTCACGGTCTAGGTCAATGATAGATGACGACGACTATGTCCGCTCGCTATCTTCCTAAGCCCAAACTCTATAAGTAGTAACCGGCTTACTTTACGACGGACCGAAACGTTCTTAAACTAACGGCGGACCGAAACGTCCTTAAACTAACAGTGGACCGAAACGTCCTTAAACTAACAACGGACCACTATGTCCTAAAACTAGCTGTTGAACGAGATGTCGAGAAACTACGGTGGATCGTGGCATTCCAAAGCTGATACAAAAAAAAAAGAATAAAAAAAGAGAAAAGAAAACGGTATGTTCATAAGCAAAAAGGGCACGGATGAATACCCGAAAGGTCCCCGTGAGTAAAAACAGCAGGGCTACCGACGAGTGTTTGTGAAAACCCGAAATGGCGCAACCTCGTTAAATTGCACTTGCAAGGACCTTTCGACGTTGTAAGGAGAAATCATCCGTGTGAGATCCTTACGACTCACAAGGGAGCAACACACTTATGAATCCTCACGATTTCTAAGGAGAAATTACACTTACGAGATCCTCACGACTCGTAAGGAGAATCCTCTTATGAGACCCTCACGGCTCATAAGATTTGAAAGTCTTAAGCTACAGAGACCTGAACCTGTTCTTAAGCAACCCCCACAACCTCCGATACTTCCCTACAAGCAGCTCAACGCTGACCCTTGTATACAATCCACGGGCGTGAATAAACATTTCCCTAACAAAGTCCCATCCGTGACTAGGGATATGTTCGCACGGTAAACTGCCCTTATAAGTCCTCTCGACTCATAAGGAGAAAACACTCTTATAAGATCCTTACGACTTATAAGAGAACATGCACTTAGGGATCTCACGATTCTTAAGGAGAAAATGCACCTACGAGATCCTCATGACTCGCAGGGAGAAATACCTTTATGAGACCCTTACGGCTCATGAAGTCAAAAGCCTTAGTCGACAGGATCCTAACCCTGTCTACTAAGCCACCTTTGTTCAACATCGACAGAGACAAATGATGATTCGCTCCTGGCAATATCCCAGTTGTAGCGGTGTTGATGCCGAAATCGGGGTCTAATTCCAAGCTTGCAGCAAAAAAGCCAGCGAGCCATACATGCACACGAAATAGCCGAAATGATAAGGCAACTTGCAACAAAATCAGCAAGTAAAAATGTATGCATGCAAAATAGCCGAAATGATTGGGCAACTCGTAACAAAAAGCAGCGAGTAAAAATAAAACAAATAGCTGAAATGATTGGGCACCGCGAAAAATAGCCGAAATGATTGGGCAATCGCGACCTTCGCGATATAAAAAGCTGAAATGATAGAGCATCGCGGAAAGAAATAAAAAAATGATGAATGAATTTATGCCCTACAGGTAATATTACATCAATCCCTGTATACAATCCAGGGGCGCAAACAAAGAAGGAATCACACTCCTCCTCCCCAGGTTTCATCAGAAGAAGAAACTAAACCTCGACGGTTCTCAGATAGCCTGGAGAGCATCTTAACATTCGTCTTATTACAACAGACACAACATTAGGCAAAGCGGAATAGCGAAAACTCCCAGTTCCATGGCTCGTCGGTGTACAGATGACCGAGAGTCAAATCCCAACTCCGTGAAATGCGGATATAATCAGCAAAATTCCTGGTCACGTGGAACGCGGATAACGTCACTTCTGACCCCATGGAAAACGTCCAGAGCGGATCCTGGTCCTTGCAGAGCATGGCAGTGAACCCGTGTGAAGCATCCAGAGCGGAGCCTGGTCCTCGCCGAGCATGGCAGTGAACCCGTGTGAAGCATCCAGAGCAAAATTCCTGGCTACGTGGAACGCGGATAACGTCACTTCTGACCCCGTGGAAAACGTCCAGAGCGGATCCTGGTCCTTGCAGAGCATGGCAGTGAACCCGTATGAAGCATCCAGAGTGAAGCCTAGTCCTCGCCGAACACGGCAGTGAACCCGTAGGAAGCATCTAGAGCAAAATTCCTGGCTACGTGGAACGCGGATAACGTCACTTCTGACCCCGTGGAAAACGTCCAGAGTAGATCCTGGTCCTTTCAAAGCATGGCAGTGAACCCGTGTGAAGCATCCAGAGCGGAGCCTAGTCCTCGCCGAACACGGCAGTGAACCCGTGGGAAGCATCTAGAGCAAAATTCCTGGCTACGTGGAACGCGGATTATGTCACTTCTGACCCCATGGAAAACGTCCAGAGTGGATCCTGGTCCTCGCAGAGCACGGCAGTGAACCCGTGTGAAGCATCCAGAGCGGAGCCTAGTCCTCGCCGAACACGGCAGTGAACCCGTGGGAAGCATCTAGAAAAAAATTCCTAGCTACGTGTAACGCGGATAACGTCACTTCTGACCCCGTGGAAAACGTCCAGAGTGGATCCTGGTCCTCGCAGAGCACGGCAATGAACCCGTGTGAAGCATCCAGAGCGGAGCCTAGTCCTCGCCGAACACGACAGTGAACCCGTGGGAAGCATCTAGAGCAAAATTTCTGGCTACATAGAACGCGGATTATGTCATTTCTGATCCCGGGCAAACGTCCAGAGTGGATCGTGGTCCATGCAGAGCACGGCAGTGAACCCGTGTGAAGCGTCCACAGCGGAGCCTAGTCCTCGCCGAACGCGGCAGTGAACCCGTGGGAAGCATCTAGAGCAAAATTCCTAGCTACGTGGAACGCGGATTATGTCACTTCTGACCCCGCGGAAAACGTCCAGAGCGGAGCCTGGTTCTCGCCGAACACGGCAGTGAACCCGTGGGAAGCATCCAGAGCAAATATCGGACTGTGGAGTCCTTAAATCCACGGACTATGATGTCCTTAACCTCGACCATGATGTCTTAAAACTAACATTGGACCGTGGAGTCCTTAAATCCACGGACTATGATGTCCTTAACCTCAACCGTGATGTCTTAAAACTAACAATCAATCGTAATGATTTTAAACCAATTTCACCTTGGTTCAAGGGTACATCTCGTCATCCCTTTGATATTTGTCGTTGTAATTCCTCAACGTCTTCAGAGAGGTGACGGGTCTTGGCACCACACATTTCATGGACTGTGAGGTCCTTAAACTCACGGACTATAATGTCCTTAACCTCGACCGCGATGTCTTAAAACTAACATTGGACTGTGAGGTCCTTAAACTCACGGACTATGATGTCCTTAATCTCGACCGTGATGTCTTAAAACTAACAACGGACTGTGGTTCCTTAAACCCACGGACTATGATGTCCTTAACCTCGACCGTGATGTCTTAAAACTAACAACGGACTGTAGAGTCCTTAAATCTACGGACTATGATGTCCTTAACCTCGACCGTAATGTCTTAAAACTAACAATGGACTGTGGAGTCCTTAAATCCACGGACTATGATGTCCTTAACCTCGACCGCGATGTCTTTAAACTACGGTACCCCGAAGAACATCCAGAGCGGAGCCTGGTCCTTGCCAAACACGGCAGTGAACCCGTGGGAAGCATCCAGAGCAGCCCTTAACTCCGTGAAATGCGGATAAGGACAACTTTATGTAGGGTTCCTAGGCACTCTAATGGAGTCTCACAAGTGATCAAACATGCCAATTTCTAAAAAATACGGTGCCGAGAAACCCTAGAACGGATCGTTAACTAGATATATATAGGCGAAGCGAGTAAGTAAACGGAAATATAGCTAAAGGGAAGGGGCTACAACCTTTGTAGATCCGGTCCACCACTTCCTAAGCTCCGCGATGATCTCCCTCCGCTGTCCAAATCAAACCCTTGACTCTAGCATTGGCATCATCGAAGAATGGGCGGGCTTGATCGTCGGTTCGATGCCGAAGATGATCTACGTCGAGGCATCACAAGAACAAGCTCCAACTTCACCAAGCTTTGAAAACTTGTGAAGGAAACACCCTATACTACTTGGCAAGAGGTAGAGGATGAAGAAATAGGAATTGGGTAGACTTTAGTTTTGGATTTCCCACACTTTTTCATCAATCACCATTGATGTAGCAAGCTTTTTTCTCATGTTGAAGAAGAAGAAGATGAAGAAAAGAATATGATAAGTCTTTTGTAAATGATAAATAAATCAATACTTATCATTTACTAACCCTTGGTTAGTTGTAGAGAATGGACCATGGCTAACTTGAATGGTTAGGGTTAAGGATGAGACAAGAATGGTGGACTAATTTAAAGCTTCAAGAATCTTCAACTAGCAAACAAAAATAGCAACCATTCTTTTCTCACCTTTTTCCAAAATAAATAAATAAATAAATAAGAAAATAGAAAACCCTAATCATAATCTTAACTATGGTCTAATTCTTTACACTAACCCTAGCTTGCATGTATCATCAAACATGATACAATCATGTGCACAAAATATATCACATATGCAATGTGCACAAACCAAGTGAGTAAATCCATTTAAAGTGAACCAATACTAGTTAATGCAAAGTAATATATCAAATATATAATTATACATTAAATCATTAAATCAACATTTGATTTAACGATCCGGTCATATCGTATATAACCGACTAGTATCCAATGTATCGGCTTATCGAATCAATCCTTGATTCGATAACTAGGTTATATCGCATATAACCAATCGATACATTCATCGTGAGAATAGAATACGGTATCACATACACGCATTATTCTCGGTCCCGCACATATCTCATATGCGCTCCTATTTCGTTTCGCTTGAGCCAGGAAACCTCTGTGTAGGACTCTAAAGACTCGTCGATACGCCGGCAGCAGATGATGATCATATCAAACACCCACAAACCGCAAGCGGTCTGCTAAACGTAACGGCCACCCGGGTATTGAGCGATCAGAAGATCGACGAGCAAGCCCGCTCACACTCCTGTGAATCCAACCAGTAACACTTACCGTACAGTCCGGTCTGTTTGTCTGATATGTCGCATATCTCGCCTAGGGGAGGTAAACGTCAGACCCCAGTAGCTTGATAAGTCATGCCGATGTGAAGTCCATAACATTTGTGAAACTACTGATAACTCTTACCAGTATATCACTGCAACCCTGGCCAGGGATTTCCTGTTATGGCCAGTCGAGCATAGCACAACATCAACCCCAATACCGGGAGAGACGAATCCCCTCCTATCGCTCATTGCCTCCATGTGAATCGGGACTGTACCCAAAAACCACCTGTTTGCACGACTCAGTAGAGCCGTGGTAGGGTGGAAATCAAAGCACAGTGGGAGACACACAAGACTCTATGACGATCTCGGGTCAACAGACTAAGCTGTACCAGTGTCACCAGAGAACTGCCATCTGACGTGAGGTATAATACCATCTGGGAGTTCTCGGCGAGTCCGTTCAGTGTACCCAGTCTCCACTGAGCACCCGCATACCATCATCGATGTCAAACACCAATGGATATGGGATCATCCATCGCCCATCGCATAGGTCGAGAAGATATGCGCTAGTCTACTCTGGAATATCGATGCCCCGTCTCGATATTCCCACGACTAGGAACAATGAAGGATGTACTCATTGACTACCCAGGCCCCACTAGTATGATCTGCATCATAGTCCTGGAAGTCGAGTACACATCCTAAGGGCTTTATCAACATGTAATCAGAGAGACAGAAAGTATACATGTTAAGATAAAGAGCAACCAAATAGCGTACTATCATGTCGAGCAAGAAAGTCCTACCTATATATGTCCCAGCATCCACTACAATATACATCCAATGTGCAGTAATGGCCTCTAGGGCATACATATAACTAACAATCTCCCACTTGCACTAGGGCCATCTGTAGCAGTGGTCGCAGTATCTAATACTCAACCATCCCATATGAGTCTCTCTCTGGGAAAAGGCCTTCGTGTGTGGATCCGCCGTGTTGTCCTCTGAGTCTTCTCTCCTAACCTCGATCACCCTGGAGATCAACTATCTCCATGATCAGGTGATGTTGCCTCAGAATTTGTCTGGGTCACTGATGGGACCAGGGTTCCAGGGCCGAAGCCACACTTCCATTGTCATACAATGGCAGGAACCTTGTTCATCTTATGAACCAATATACACCCAAACTGCCTCTTTGGTAGTATCTTTAATAGCGATGTTACCAGCCTTTATCGTCTAGTTTGTCACGGTATCTAGCTTGGAAATCTTCCAACATACCGTCCCTTTACTGAGGGTAAAGACAATGCCTGTGACTGACATTCAGTCGTCTTTATCACTCTGGAACCTTTCCAGTGATTCTCCCCAGGATCGATTGATACCATCTCACTTCAACTAGTGAGTATCCTAACATCCAATTAGATCTATCTCATAGATCCAAAGCTTAGGATTTAGTAGGTATCACTTTGATCCTATATGGAAAATGATTGTGATAAGCGGAGATTGATCGAGCGTAGCATAGGAAACTCCTTCCCTAACAAGAGTATGGCATCCACGTACTCTACGAGGATCGTCACCATACTCCTTACTATCCTTTTGTTTATACAAGGTTCATCTACCATTTTGATGATGTCAACTTATTTGACTAATCCATCAAAACAGATGTTCCAACTCCGCGATACCTGCTTTATCCTATAAAGCATCTTTCACACGTTTCCGCTGCTCCCACTGTGTACGAGGCCCTCTGGCTGTGTTCTTATAGACGTTCTCTTCTAAATCATTATTTAGAAAAGTAGTCATGGCACCCAACCACCAGATATCGTAGTCATGGTATGTAGCCGTGGCAAGTAGGATCTGGATGGATTTAAACATAGTCCCTGGAAAAGGTTTCATCATTATCCGTGCCTGGTTGATGACGAAAACCTTTAACAAGTCTAGCTTTGAAAGTCTCAACCTTTCCATGTACACCAAGCAATCTTCTCAAGATATACTTACTCCTGATGGGGATTTAACCCTTCAGTTATAGCAACCAAAGTCCATACTTTGTTTGTGTATAAGGATTCCATCTCAGATCACTAAGCATCCAGCCATTCTTACAGAGTCCCTACTCTCGATGGCCTGCTCGAAACTGGTTGGGTCATCATCTCATGATGCAATCCTCGCTCCCACTGTCATCGAGAAACCGAGGTATCTCTCAGGTGGGTGAGGAACCCTACTAGATCTGCGGAGAGGCTGAGGTTCGTCGGAAACTATTGAATCCTTTGGTTCTTTCAAATCATTAGCAGTTTTGTACAGCTGGAACCTTTCCAGTTCTACAGAACTGATCTTGCCTCGATCTTGTCCGGATTTTGCTTTTGACATAGGACGGACAATCCCAAATCTTAACTTACTTAAGAGATAGGATCTTCCAGCACCATATCTTATATAGAGTGGTAGGCACTGATTTGATTCGAACCTAATTCAATAGGTATGCACCTTCTCAAGCGCATAACTCCCAAAAAGGAAATAGGTAACTCAGTAGTACTCATCATAGAGCACACCTTATCATATAGGGTGTGATTGCTCCGCCCCGATATACCATCGTGCTATGGTTTATACGGAGGAGTAATGCTGAGAGAGAATCTCATTTTCTTTTAGAATAGTCCAGGAATGCTATGCACAAGTATTCTCCTCCCTGATCTCATCATAGGACATAATACTTATACCCGTATTTTGGTTCTCTACTTCCTACTTATATTCTGTGAATACCTCAAAAGGTTCGGACTTATATTTCAACAGGAATATATGACTGAATCTTGAGAGATCATCAGAGAATATAATGAAGTATAAAGAACCAGTCCTGGCATGTGTAGACAGGAGACCTTACATACATCATCATGCATCAGTCCCAAGAGTTCATTAACTCTTTCTCTGCTTCCAGTAAACAGAGCTGGTGTCATTATATTTTTGTGACATGACTGGCAAGTTTCACAAGATGTAAATTCAAACTGATTTAAATATGCATCTAAAATGTAACTTCAGCCAGTCGGGTCGCATTGATATGACCTAGTCTACAATGCCTCAAGAAGAATTCGTTTATTTCTGAACTCTTCTTCATGTGTGTGTTCAGTATACAAGGAACTGTAGTTTGATTTAGAACGTCAATGCTTTTAGATAACGTGCCTGAACCGATCAACTTTTGATATAGGAAATGTTCAAAACATTATCCATCAATACAAAATTATATCATTTCTTTACTAATAAAGAGACTGATATGATTTTGTATATCAGGTTCGGTATCTAATAGCATTTGTTCAGAATCAATGTATTCGTAATACAGGGTGACAGTGACCAACAGACTTGGCTGCAACACTTGCCCCGGTTTCTGTCTCATGAAACTTATCACCCGTTCTCAGTTTTTCTACCTTTTTGTAGCCCTATGTAACAGATTACATATCTAGGATCCTGATTCGGTATCATATACCCAGGATGCAGAGGATACTGAGAAACAGTTCTTTATAATGAACATACCCGAAGGAGATGCATCATATGCACTTTCTTCGTTTGGGCGGCATAGGAATTCTGGTATTCCCCAATTTCCTGCTCTGTCTTATAACAATTATAAGTTGGAGCGGGACCAACGTTCCCCAGCTCAGAATAACAAGCGGGTTCGGTCAATACATCCATTTTATTATCTTGATTAAGGCGTGATATGGTCGCTACCAGGAGAGAGAGAAGAAAACACTCTGCGTGCGCTCTTGCAAGATCAGATTGGTTATATATTTTATCTAATCAGGATGGCTCCCACTGTTTTTATCAAATCTTCCTTCAAACCTTAAAAGGAAAGACTAGCCGGGATTAATTACACTCTACAAGTTCGCCAATTTTTCAGCCAGGCCAGTGTCGGTACTTTGAGGGAGGTTTCCCGTGCTTTCGCACGGACCTAATTACAGTAAACCTCATTTTCCCAGAGGCGTAACCCCGTTGACACCTTTCTAGACACCTACTTGATCGACTAATTGCAAAGTGCAAAACTCTCCCAGGAGCAACTCTTACTCGCAGTGGGTATCGGGATCCAACTATCATATAGAAGGTATGCAATCTCATTGCAAATTTCAACACTTGAAACTCCCGATAATGGTTTTTACCCCTAGCACCTATGACCTTGGCTAAGGTCAACAAATCATAGGTACTAGTCAAGTTCTACCCGTCATTTCGTGATTAATTAGACCCACCCACATGAACCTTGGCTAAGGTCAACAAAGCCACATGACTGTCCTAACTAATCGCATCATATGCGGTGTAGGAAGACATCACTTAGCTACCGTACACTGTGCCTTGACTATGGTCAACAAACATAGCACGAATACTAAGTACTCTACTTCCTAAAATGACGGAGGGTTGCGAATGGTTTTTGTGAAAACCTTTAATGCTTTGAACTTGATCTCGTTGTGGAATCAAATGGTTTTTAAATGGAATGTTTTCGAGGCTTTTCTAGTTTTGCTAAAGGGGTCACTCCCGGTGAAGGGATCGTCGGCCCTTTCCTCGTCGAATGAGGTGCGGGATATATCATATATATCACTGTGCAAAGCGAAAACTGAAGAAGCGATCAAAGACAAACCGAGTGTGTAGCATCTGCCAGTTACTGCTAAAGGAGTCACTCCCGGTGAAGGGATCTCGGTCCTTTCCTCATCGAATAAGGTGCAGGATGTTCTATAATGAACACCGCGATGCAAAGCAAGAACTGTAGCTACCTGTTTTTATTTTGAAATTCGATTCCACAACATCAATTAGGTTTATTTTCTTTCATTAATCTCATTAATGAATATCCCATCATTTAAGTCCACCTAAACATCATAGATAAATATAACGTACGCTTATGCCATCCGCATTCGCCTCGATGTCCCGTCTTCACCGTTAGGTTAGGTAACTAACGCCAGAGCGAGGCAGGGCTAGCGCGGGTGTAAAACATAAGTAACGTCTATATAATATATCATATATACTATATATAATATCTATCACAGAACATCACATGATCACAGATAAATCACAGCAGAAGAAATATATAAAATATTGGATATACTAGGACGTCCGTGTTTTCAATACGAGCCAGTATAAAACACGGATTCCACGGTCGTGATGAATAGCCTATCCCACACCCCTAGACCCCTACGAGAGCGGCAAGTAACCCTACCAATTCTAGGGTTAGGAGACCCGAACTCGACTCCTCGAGATGGTCTCCCACTGGACCCCAGAACCCGGTTACTTGTGCTCCCCTCCTTGGGTCTATCCTAGTGCAGAAAAGTAAATAATATACAAATGGTGACAACATCCGCAACCTGTAAGTGCCCCAATAAAAGAATATTACATACAAGTTTTTACATGAATGAAAATGAAAAAACACCCATCTCACATAAAAAAACCCCGGCTATTCAAACACGACGATCCAATATAACATATCCAGCAACACATAACATCTCATGTCATCAACGTAAGTAAATATGCGCATCCCAATTGTCGTTGACATATAGCAACGAAACCGGCGATATCACATATTACACTTACGGTCACAGAAAAGAAAGTGTAAAACTACAACAGTTGGAATCCGCAACCTCCTCAGACATCGCAGCCTGACCAAATGAATTACTTAGACATCGCATGCCTAACAATTATAAGCCCCGCATTTTAGTCTCAAAATCGAAAACACTCTTCAATATCAAGTCGGGCAATTCAACAGGATTCCCGACATTCTGATCGAATACTCGTCGCAAACTTTAGTAGACGGCCGCACCCCCGACGCCGTCGACAAAGTGCACCAAGGCGGAACACCGCTGCCGCGAGCACCCGAACGGATGCTTTCGGCGACGGGGTTCTCCTACAGTCACTTGGTCGGGGCTATGGAGTGAGGCTGTCTATTAAGTTTACCCGGCGAGTATCCGCGTACGCTACGTGATTGCGACGGACTTTTGATCACATCAAAATTCCGTGGCAACCAATCAAGTGTGACTAAACTGCTATGTTTATAATATTCATTCCGTTATCTCATAACTATTTGCGAATTCCAATTATTGTATCACATTCCGGATAAATGGAAAATGTTAAACTTTCCGATCGAACAATCGAACACCCAAGTTTTCCCGAAACAGCTCAACACATGAAATAAGTCTAACAATATTCAGTTCGTGCCTCAGTACCAACGGCCAGCCGTAGAAGGGTCAAGCCAACGCCTCACATGTGGCACGCCGTACTGCCCCAAACCTGAAGGTTCAAAGGGCAGTTCAAGACGGTCACATAATCGAGTTAAGGTTTGTTGTTTTCTAGAGGGTCCATCGCGTTACTTGCACTACTTAGAACGTCGTCAAACTACGGAAAAATCCAACACTTGGAAATTTCCCGGCAGGGGAAAAAGTGGGTATTTATATCCGGTCGAACTTTTTAACATATTCTAAAAATACCCGGAAAAGCACACCAACAAAATTAGACAGTCCGATCGAATACACCGAGTCCCCAATACAACTCAGAAAATACAACTCTGGAATAAAATATTAAAAATCCCCAGGAAAACCAGCACAGACAGCTAAGAACTACTGTGCAAAATTGGATGCACAAAACGACAAAAGGGCCGCGGATCCGCCGCCTGAGCCTCCTGTAAGGCCGCGGATCCGCGCCACCTTTATGGAATCAAGCCCTCGAATTTTACAGTATCCCTTATATCTTCCTGCTGATTTTTCTGAATATTTTTAATCTACAAAAAACCACGTTTTACAGAAAAGTCCAGAGAGCATTTTTCAAGTCGGGTTTTGGGTCGATCGGACTTCTAATTCCGTCGGGACTTCGCCTAAGGCTCTAGCTAGGCTCTGATACCACTGTAGGATTCCTAGGCACTCTAATGGAGTCTCACAAGTGATCAAACATGCCAATTTCTAAAAATACGGTGCCGAGAAACCCTAGAACGGATCGTTAACTAGATATATATAGGCGAAGCGAGTAAGTAAACGAAAATATAGATAAAAGGAAGGGGCTACAACCTTTGTAGATCCGGTCCACCACTTCCTAAGCTCCGCGATGATCTCCCTCCACTGTCCAAATCAAACCCTTGACTCTAGCATTGGCATCATCGAAGAATGGACGGGCTTGATCGTCGGGTCGATGCCGAAGATGATCTACGTCGAGGCATCACAAGAACAAGCTCCAACTTCACCAAGCTTTGAAAACTTGTGAAGGAAACACCCTATACTACTTGGCAAGAGGTAGAGGATGAAGAAATATGAATTGGGTAGACTTTAGTTTTGGATTTCCCACACTTTTTCATCAATCACCATTGATGTAGCAAGCTTTTTTCTCATGTTGAAGAAGAAGAAGATGAAAAAAAGAATATGATAAGTCTTTTGTAAATGATAAATAAATCAATACTTATCATTTACTAACCCTTGGTTAGTTGCAGAGAATGGACCATGGTTAACTTGAATGGTTAGGGTTAAGGATGAGACAAGAATGGTGGACTAATTCAAAGCTTCAAGAATCTTCAACTAGCAAACAAAAATAGCAACCATTCTTTTCTCACCTTTTTCCAAAATAAATAAATAAATAAATAAGAAAATAGAAAACCCTAATCATAATCTTAACCATGGTCTAATTCTTTACACTAACCCTAACTTGCATGTATCATCAAACATGATACAATCATGTGCACAAAATATATCACATATGCAATGTGCACAAACCAAGTGAGTAAATCCATTTAAAGTGAACCAATACTAGTTAATGCAAAGTAATATATCAAATATATAATTATACATTAAATCATTAAATCAACACTTGATTTAACGATCCGGTCATATCGTATATAACCGACTAGTATCCAATGTATCGGCTTATCGAATCAATCCTTGATTCGATAACTAGGTTATATCGCATATAACCAATCGATACATTCATCGCGAGAATAGAATACGGTATCACATACACGCATTATTCTCGGTCCCGCACATATCTCATATGCGCTCCTATTTCGTTTCGCTTGAGCCAGGAAACCTCTGTGTAGGACTCTAAAGACTCGTCAATACGCCGGCAGCAGATGATGATCATATCAAACACCCACAAGCCGCAAGCGGTCTGCTAAACGTAACGGCCACCCGGGTATTGAGCGATCAGAAGATCGACGAGCAAGCCAGCTCACACTCCTGTGAATCCAACCAGTAACACTTACCGTACAGTCCGGTCTGTTTGTCTGATATGTCGCATATCTCGCCTAGGGGTGGTAAACGTCAGACCCCAGTAGCTTGATAAGTCATGCCGACGTGAAGTCCATAACATTCGTGAAACTACTGATAACTCTTACCAGTATATCACTGCAACCCTGGCCAGGGATTTCCTGTTATGGCTAGTCGAGCATAGCACAACATCAACCCCCAATACCGGGAGAGACGAATCCCCTCCTATCGCTCATTGCCTCCATGTGAATCGGGACTGTACCCAAAAACCACACGTTTGCATGACTCAGTAGAGCCGTGGTAGGGTGGAAATCAAAGCACAGTGGGAGACACACAAGACTCTATGACGATCTCGGGTCAACAGACTAAGCTGTACCAGTGTCACCAGAGAACTGCCATCTGACGTGAGGTATAATACCATCTGGGAGTTCTCGGTGAGTCCGTTCAGTGTACCCAGTCTCCACTGAGCACCCGCATACCATCTTCGATGTCAAACACCAATGGATATGGGATCATCCATCGCCCATCGCATGGGTCGAGAAGATATGCGCTAGTCTACTCTGGAATATCGATGCTCCGTCTCGATATTCCCACGACTAGGAACAATGAAGGATGTACTCATTGACTACCCAGGCCCCACTAGTATGATCTGCATCATAGTCCTGGAAGTCGAGTACACATCCTAAGGGCTTTATCAACATGTAATCAGAGAGACAGAAAGTATACATGTTAAGATAAAGAGCAACCAGATAGCGTACTATCATGTCGAGCAAGAAAGTCCTACCTATATATGTCCCAGCATCCACTACAATATACATCCAATGTGCAGTAATGGCCTCTAGGGCATACATATAACTAACACTTTACCCATCACTTGCGGGTCCTCACGACTCGTAAGGGAGTAAATTCTCTTGTGAGATCCTTACGACTTTCAAGAGAAAACAGGCACTCAGGAATCCTCACGATTCTTAAGGAGAAACCACCCCTATGGGATCCCCTCGACCTGTAAGGAGAAAAACTCTTTATGAGACCCTCACGGCTCATAAAGTTGAAAAGTCTTAGGAGGCAGATCTTAACCCTGAATTCTAAGCCATCGTTGTCCTGCAAAGAGATTAAGATAGACTATCCGCAAAATACATTCAATAAAAAGGGACACGCCATTGAGAAGAAAAATATGTCTTTTATTCATGAACCAAAATGGATACATAGTACAATTTGTGAAAGAACAAAAAATATATACTGTCATTCAAGAGTATGTACAAAAAGAAAAGAAAAGGGATATACAAGTCTTCAGGCCGGCAGGCGATTTAGCAGAGTGGTTAGCTCATCCCTTTTCCGCTGGGCCTCGCCTTCGTGATTCAGTATCGCCTGAAGACGGGCCTTCGCTTGAGCCTGCTGGGCCTGATATGAGTCAAGCCGACTTTTGAGCTCTTTCTCGGTGGTTTTGTGAGCCTCAACCCTTTCGCGAGTAAAACACGACGGCCTTGTCAATGGCCACCATCTCCTTGATGGCCTCCAGAAGCACTCGCCAGAGTTTATATGCTTTAGTGGCCTTAGCCGTAGGTTCGCAGTGCATCGCTCAATCAGCCCCCCGTAAGCTCGACTTCGCGGCCACAACCTTTGAGAGAGGGCGCGTAGATTCAAGGGTGTGCAAGCAAACCTCCATTCGAAAACTATACTTACTCTAGAATAAACACACATCACTTGACAAGGGAATCGGCAAGGAAAGCCTCCGATGCATATCCCGTCAAGCATGCAGTTGCAACTGTACGAGTTTTAAAGGAAATGATACCCAAAAAGACGCGCATGCAACATAACGATAGTGCTCGCAATTGAAGAAAATTCCCATGGGAAAATATGAAGCTCATTTACGCAAGCAAGATGCACGTACGAGTATTCTACAAACATGAAAATTCAACAGAAAACGTATAACAGCCAACGATAAGAGGTGCACATCAATTTAAACGTACTACGCCACTGGGAAAAGATCGCCAAACAAGGGATCAGTGGCACAAGGGTGAACAAAACAGTATACAAAATTTTCCTACTCCCTCGCCGCCTTCTCCAGCACATCGAAGTGACGATTTTCACGAGGAGTGGCTCCCCACCGATTGGCGCCATGTTCGTCCGCAAAAGCAGACATAATAGCCCGCCGGGCTCTTAGCTGGCCCAACAGATGAACCGAACAGTCTTTCAAAGCCTGAGTTATCAGGCACGCTTCGTAAAAACACTCGAGCTTGTCTTCAGCCGCATCAAGCATCACCAGGGTTATCTCCGCCGGGTAAGGAGGGATGTCAGCAAGCACGGCAGCAAGAATCATCCGGAGCCAAAGGGATCCCATTGGAAGAGGGGACCCCCTACGGATCAAGAGTTCGTATGTCGCCGAATCACATTCGTCGTCGATGAGAAGGGGATCCACCAGTCGTGCAGCAAAGCGATGAATTATCTCCTCGATAGATACCTCCCATGGTTGTCGATAAGCATAGGGGCGGTTTCAAGTCATGGCACTCAGGTGTTTCCTTAAGATAAACCACACTAAATTGAAAATAGGCTTCTCTGTGAAAAGAAAAAGAAGGCTATGGCCTCGGGTTGTAAAGAAGAACATTAAACGCTGCGCACGGAGAATATTGCATGGTGGAACTATTTCCAAGGCCTAAACAGGGAAGGAATTGGAAATCAAGGAGATGGAACTATTTCCAAGGCTCCTTTTCTGCATCTAATGCTGTGCACAGAAAATATGGAATGAAAAATTAAAAAGCCCTATCAAAAGGGCCCCACGTGCAGAGCACGTGAGCACCAAACTTGATATGCGCTGAAAAGTAAAATGGTGCCTCACACGCCAAACACATCAGCAGCAGCAATGACAATATGATAAAATCCCATAAAGAAGGCATGCAAACACAGAAGGGAAGGAAAAACTTATCACTCATACTTTAAAAAGTTCATACAAAAATAAGAAGAAACAATTACAATGGCAAGACCTCAGATTCGGGGCATGGATTAAGAAACTCAAAAGTGACTTTGTCCAAGATCTTCCAGGCATTTTGAACCATCCTAGTATGTTTTCTTTCGCGATCACAAGCGTCGGGATCCTCACGGATGTCCTCCACCCTCCGATAAGTAGTAAGTATGGCCGACTGCTGAAAAGCCTGATGCAAGAGATCAATGAGATTGTCTCACCTTCTCTTCAAGATTAGGCTCATCAGATACATTGAATGCACTTTATCCTCGGCAGCATCCAATACCCTAAGCAGTACGCCGGTGCAAAAGAGAGGGAGCTCCTCCCAGATCGCCAGCACGATGAGTTTCAAAAGAGAAGAGCGATGAGGGAGTAGCCGGCCATTGTACTCGTCGAAGCGGCTCATGATCTCAGCACACTGAGCATTGGTGAACTCCTGGTTCTGGTTGCGACCCAGTGCACGAATGTTTCCATAAGAATGATTTCATCAAGATCATACAAATGGGCATCCATAATACCTGAAATAAAGATCATGAGACTTTAATAGACAAACCAATCAAGAAGAATACTTGTCTAAACAAACAAAGGATTTCAAGCAACTCTGTACGTTCCCTAGGGAAAGGCATCATTGCAGGGTTCTTCTTCTTGGTTGTGAAGAAGACAACTCAGGGCAAGAGAAACCAAGGAGTTCTATAGGAAGAACTGAGTTCTTCGTAGGAATTAAATTCCTTTTGAAAAAAGGGGGAATTAAATTCCCAGAAACATTTTTGAGATGGAATTAAATTCCATGGAAAAAGACAAACACCACCATTAACCCCTGAAGATCAGAGAAACCCTAAAGGGCCTGTTGATTAAAGAATGAGTGGTTTTCTTCTTAAAGAACTTAAAAATGGGTTCTTGATAAAAGGGAAAACCCTTGGTGTGGATTTAAAATCCAAAGAGTTTTATATGTATGAAAGTTCTTCGATCGTCCAAAGCCATTATCTGAAGAGATGGGTCTTTCTTAAACAGAGTTAACCTCTGAAGATTTTGAAACAGAGAACTAAGCTCTGAGAAAGAGAATTAAATTCTCAAAAGAAAAGTTTGCAAGGAAGAAGATGAAAGAGTGGAGGTGCTTCTGAAAAGACCCCTACATTTATAAGATGTGATGGAAACGCTTCATCTTCCCGATTCCCTAGATGAATCCAACGGTCACAAAAGTGACAGCGTTGCACTCACGTGCAGACACGTGAGAGCAACGCTGTGGGGGAATTTGTTTCCTGATTAAAAAATCAGGAATTACGTCAATGAGGTATCACATGTTCACACGTGACCAATGGTCACGTGAAGACACGTGATGATTAAAACTTCATCAAACAGAAGCGAAAACAAACGGCTGAAAAATAACTCAATTGAGGGTCACGTGCTCACACGTGACCAAGGGTCACGTGCCAGCACATGACAGGCTTTGAAAGCCTTACAGCTTAAAAGAATTTAATTCTAAAAGTCAGAAAAAATACCTCAACGAGGTGTCACATGCTCACACGTGACCAATGGTCACGTGTTGACATATGATGGTTAAAAACAATATAAACAAACTGCTGAAAAATAACTCAATTGAGGGTCACGTGCTCACACGTGAACAAGAGTCACGTGCCAGCACGTGACAGGCTTTGAAAGCCTTACAACTTAAAAGAATTTAATTCTAAAAGTCAGAAAAAATACCAAAACGAGGTATCACGTGCTCACACGTGACCAATGGTCACGTGTTGACACGTGATGGTTAAAACAACAACATGAACAAGCTACTGAAAAATGACTCAATTGAGGGTCACGTGCTCACGCGTGACCAAGGGTCACGTGTCAGCACGCGACTGGCTTTAAAAGCCTCACAGTTTAACAGAATTAAAATTCTGAATTTCTCTAAAATCTTTCCAAATGGGAAAGGAATAAGGAGAACCGTTGGATTAAAAATCCAAAGGTGATTAAATATCACCAATTTATGGAAAAATCTGAGACAAGAAAAGATTTCCCTAAATCTCACCAGAAATAACAAACAGAATATCTTTGAATTGAAAATCCAACGGTGAATAAAATTCACTTAATAATCTAAAGGCCCATATTAATTATGAAAATAAACAAAATCTTTCAATGAAAGATTTACTAAACAAATTGATTCTGTTCCTTCTCCTATAAATAGGAGCCAAAGGAGAATTTTTGGGAGATATAGAGTTTTGGAATCTTGAAATTTCAGAGAGAAAAGAGAGGAGAATTTAATTCTCTACAAAGAAAAACCCTAGAAAAGAAAAGAAAGGGGATCAAAACTTCAATAAAGAGAATTTAATTCTCAATCTAAGAGTTTAACTCTTCTACAAATAAGAACTTAGTTCTTCTTCTGGTTGAAGATCTGTACAGAGCACATCATCCCATAAGTTGAGAATTTAATTCTCATCGGGTCGAAATCCTGCCATGCAGATCCTAAACTTAGAGGGGGAATTGAGTTTTGAGAATTTAATTCTCTCAAAATTATAGGAATTTAATTTTTTCAAGATGGATGAAACTAGGGTTTAACCCTAATTGAGAATATAATTCTCTCAGATTAACAGGAATTTAATTCCTCCAAGACAGAATCAGGGTTTCGCCCTATACAAGAATTTAATTCTTTTACATATATGGGAATTCAATTCCTCTAAAAGAATTAGGGTTTAACCCTACATAAGAATTTAATTCTTTCACAATAGGAATTTAATTCCTCCAAAGTTATAATTAGGATTTAACCCTACGGAGAATTTAATTCTCAGAATAAAATAAAGAAACTAAAGAGATCTCTGTTCATGAAAAAGTCTGAGGTCACGTGTCCCCACGTGACCCCTAAAAAGATCCCAGAAATGAGAAGGGAAGAGCTCAGAGGCAACGCCTCACGTGCTCCACGTGACCCCCAAAACACAGAAAGAAAATGCAAAGGAAATAGAAGCCTTGGGCGCTCTCACGTGCTCCCATGTGACCCCTTAGCAAGTGCTTTAATAATCAGTGTATAAATCTCCATCACGTTTCAACACGTGATGCTCAAAATAAAAATAAAAGTGTTTAACACTTAATTGCAGAACAAAGAAAAGGAATCTGGTCCTACCTTTGGGCGCCCTCACGTGTCCACACGTGACCCCTTTTCCTTTAGTATTTTACACTAATTCGAGAACTTATACCCAGTGTTTAACACTGGTGTTTTCTAGTGTGTAACACTAATTTGGGGACTATATTTCCAGTGTTTAACACTGTTACCTTCTAGTGTTTAACACTAACGTGAGAGCTTTAACACTGTTGCTATCTAGTGTTTAACACTAGTTTTAACCAAATTGGTTAATCTTCCAGAGGCAAAGCCTCCCATCCAAAATTGAGTAAAAACTAGAGCTCTAATGTCTACTGCTCAATCACAGATAAAAATGTTATCAGAGCCCTCAAACTTTTGTTTAGCATTGCTAAATAATGTGGGCCTGAAACCAGACAAGTAGACTAATGGTCCAACAAAGGGCCAATATGTCAAACTTAATTGGACTTGGCCCAAATTGGCCATAAGTCCTTAATCCAGGCTTAACTGAGCCAATGTGCTCATAATATAATTAATTGGTCTTGGTTCCAAACTGGGCTACAGATCATTTAATCAACTTTGGTTCAAGGGTACATCTCTTCATCCCTTTGATATTTGTCGTTGTAATCCCTCAACGTCTTCAAAGAGGTGACGGGTCCCAACAACCATACATTTCACGGACTGTGGGGTCCTTAAACTCATGGACTATGATGTCCTTAACCTCGACCGTGATGTCTTAAAACTAACAACGGACTATGGGGTCCTTAATTCCACGGACTATGATGTCCTTAACCTCAACCGCGATGTCTTAAAACT
The DNA here is from genome assembly GCA_030015575.1 of Agapanthus africanus. NCBI lineage: Eukaryota > Viridiplantae > Streptophyta > Magnoliopsida > Asparagales > Amaryllidaceae > Agapanthus > Agapanthus africanus. The sequence goes on along the minus strand of JASDDO010000145.1, from coordinate 238,924 downwards.
AATAATGGACTGTGGAGTCCTTAATTCCACGGACCATGATGTCCTTAACCTTGACCGTGATGTCTTAAAACTAATATTGGACTGTGGAGTCCTTAAATCCATGGACTATGATGTCCTTAACCTCGACCGCGATGTCTTAAAACTAACATTGGACCACCAGGCCCTTAAACTGGTAATCGACCGCAATGTCATTAAACTAAACAATAGAGCCCAATTGCTATCTTGTCGGATCTAAACGATCCTGTTAAGTTGATCTTAGTCTAAAAATTGGGTAACGTATCCTTAACAAACGTTTAAGTTGATCTTAGTCTCAAATGAGGCTAACGTATCCTTAAACCCAAACCCCGTAAACCTAAATCTAAGAAAGATACGGATTTGGACTAGTCCACACCCTACGGGCGACAACATAACTTAGTCTCCGTATACAATCCACGGGCAACCACAAACAAAACGAACACCCACGATGCGAAGTGACCATCTGGAGAAGGAGAAAGTTTTTACCGCGATGCGGTAGCGTAATTAACTGCAGGGGTTTGCGCCTGCAGGGCAGAGCGTCCCCACAATCAAAAATCCCTCAAGCGAGGGGGAATCTGACGAAGTCTGCTACATCGGCTGCATCCGTTTAAACCTTCGATACATGGTGCCGTAAATCAACTTGGCATCTTCGGAGAGGTGGACGGATAGCACCAGTTAGTATCTGCCCCGAATTTCAGGCAAGACGTCAGTCTTGCGCCGTCTTTCGGAGGGGAACAAAGATCTGTTAGAGTTTAACTCCATAAATCAAACCCCTTTTTAGGAGTTTAACTCCAATTCTATACATAATCCCTGTTATGAGCTCAACTCCAAAGTCACCTTGGGGGTTTAACTCCTAACCCAGGGGCTAAGCCCCTTTTCCGCTGGTGTTTCCAGCGGTTGCGTGTAGGGCACGTGACCCGTGGGTGCTAAGCGTCCACGTGCGCCTCACACGACCCGCGGGCGCTCACGTAACCCGCTGGCGCCCCGAGATGCTGACGAAAATGACCAAAATGACAACACTCACCGGGCAGAAAGAAAGTCCAGATCCAAATCCGAACATCGCCAAGAACAGGAGACCGATACAGAGTTCCTGCGAAGGGTGCTTAAAAGAAAAGACAAAGAAGCTGCTGAGCTAGCCGCCAACATAAAGCAGATGGCGCTCTTGTTCCAGGATATGGTTAGAATGATAATTAAGCCATAACCCTCAGCTGAGGATCCACCAATAATCATCGAGGATGACAGAGGGGAAACATCAAACACTCTTTTGGCTCTATCAATGGCCAGGGAGGAAACGATCTCCAAGGCTGCTCTTGTTGATTACATCGCTCAACAAATACGAGCTCATCAAGATAATAAAGTGGCTGGCCAAATCGTCAGAATTGGGCGACCGTATCCAGGCTGGTATGACCAAATCAAATACCCGCCGGGATATACGATCCCTAAGTTCCATGTGAACAAGGGGACATGCAACCCACACCAGCACGTCACTCAGTTCAGAGCTTTGTGTGGCAACACTGGAGGCGACGACAAACTGTTGCTTCGCCAGTTCATTGGCAGTCTGTTAGAAACGGCTTTTGATTGGTACTCGGAGCTCCCAAATGACTCCATGAAAACATTCACAGAAATGAAACTGCTGTTCACACAGCGGTTCGCCAGCGCAAGCGAGCGCACCCACGACTTTAATAAATGCCAAGGTAAAGCCGGGAGAAACCTGGGTCCAATACGCGATCCGGTGGCAGAACCTATGGTCAAAATGCAAACAACACATCGAAGAATCCCTCATCGTGGGTATGCTCATCAGGACCCAAGATCCGCAAACGAATGTGTCCCAGTTCATGACGTTCGTCAAGACGACTACCTTCCAGGCTCTGATAGATAAACTGGCCCAAATGGACCAGATGGGCCACAGGCTATCCTCCTCAAGTAAGGACCCTCGAAATGCCAAGGGTAAAGGGAAAGCGGCCTTCATCACCAACACTTAACAACAACCGAGCGACCCAAAACCGGCGGCTCACCAAAACAATGCACGTCCATGCCTATCCATGGAAGAAAGGTTAGGACGCGCTTACTCATTTCCCCGCGATAAGACGAGGAGGCTATTTGAGTTGGCGATGCGTAACAAACTCATCACTTTGCCATACCCATGGCGTCCATCGCAACCCGGCGAAATCAACAACCCCAACTACTGCTCTTATTACAGAATAGTGAGCCACCCAATTGAGGATTGCTACGTCTTCAAGAACTGGGTCGAGGATCAGTATCAACAGGGAAAGTTTACGCTTTCTGAGAACTGGAGGGTGAACCCGCCATAGAAGCACACTTCTAAAAAGGTGGATGCACCGGGGGCATCATGCTCGCTCGTGGAAGAAACTCCATGGGAAATCGTTCTTTCAGCAAAGACAAAAAGAATGCTAAAGGATCTACAGGAATGTCCGGCAGTCAGGTGGAAAAGCCCACTTGAACTTGAAATCATCAAAGGTATGCTGAAACTGCGTCCTGTACCGAAGATTGTTGACAATGGGAAAAATCCCCAAGTTAAGCCTTCAAAGTCTTCGAAGAAAAAGAAGAAGACCAAAAAGCCTTTGCAGCCTGCCGAGTATGACAACAAGCGCACAAACATACAAAAGTACATTGACGTGTTGGAAGAGTACAACTAGACGGCGTGGACACCAGTCACCCTCGAAGAGTTCCTCATGCATATTCTTAAGAACGAAGATAGTGACAACGATGAGGAAAATGACTCATCAGAAGAAACTGAAGACCATGTAGCAAATTGCCACATAATCTCATATTTGTCGTTAAATAGAGAAGAAGCTCCCTTAGTGTCAGAAGACAACACAGAGGAACCGGAGGAAGAATCTGCGCTAAAATCCCTGGACTGCCAGAAGACTCGATCGATAAGCTGTTAAACGAAGCCTTTCAAAAAAGCAAAGCTGACCGAGAACGTGAAACAGCCATATACAAAAAGGCTAAGCATCAGTGTCAGAATGAAGAAGCTGCGGCAAGGATGAGTCGTAAAGTACTCCAACCAAACCGAAGCACCCTTACCATAAATAAGAGCAGGATCAAGGCAGAGAAACGGTTCGCCAAAGCCCTGTCAATAGGAATAAAGCTGCCACGTCTCGTAAGAAACGCTCCTGAGGTCATATGCCTCGACGGAGAGGATTCACATCCAAACTACTGTCTATATCATCAGAAGGTTGCCCACCCCACCGAGGAATGCAGTGCCTTCAAGAAGTGGTGTCAAGGATACGTTGCTCATCAAAAACACTTCAAGAGGATGAAGCGCGAAGCTCGTCGACAGCTAAAGAGTGCGACAGATCCGCATGAAAAAACGACTGGCAACTGTCATATGGTTGATACCAGTTTGGAAAGGGAAAAGCCCCAAGTTCATACTTTCGGGAGCGATTCTAAGGATGAATAACCCTTAGCCTTATCTGCAAAGACTCCACCACTGAAAAAGAAGAGGAGGAGAAGAACCGCGACAACATTCAGCTGCATAACCGCACGCTGCCTAAGAAGAACCTCGGACCTAAAAAAAAGGTTCGAGCAAAAGAGACAAAGGGAAAGAAAAAATTCCTGAGGAAATTGCCCTCGACGGTGGAGTTGTCAAAGAACTCACAGTGAGGGACCCGCCCAAGAAAAATAAGGTGGATTACAACGTCCTGGCACATTTGAGGAAAATACCTTCATAACTAAGCATATTGGATGCTCTCCTCCTGTCCAAAAAGGCACGAGATTCTTTGATCAGGGCATTATAAGAGCCCGATCAGTTCTAAGCTTTCCTCGCAGAAGAGAAGATGAAGGACGAGCTAGCATAGCTTTACACAGCTGACATTACATTCAACGATGAAGATCCTCTCCTCGGTACGTACGAGCATAACCGTCCGTTATACGTTATCGGGTACTGCCACAACATCAAAATAGGGAAAATCCTTATCGACAACGGATCCTCCGTCAACCTTCTCAACGTGAAAGTGCTGAAGGAGATCTGCATGAACGTTCAACACTTAGCTTGAGACAAAATTACCATCTCCGAGTTCGACTCAAAGTCGTCACGGACACTAGGGTCCGTAATTCTAACATTATGCTTCGGCTTGCATGTCACTGACATTAAATTTTACGTCATTGACGCCAAGACTTTCTATAACGCTCTGCTCGGCAGGCCATGCTTACACGAATACAACGTCATCCCTTCTACACAACATCAGTGTATAAAGTATTTCAAGGACGGCTCGGAATACACCGTCCTTGGAGTGCTAAACCCGTTCTCCGTAAACGAGGTTCGGAAATATGAAGACGCAAAGTACTTCCTACCAGACTTTGAAGATACGGAAAGTTGTCATAAGCTGGAGGATAAACAGAAGTCCGTCGCCACCATCCCGATCTTTGGGAGAGATACCAAGGAAGATGAAGAAATAGTCTACTCGTGGCAACCCCAAGACAACAAGCCCGGACCATATACTCCCATTTTGGTCTTTGGCAGGGACTCTGACGATGAGGCCAACGCAGTGTTCTCCATCCGCCCGCTAGTGCAAACCCTCGACGAAGCAGATCAGAGCCTGCAAATCACAATGGTTCCTCCTCGGCATTATAAGGAACTTGATGCGTTACGTACATACAGTATACAAGAATTGCAGACTTTCTATATCCCTCCCAGACGAAGAGGTGAAAAGGTGATCCTCTTCTACTAATCTACGGAGACCAGAGTAGAGAAAGAAGTCTGGCACGGTGCCGATTTCGCACTCGACAGGATTCAACCGATCTGTCTGCCAAGAACTACGCGGAGGGATTGAAAAGGCTGTTAAGATGCCAAGGTGTTCCACTGAACAAACTGTTTGACAAGCCCAATTCTACAAAAAGATTTGGGATATTCCCGGGACTCAGCGAAAGATGCCCGACGGAAAGATGGAGACAACCGGACTCGGATACGTTTGGTCCAAGAAATGTGAGCAGTTCCACAGCTGCTGCGTCATAAACAGCTCCAGGGAAGAAGAAAATGCTTTTCCGAATGGACGTGATGTTGAAACAAAGCGAAATCCCGCTCTAAGAATGTTAAGTCCGTCGCTCGAAGAACAAATAAACAAGCTAATAGAGCAGGCTTGTCAAAAGAGTCAAGACGACCACAACTATGAAATGGCTATCTATGAAAAAGCCAGGATGCAGCGCCTCAATCAGCAACCCGTGGAGAAAGAAGACTTCAATGCCCTTTATCCCCAGCTCGCTGTATGTCCTTGCAAAAATGAAAAAGCCCGAAATAGAGGTAAAAACAGGACAAAGAGCGTAAACAACGTTCGCAAACAATAAGGCAGATCTAACAAGCTGCGCTATCAAGAAAAACTTGATTGGAACCCGTCCTTTATAAAGAAGATGGGTCGGGAATACTCTTTTCCTCAAGACAAGACAAGGAAAATATTCAACCTTGTCATGAAGCATAAAATGATGACGCTTCCGGAGTCTCGGCACCCCGAACAAATAAACGAGGTCCATCACCCGGATTATTTCTCCTACCACCGAGCCATACGTCATCCCCTTGAAGACTGTTTCACCTTCAAAGACTAGGTCGAAGACCAGTATCAACAAGGTATGTTCACTTTATCTGACTGCTGGAGGGTAACCCCACCGCAAAAGCATGAACCAAAGTGGACCTATACCGTGAGGACAGGACCAGCTCAACGTCAAGAATGGAAGCGGACCCATACCTGCCATGTGCTAACACTCTCAAAGGAGGGAGGGCACGAGACTATAGATGACCCCTTCAAGTGCTTCGCAAATGAAGACGTGGACGAGGTGATCTCAGAGTTTCCACCAGCACCAAAAGAGCTAGAAGACGAGATACACACTATGGCGGACAACCTAAGGAAAATTGACTTACGGACGAAAAACGATCCGAAGCCAACGTTCATCAGTGAACTGCTATCAAGAAACAGGTAGCCACGTTAAAAGATGTGCTCATGCAGTATAAAGACTGCTTCGTATGGAACTATTCCGAAATGCCGGGTCTAGATTCAAAGGTCAGATAAACTGGCTATATCGCCAGACATAAAGCCAGTCAAACAGGCGCCAAGAAGAATGCGGCTCGAACTTGAGATGAGTATCAACACTGAAGTTAAGAAACTAATCGACTCTGGCTTCATCCAAGAAGATTAATATCCCGACTGGATCGCTGACATCGTTCCGGTGATAAAGAAAAATGGGATGGTGCGCATCTGTGTGGACTTTCGGGACCTCAAAAAATCTTGCCCGAAAGATGACTTCCCAGTACCTGTTACCGAGCCGATGATCGATAACACATCTACCCATGAGGACTTCTCCTTCATGGATGGATTTTCAGGATACAACCAAATAAAGATACATCCTGAAGACCAAAAACATACCGCCTTCCGGACTCCGCTGGGCATATTCTGTTACAAGGTGATGCCTTTCGGTTTAAAGAATGCTGGCGCTACCTACCAGAGGGCCATGAAAAAGATCTTCGATGACCTCATCCATGAGATTGTCGAATGCTACATCGACGACCCGGTGGTGAAAAGCAAGTCTTACGAGGAACATTGGGAACATCTAAATATAGCGTTCCAACGTTTTCGGAAGTATAATCTGAAGATGAATCCTCTAAAATACGTGTTTGGAGTCTCCTCAGGCAAATTCCTAGGATTCATTATACAGCACCGAAGTATCGAAATCGATCCCTCAAAGATCAAGGCGATTACGAAGATGCCCACACCAAGGACCTTCAAACAGTTGCGATCTCTTCAAGGAAAGATCGCATATATCCGGCGATCCATAGCCAACCTCTCCGGAAAATGCCGTCCTTACAGTCATTTGATGAAGAAGGGGACCCCGTTCGTCTGGGATCAAAAGTGCCAAAATGCACTAGACGAAATTAAGCAATACCTGCAAAATCCGCCGATATTGATCACTCCGGTTAAGGGAAAACCTCTTATCCTATATAAAACAGCATTTGAGGGTTCTCTAGGCGTGCTATGGGCAAAAGAGAACGATCAAGGAAAAGAGAGAGTTTTGTATTATTTGAGTCGAGTCCTCCTAGGGGAAGAAAACAACTGCTCCCCCATCGAAAAGCATTGCCTGGCACCGATCTTCGCGATAACGAAGCTCAAACATTACGCCTTGGCGCATGAGGTCTATCTCATATCAAAGGTGAATCCTCTCAAATATCTGATGTCAAGAGTGATACTGGCCGGAAGGCTTGCCAAATGGGCCCTCCTCTTGATGGAGTTCTCGATAACGTATCGCCCCCTTAAAGCAGTAAAAAGCCAGGCCATTGCCGACTTTCTCGCAGAGCATCCAATACTAGCTGCCTCCCCTTTAAATTGTGAGTTGCCTGATGAACATGCTGTCACGACCTGAAAGTACGGAACATGACCGACACTTAGGCTACGAACGTCTCAAGGCGTACGTGCTCTAAGTAAGCCGAGCCCAGAAATCCAAACTAAGAAAAGTAGTGGAGTGAAGGAAAAACCATAGGTAAATCAACCAGTTTGCAACATAAAATACAACGCCTAAAGGCGAAGATCACAACAGAAAAGGGAACTCAACAGCATGAAACCCAGAGATATATAACGTGCGACTCTAAGGTCGAAAGAATAAACACCACTGGTCTCTATCTCAAATAAATACAAGTTTGGTTGATGGAACTTCTAGATACTACTGAAATATAATATACAATGTATAATGATGGGTACGACACAAATAACCCACCTACTAGCAAGTCATCCGAAAGAAGCAGTGCTGCAAGCCGTAATGAAACCCGTACGGCAACACCTGCAAGAAACCGGGGCACAACGGGGGTGAGTTGCCAACTCGTGAATAGAAAAACATCTACGAACAGAAAATCGCATGTATGACGCAATCCTAAGTCATACGATCATAACATATAATCCTCAAATATATAACTAGCAACCTATAACAATGGCTAGGATAACTATCTAACCCAAATGTAATCCCATGTGCCCGTGTCAGTGTCAGTGCCTCAGGTAGCAATGTATCATATGAATGATGTATAAATGCATGAAAAGTATGATCAATGTAATCAAGTCTGTATGGGATCAATGTCTGTATATAGGTGGATCCCGTCCACGTGTCACACAATGACAATAAGCATCATGCATGTAAATATGAGGATATAGTCAAACTCATGGAAAAACATCATGAAACATGTGCCCAGCATCGGCACAAAACATAGCCTCAATCTCAAAATCTCAATGTCTCTGATAAGTCTCACTGTCTAAGGCGCCGTCAATCCAGATCGGCCCCTACCATCAATCTCAAGACCACGACGGTATCCTCCGGATATCCGACGTGTCGGGTAAAATCACCGGTCGGTAGTGCTCCCGTGCCAGGCTCAACGCCATCTCTTGCGATCTTCTTGCCCCGGGGTACCGCACCGGGCCCACCATGTACCCGCAATCGACCTCATCCGCCTCCTCGAATCGGGTTTCACATGTCGCTCTCAGCACCGAGAAAACACATGGTGGATGCACTGAAATATCATATCAGGGGTAACCGGGTTTTTTAAACAATTACATAATCTCTTTGAAATACCCACGGTTCCCAAATCCAGAATATCATAGAAACAACATATCTCAATGCGCATAATCAGAAAACATGATGTATGTGACATATCAATGAAGTGCAAGTATAACAGTATATCATGCAACATGGAATAATAGTATGCACATACAAGGGTCATATTCTGCAGCAATAATACTACTGTGTAGTGACATGGCAATTACCGATGAAGATGTGTGTGAACTGGCAAGTAAGTGTACGTGGTACATACGCATCATCGGTAATGGTGCTGGTGTCCTAACAGCATGATATCAAAAATGAAATATGAATCACAACAGTATGCGATGCAGGGCAACAATAATAATGTGCAGGAGCTGAATACTAAACACAAAGGTAGCTAAACTGCATCTAATGTCATAAGAGTCATATAGCTACATCAACTATAAGGCTGAGCTAATAAGCTAACCGCAGGTAAGGGAAACCGCCTAACCTCTGAGTCGAATATATATATATATGTGTGTGTGTGTGTGTGTGTGTACAGTCGGTGATCCCGCCTCAATCATATCACATCCGAAATAATATCTATGATCAGACATCCCAAGTCTAAAGTGCGGATCAAACATCAAAATATAGCTCGTACGGAAATCCGTCGTACGACATCCCCAAATCTGGGTACGGGTCAATATCACATTCGTCATATCATTCATCTGGTATTCTCTTTATCAAATATCATAGTCCGGGTACTGACCTACGTCTAGTACAATGCTAATATCATCACCATAATCATGATCCGACTATTGATCGACAGTCTCGTATCATCGATATCATCAGCACATATCATCTCAAGGAGTAAACAACGCCCAAGGCGGCCTAACATAATTATCTTGTCATATCATATCATATCTCGTAACATAATCACACGTCGACCATTTTATATATATATCACTATTCCTATGGCATCATCATCCCAAAATCCTGCTAAAGCATCAAGACGTTTCTCAAATATGAATTTTACTATATCACCGATATCATAAGCTCGGATCAAATATCATCGACTCAACTCAAACCCAAGTATCCTCCTCAAATCTATATGTAAACACATAGTCCCATACACATATGAACACATATCTATATAGAATCCCATAACCACATATGAAATAAGGATGTATGCAAGTATGTATGTGTGTATATGTATGTGTAGTGCACCCACTACCCTAGGGTTTCGTAACCTTTCCCCAATCCAACACACCAATTATCCATCCTAAACATCAATAATTTCCAAAACAACATAAGATAATTATATGTGTGTATACGCATCCGTGTACATCACGATGAATTGCGGGGGTGCTATACGCCATCCACCCGACTTCTCCCCGTAGATATAAATCTACTCACCTTTCTTTATGCGTGCCGGTACCGATGTCGCCATTTGCATCTCCAACGCCTCGACGCCACGTGGGGTACCTACAAGGATATCACACGCTAAAACACATGAAAACCATGTCGGAAACCAAAATGGTGCACGCTACGCCCATAGGTAAAAACCTACAGCCTCGCATGCAAACACAGCCAATATCCCTCTGCCGTTGGAGTTCAAACGCCACCCGAAAGGAACGAATCATCGAATACTAAAATCCATACGAAAATAAGTCGTAAATCATGCGCCAACTCAAGAAAATCAACCCAGATTCTACCCTGTTTGGAACCAGACAAAACTAGACATACCCAGGGTCAAGTTTACAGGTAAAAGAGCCGTGCACGCAAAACGAGGGGGTTTCCCCTTGCTCTGGCAGCAAATTGCGGCCAGGGGGAATATATCTGCGGCCGGGATAAAGAGGTGGGGTCTAGGGTTTTGAGTGTTGGTTCCTATCTGCCTACATGTCTCACTGCTGAGTCAATTTTATTTTAGGAGGCCCCGGGTTGTAGCAGATTCCAGAAAGGCTTAAAAAGTCGACAAAACGCTAACCGACACTAAATCGAACAATACGGTATTTTTGCTGGAATCTGGGGAAATTCTAAGGTGAACTGGTCTCAAACACACCTAATAAGGTTATACCAACCATCAAAACCAACACTTGGTCAAGTCTCACTCAAATTTGCCTAAACTAGCACTAATCATGATATAAACACTAAATTTCAGTTATAACCAGAACTTGGAAAAATAGGAGTTGGGTTGCAAGATTTTATACCTCAAGGAAATCCTAGGATGAAGGAGAAGGGAAGAAGAAGGCGAAGAGGAGTGTTGTGCTGCTGCTGGATTGCTGCTATAGCTGTTGGGGTTGCTTTTGCAGCTGATGTTGTTGCTGTTTTGGGGCTGAAACTGCTAGAGTAGTCTGTTGCTGTCGCTTTTGTTATGGGCTGAGGTTGTTGTTGCCTTGGGTGTTGAGGGCTGATGTTGGTGTGTATGATGAAGTTGGAGTATTTGATGGTGTAGGGCTGTTCTTGCTGCTGTTGCAGCTTCAGATGGGGCTGTTTCTGTTGTTGTTGTGGTTATTTTGTGGCTGATGTTGTTGTTTTGGTTGCTGCTGTGGTTTGCAAAGGTGCTGATGCTATTGTATTGGTGTTGTGTTGGTGTGTTTATGATGTTGGGTTGCTTTGGTGGCTGCTGCAGAAGTTATGATGTTTTTGTGGCTGATGTAGCTGTTGATGTTGATTGAAATTGGGGCTGATGTTGGTGTATCAATGGCTATTGCAGCAGCTGGTGTGGTGTGGCTGATGGTATATGATATGTGTGTAGGTGTGAGAGAGAGATGTGAGTGTGAGAGGGAAGCACAAAAAGTTTTGAAATGAAATGGGGTGTGACATTTGCTTTAAGCCACCATTCTCTCTCTCTCTCTCTAAAAACATGCTAGCTTGCACAAGCCATCATGGCTCACTTTCTCCCTACACAAGTCAACCCTCATCCTAATCACCCTTAAACAAAGCTAAAGACCTTTAATTTACCCCAATTAACTTAACCAAAAGGTTAACCCATCATGGTTGGCTAAACATGGTTAACCCACCATGCCCATCTAAACATGATAACCCTAGACTTACCCAAGCTAACATGCACAAGTTTGTGCAGTCCAGATAAAATTCTAATAAAATATTCATAAAACCAGATAAAATATTTAAAAGCCGTTTTGGTAAACTTTTTACCAAAAAACCTACATTAAACACAATTACCACTAAATAACATATTTTAGAATTTCCATGATATTTTTTTGTCCAGAATTTTCCCAAAATAATATTTTTTTTTGAAATGTTACACATGCGTTCGACACAATCGAAGGAGAGAAGGAAGAAAATGATTCCCGATGGGAACTCTACTTCGATGGAGCTTCTTCTATGAAGAGGCGAAAGAAAAACACCCCCATAATCAAAGCCGGGGTGGGCCTTATCTTCGTGACTCCACAAAGAGAGATATTGTATTATGCTCTCTCCTTATCAGAGCCGAGGACTAATAACGAAGTTAAATATGAAGCCTTGATAACAGGTCTCGAGATCGCTGTCGACATGGGAATCAAAGTCCTCCTCATATATGGAGACTCCCAGCTGATCGTTAGCTAAGTAAATTGCGACTATCAGACATGTAAGCTGGACCTGATAAAGTATGGAGAAAGAGTGCAACAACTGTTGACACAAATCCCCTCTTATATCCTAGAGAGTATACCGCATGCAGAAAATAGCAAGGCGGATGCATTGGCCAAATTAGCTAGGAACTGGCCGAGAAAGACCTCGATTACGTAAAGATCATCGTGCAAAGTCGCAGGATCCTTACGCCAACAGAGATATCTTCGGGAGACTTAACGGAGCCATCCGAAGGAAAAGAAACGACCGAACAAATAGCCCTTCAAATAGAGGACGAAGAAAAGGTCAAGGATTGGAGAGAAGTCTTCATAAACTACTTCAAATCTCGACAAACGCCCGAAAATGCGTCGTCTCGACATCAGCTCATGAAACGAACTATGTCCTTCGCCTTCGTCAAATGAAACTCTATATAAGAGAACATTCGACTATCTGTGGCTAAGATGTCTGGGACCAGAAGAAGCGAAGAGAGTCTTCCAAGAAACTCACGACGGACTGTGCGGTTCTCACCAAGCTGGGCCAAAAATGAAGCTGAAGATCAAAAGAATGGATTATTATTGGCTTACAATGATTCAGGACTACCTTGAATATACGAAGCAGTGTCACTCGTGACAAATTCACGAGGACTTCATCCACCAGCATCCAAACCCGCTACGCCTAACAGTAGCTAGCTGGCCGTTCGAAATGTGGGGAACCGATATAATCGGCCCCATTGAACCAGCATCATCCAAAGGACACCGGTTCATACTGGCAACGACCGACTACTTCTTCAAGTGGGCAGAAGTAGTACCGCTAAGGGAAGTGAAGACGGAGAATATCCTTCATTTCTTCAGGACATATGTCATCTATCGGTTCGATACTCCATGACGAATTATCTCAGATAATAGGCCAGCTTATAGAAGTCATAAAATCAGCCGCTTCGTACAGCAGCATAAAATAGATTGGAGATACTCTTCGGTCTATAATCCTCGGGCCAATGGTCTAGATGAAGCCTTCAACAAGACCTTGACAAAGATTATAAAGAAAACAGTGTCCAGAAGCAAAAAAGACCGGCATGAAAGGTTGCAAGAAGCTCTTTGGGCATACCGAACAACGTTCAAGATGGCTACGAATACAACACCATACGCGTTGGTGTTCGGTACCGAAGCAGTGCTCCCACTGGAAATAGAGTTCCCCTCTCTACGAGTAGCAGTTCAATACAAGCTGACAGATGAAGAAAATGCTCATCTCAGGCTCGAGAAGCTCGATGCCCTCGATGAAACCCGCCTTATAGCACAGCAAAACCTAGAGGCTTATAAGGCAAGGAGGCCGCCGGGGAAACACAGCCCAGCCCCCTCTCGGGAAACGGGGGTCCAACAAGCACTTGCAGCAGAGGGGGCCGACGGAAATGGAACACCAGGTGTACAAGCAGGACTAGGCTTATTGGCCAAAGCACCTGAGGCAGTAGTCAAGGACCTGTGGTCATACGAAAGACTAACTAGGCCGAGAACATTCCACCAAGGCGAGCTCGTGCTAGTCGTCAAAAGACCAATGATCCCCAATCGTGCAAAACGGAGGAAATTCGAGCCGAACTATGAATGCCCGTACATCATAGACAAAGTCTACCAAGGCGGAGCCTACCTGCTCATGGATATGTATGGCGAAAGACCCTTCGGGCCAATAAACGGCCGGTTCCTCAAAAAATACTACGCTTGACGAGTCATGACCTAGGTCAATGATAGATAACGACGCTCGTGTCCGCTTGCTATCTTCCTGAGTCAAAAACTCTGAGAGTAGTATGCAAAGAAGCGTGTGTTAGTGTATATGCCCTAGGAGCCATTATTGTATCATACTAGTTTATATATTATTTAATGGAAGCTTGGGATATTCACAGTTATATTAACAGTCTCGCTCAACATTGTAGTATGCTACTTGGTTTGTATCTATCTTAATATGTGTATATGTTAGCATATCGCGAATACATATTGATAGAGCCCATAGGATCTTGCTTGACTACCAACGTTGTGATGGCAGTCACACTAGTGGGGGCTGGGTAGTCTACAAGCATATCCTTTTTCAGGTCCCTAGTCGTAGGATTATCGAGACAGGGCATCGATACTCCGGAGTAGACTAGTGTGTACGCTTCTCATCCCAGCAGGGAAAATGGTCTGTCCCACAGCCATTAGTACGTTGTACTAGAGATAGTATACAGGTGCTCGTTGGGTTACGGGTACACTGGACAGGAATCGCAGGGAACTGTTGGTTGGTATTATACCCGTCGTCAGTTAACAGTTCCTAGGTGGCATGAGTACAACATAGTCCGTTTACTTGATACTGCTGCTTCGTCTCGAGTGCGTTCCCACTGTTCTTAGATTGTTACCCTACCACAGCTCAAAGGAGTCGTGCAAACAGGTAGCAGTTGGGTGCAGTCCCGAAGCACTTGGAGGCAGTGGCGGTTAGATAGGATTCGTCTCTCCCGGTATTAGGAGTTGATATCGCGCTGTGTTTGGAGAGCCATTACGCAAAGTCCTTGGCCAGGGCAAACGAGATTTACTGGTAGGATTTCCAGTAGCTTCTCAAGGTGTGATGGGCTTCACTCCGACACGACTTATAAAGCTTTTAGGGGACTGACGCTTGCCGCCCCCTAGGCCTGATATGCGATAGTCCTAGACAAACAGACCGGACTGTACGGAGATTGTCACATCAGGCTTAGCAGGAGTTCGGATGGGTTTCCTCATCAGCCTTCTTATCGACATCTACCTGGGGACCGTTACGTACAGCCAGTACCGCTTGCGGCCTGTGGTTAAACCCACTGCCAGTGTAGTGTCAAGTCTTTAGAGTCCCACACAGAGAGTTTCCCTGCTTCAGGCGAAATGATATAGAGGTCGTATGGATTTACGACAGGGTTCGGACACATACGTGTATTTATGCACGTACGATGTTCGGACAGTTTTTACTAGCGGGCTTTAGTTTAAGCCAGATTCTAGTATTGGATTATTGGATTTATACAGTCTGAGTATTTTCATGTTTTCATGAATGGGAGGGTCATTCTCGTAATTTGTCGAGAAGCTTCTAGAAGAAAGATGAGGTGGAGAGTTTAGGTGGAATTTGCATTAAATGGATTAGTGACTCATGGAGTGATTCATCCAAATGAGTTAATGAAGCATTTATTGCTTAATGACTCATGAGATGATTCACACATAGTGAGTTAATGAAGTATGGTTGATGTTATCATATGTTATTCATTTTATAATTATCTTGCTTCATATATTCACAAATGAGATATTATTCATATCATTCTCACTCACACCTTCTCTCTCCTCAAGCTCTCTCTCTTCAAAGAACTAACCATAATCCTCTCATGTGTTGAGATCCTAGGGTTAGAAAGACTAATAGATCCCTAATCCTCTTCTATATCCTCTAGGTTACTTTGATTAGCACTCATAGCCACCTAGTTACCTCAAGTGAGAGGTTAATGCTTGGAGAAGTAGCTCTCGGGTGGATCTTCTATCACAACGAGGAGGCCGACAAGGAGGTGAAATACAAGGACAAGAAGGACTTGAATCATTAGGTATAATCATCTATCATAGTAGCTAATCACTTCTATATAGTTGTTAGTTAGGGTTTAGAAAAGATCCGTAAAGTTAGTCGATATTAGTTTAAACAAAATAATTGTTTTACCTATTCCGCCTCCCCGCATCATGTGGGGTGTCTAATGTCGACTTACAGCGCGTCGCCTCAAAAATGGCGATAGCGGACCGAAATGTCCTTAAACTAAAAATTCGCCTCAAACATGGCGACAGCGGACCGAGATGTCCTTAAACTAAAAATTTGCCTTAAACATGGCGACAGTGGAACGAGAAATCTTTAAAACTAAAAATTTGCCTCAAACATGGCGATAACGGACCGAGATGTCCCTATACTAGCACATCGCCTCCAAAACGGTGATATTCTCCCTTGAGATCTATATTGCAATCGAAGCCCCAACGGCGAAGACTGCAACTCAATTCCCACTGGCTACACAGCTACTCCAGCGGTGAAGTCACCCCCAACTCCCACTGGCAAATAGATGGGTCATTAAAAAAAGGTATGTCCACAAGAAAAATGGGCACGGATGAAAACCCAAAAGGGCGCCGTGAGTAAAAATAGCAGGATTACCGACGAGCTTGTGAAAACACGGTAGGGCGCAATCTCGTAAAAAATCGGTATGTCCACAAGAAAAATGGGCACGGATGAAAACCTGAAAGGGCACCGTGAGTAAAAACAGTAGGATTACCGGCGAGCTTGTGAATACCCGGAAGGGCGCAATCTCGTAAAAAAAATTTACACTTACAAGATCCTCTTGACTCGTAAGGAGAACTCCCCCTATGAGACCCTCACAGCTCATAAGATTCAAAAGTATTAAGCTACAGCGATCCAAACCTATTCTTAAGCCGTCGTATCCCCCAAGTTGCCCTACAGACGGTCCAATATTGGCCCTTGTATACAATCCACGGGCACAAATAAATGATTTCCCCACCAAATTCCACCAATGACAAGAAATGTCCTCATATGATGAACGACACTTGTAAGTCCTCTCGACTTTTAAGGAGAAAATACTCTTATAAGATCCTTACGACTTATAAGAGAACACACACTTAGGAATCCACATGATTCCTAAGGAAAAAATACGCCTACGAGATCCTCACGACTCATAGGGAGAAATAACTTTATGAGACCCTTACGGCTCATAAAGTCAAAAAGTCTTAGTCGACGGGATCTTAACCCTGTTTACTATGCCATCTTTGTTCAAATCGATAACGGTAAATAATGATTCGCTCCTGGCAACATTCCAGTTGTAGCGATGTTGATGCCTAAAAAGGTGTCAAATTCCAAGTCCTTTCACGGCAAATGATGATTCTCTCCTGGAAACATTCCAGTCGTAGCGATGCTAATGCCAAGGTTGGTATGAGATTCTAAACTCGCAATAAAAACAGCAGCGAGTAAAAAAAATATGAATATAAAAAAATAGTCGAAATGTTTGGGCAGCTCGCAATAAAAAACAGCGAGTAAAAATATAAAAAAAAATAGCTGAAATGATTGGGCACCGCAGATAAGAAAAAAGGCAAAATGATTGGGAAATCGCGACTTTCACGATAAGAAAAGCTGAAAAGATAGAGTATTGTGGAAATCAAAAATAAAATAAAAGGAAAGGAAAATTTCTTTGCACCGTAGGTGAGTCTACACTGACCCTTGTATACAATCCATGGGCACAAATGAAAAAGGGAACAATATTTTCCTATCAGGCTCCGTCAAAAGGAGAGCCAGACCTCGACGGCATCATTTACAGCCTAGAGATCACCCAGACGTACCTTCTCATTCCGACAGGATGCAGACACGACGTCAACAAAGACCTGTTCAGTCGAAAATACTGCACTTTCAACACATCAATTTCCTTACTCTTTCTAATCATCTAAGGGTGTTTGGTGTAAATATAACACATATTACCAATTCATCTGGAAAATATCAAATACGACGTGTTATATATATAATCAACATTCTTTAAAGGAAATTGAGTGTTTATTATTTCATGCATGATATTATATATCTCGACAATCTTCAGTGAGATTTTGTGCAGAAAATTGTTCAGGTCAAAGAACCGGAATCGCAAAATTGCTGATAAAACGCAGCCAGTCAAAGACGTAGAATCTCGCAGAGATTCAGAAAAGAAACTAAGATTCCAGTTATCACATATAACCCCAAAGACCAGCACAAGAATACACAAAAGACAACATGAAATGATCTCTTCAAACGGCCGCGGAACCGCGGCCGATTCAGCCTGATCCGCCGCGGATCCACGGCCAAGTTAGGTCGTCGGCGAACGATACTTTTCCAGAACCTTCTCTTCAACCTCTGAGCTTGCTTGAGACGCTTCATAACCGCCTGGCTTCTTCTGGAAGGCTCTGCATAACAACCAAGCTTCTTGTGGAAGTTTGATTTGAGATCTATAAAAGGGGATCTAATCTTCATTATAAAAGGTTGTTGAGTGTTGAGAGGTTGAATCTTAGTGACAAAGTTTCATCCAAACCCTAATCCTATTCAAGATCCAAATCAAATCAAGAATCAATTGAGAGCAACATCAAGCGAGACATCGAAGATCCTTTATCGCAACGCCGATCATCATCAAGAGCAAGAGATCCGCAATCGATCCACGTCTCACGAAGATCGAGCCGAGCAAAGATCGACAACAAATTCTCTTTTCCAAGGAGTGATCGAGAGTTTAGTCTTGTAATCTCGGATTGAGAAGTGTATCTTTGTGAAGATTTAATAAAGGTGATCAATTGTTAACTCTCGCTTTCTTTACATTTTAGCATTATGAAATTTCTCATTCTTGATTTTTTTGTTTTCATGAGGCGTGAGTGAAATCTCCGCTTGTTAAGGAATCGAGGAAATCGGTAGATCCAATAGTGATGAAATCCTAAACTAGTCTTAAGTCTTATGAGAATTGTGAACTTTAGGAAAAAAAGAATCATCAATGACCTAATTTGGAGCGAGATCACCGTTCTTGATAATTTCGTTGCAAATTAGGGATTAAACGATTGATAATTCTCTTTGCTAAAAGTTATATTTGAATGATGATCGATGAAAAAACAAGGGTTAGTGAAGGAGAAACCCTAGTTTCTTCAATAGATCCCTAATCTTCATTCATCGCCATCGATCTAGCTATAATTCATCAATAGATAAGATTGGTCATTATTAGTATTCATCGTTGGTACGATTCCCTATCGATTCTTACAAGCTATTCTTCATATTCTTGATAATTCAAATTGATATTCGACTCTATCTTGATTTCTAATTCTTGAACATATTCTTGATTTTTTTGAAATGACAACTCGATTAAATCTTGAATTACTTTCTTGAATATTCTTTTATATTTTCTTTCAATTCATCTAAAGCAAAAATGAATAAATTCACGCATCTCAGTGGACGATCCATATTCATTAACGAGCTACATTGACACCATTATTGATTGTGGTTACAAATTCTTTGGTTGTGATTATATTTTTCAAAACACGATCAACTCGATCAATCAAGACCCAAAGGTCAAATCAAAAGTGGAGTCACAGCAAAACCCTAGCTCCAAGTCTTGACAGTCCGTACACAACCTAAAGACTACCCCGACATACCTTCTCATTCCGACAGGATGCAGACACGACGTCAACAAAGACCCAAGGGTCAAATCAAAAGTGGAGTCACAGAAAAACCCTAGCTCCAAATCTTGACGGTCCGTACACAACCTAAAGACTACCCCGACGTACTTTCTCATTCCGACAGGATGCAGACACGACGTCAACAAAGACCCAAGGGTCAAATCAAAAGTGGAGTCACGGCAAAACCCTAGCTCCAAGTCTTGACGGTCCATACACAACCTAAAGACTACCCCGATGCTCCTTCTCATTCCGACAGGATGCAGACACGACGTCAACAAAGACCCAAGGGTCAAATCAAAAATGGAGTCACGGCAAAATCCTAACTCCAAGTCTCGACAGTGCATGTACAACCTAGAGGCTATCTCGGCGTTCCCCTCCTCATTTCAGTAGGACGCGGACACAACTATCAAATAAAATGGGAGCAATGACATATTCCTAGCTCCGGGTTTCAACTGCGATATATACAGCATAGAGGTCCTACAGATGTCTACCCTACTTCAACAAAGAAATGACATGACATCGTCAAAACAAAAAAAATGAAGCAACGGCATATTCCCAGCTTCGGGTCTCGACGACAACTCGTATAAAGCTTAAAAGACTATCGGAGATCATTCCACTCCAGCGCGGAATGGTTATGACTCATCGGGACTCCAAATTGAGCCTAACCTCAAGTAAAGAGCGTCATGGCTAATTCCTAACATTTGCTATTCCGACGGTAATATAGCCTAAGGAGATTACTTGAAGACGTCTTGTTCAGCCCCCGAAGGGATCAGAGACACGGCGGTCGTGGGGCTACTCGAACAATGACTTAAAGACCGCATATCAAGGAATACATCAACCAACGCGACGGTACCATGGACCAAAACCCTAGTACCACAAAACCTAACGGACCTCTGTCGTAAATAATGGAGGTTATCTACATATAACATTAGGACAAGTTTGCCTGTAAACCCAAGGGAGGTAAACTAAATAAACTCCGAAATGAGTACATAAACTAGAGACTCCGAAATGATTGAATAAACTATAAACTCCGAAATGAGTACATAAATTAGAGACTCCGAAATGAGTGAATAAACTACAAACTCCGAAATAAGTACATAAACTAGAGACTCCGAAACGAGTGAATAAACTCCGAACTCCGAAATGAGTACATAAACTACTTTACGCCGAGTCAAGACATCAAAAGATGGAGAGGCACAAGTATGAAATGAAATGTCTTTTATTCACAAATCAAAATGAATACAAGATACGAAAAAGAGAAGAAAATATACATCGACAAAAATTTCTAAGCCGGTGTGGCAGTCTCCGCTCGAAGAATAGAAGTCGTTACCGGAGACTCCAAGGCGGGGATGGCAGCTTCGGTAATCTCCTCTACACCCTCCAATGCGTCACTGGAGATATTCATAGAATCTACAACCGGTTTAGCAATCTCCGCCGGAGGAATAGAAGCCGTCACTGGAGGCTTCATGACGCGATCTGGGCTCAAGCCTACACCCGCGGCAGAAGGCCTTACAAAATTTTGGTAAAGATAATATGATGTGAAAGTAATTATTTACCAAAAGAGACGTAAAAATATACATACCGATATGCCAGGGACCCTGAAGGATGGTTTTCTCGAGCCGCTGCACTTTTCTGTTCAGATGCGCTCGTCGGGCTTCAATCGAAAATGAATCCCTACCCGATTTCAGAGTAGCCTCATCTTCAGAGGCGTCCGATACCAGCTGTTTGAAGGCACGTTTCTCTTCCAGCGTCAAAGGCATTATCAGTAACATAGCTGGAGCCAGATCGACATCACGAAACTCAACAGCAGGAAGGCATCCTTTCCTGGGGTGCACGTTTTCATATTCATGCCTCAGCCAACTAAGCGGCCTCCTCGGTGGATGAACCGGGAAAGAGAAGATCGTTGTTCGGTTCATGTGCAGATATCGGCTTCTCCTGAATAAGAGGCATCTGTTCATCCTGAATAAGAAGCTCGGACTCAAGCAACGCATCAAGTAAACCGGTGACCGATTTCTTCCTTCTTTTAGGGCCCGAGCCAGCACTAGAAGAAGGGTGCTTCCTCCCCTTCGGCGCTTTTGTGCGACGCTTCCCCACCTCGCTTTCGGTATCCGCTTTTGGTGACACCACGGCAGGCACTTTATCAGGAGCCTCTGCCTCAGCTCTAGTACGTACCGGAATACCAGCAGTATGGGGATTGATTCTGCTTGAGTGGCTTTAGGGATGAACTGTAGGGTTCCTAGGCACTCTTAAGAGGTCTCACAAGGCATCAACCATGCCAATTTCAAAATTTACGGGTGCCGAGAAACCCTAATACGGATAGTTGGCTAGAAATATAGGCGAAAACTAGAACTAGTAAACTACTTTACTAAGAGTGACGGAAATACAACCTTTGTAGATCCGGTCCTCCACCTCCACGGCTCCGTGATGAAGTCCTCTCCGCTGTCCAAATCAAAATCCGGGCTCTAGCGTCGGCTTCATCGGAGAAATGGGCGGGCAAGGTCGCCGGCTTCATGCCGAAGATGATCTACGTCGAAGCATCACAAGATCAAGCTCCCACTTCACCAAGTCATGAAACTTGTGAAGAAAACACACTCTACTACTTGGCAAGAGGTAGAGGATGAAGAAATAGGAAGTGGGTTCACTTTAGAATTGGATTTCTCACTCTTTTCATCAAGTTGCCATTGATGAGGCAAGCTTTTTCTTCAAGTAGAAGATGATGAAGAAGAAGAAGATAATATGATAAGTTAATTCCAAAAAAAAAAAAAAAAGGAAAATGAATTCTTATCATAATTGTAACCATGGTAAAGTGTAGAGAACTAACTATAGTTTAATGAATAGTTAGGGTTAATGAGATGAAGACAAAAGGGTTTCTTTGGTCAAAGCTTCATGAAGCTTCAACAAGCTTCATGAAAGAAACTCTTTTGTTTTTCTTTTCTCTTTTCATTTCTTTTAATCCAAATTAAAAGATAAATGAAAGAATAAATGAAAACCCTAACCATTAACTAACCATGGTTTAATCTTTACACTTGACCAAGTTAACATGTATCATCAAACATGATACAATCAAGTGCACAAAATATATCACATATATAATGTGCACATCCGAGTGAGAAAATCCATCTTAAGGTGAACCGATACTAGTTAATGCAAAGTAATATATCAAATATATAATTATGCATTAAATCATTAAATCAACACTTGATTTAATGACCTGGTCATATCGCATATAACCGACTAATATCTACAGTAACAACTTATCGAATCAACACTTGATCCGATAACCCGGCTATATCGCATATAACCGAGCAATGTCACAAATCGCGAGAATCGAATACAGTATCACATACTGGTATCATTCTCGGTCCCGCACATATCTCATATGCGCTCCTATTTCGTTTCGCTTGAGCCAGGAAACCTCTGTGTGGGACTCTAAAGACTCGTCAATACGCCGGCAGCAGGTGATGATCACATCAAACACCCACAAGCCACAAGCGGTCTGCTAAACGTAACGGCCACCCGGGTATTGAGCGATCAGAAGATCGACGAGCAAGCCCGCTCACACTTTTGTGAATCCAACCAGTAACACTTACCGTACAGTCCGGTCTGATCGTCTGATATGTCGCATATCTCGCCTAGGGGTGGTAAACGTCAGACCCCAATAGCTCGATAAGTCGTGTCGATATGAGGTCTATAACAGTTCGAGAAACTACTGGTAACACTTACCAGTATATCTCAGCAACCCAGGCCAGGGATATCCGGTTATAGCCAATCGAACACAGCGCAACATCAACCCCCTATACCGGGAGAGACGAATCCCCTCCTATCGCTCATTGCCTCCATGTGACTCGGGACTGTACCCAAAAACCACCGTTTTGCACGCCCTCTTGGACGTGGTAAGATGGAAATCAAAGCACAGTGGGAACCACACGAGACTCTATGACGATCTCGGGTCAACAGACTACTCTGTACCAGTGTCACCAGAGAACTGCCATCTGACGTAAGGTATAATACCATCTGGGAGTTCTCGGCGAGTCCGTCCAGTGTACCCAGTCTCTACTGAGCACCCTTATATCATCTCTGATGTCAAACACCAATGGATATGGGATCATCCATCGCCTATCTATATGGGTCGAGAAGGTATACGCTAGTCTACTCTGGTATATCGATGCCCCGTCTCGATACACCCACGACTAGGGACTTTGAAGGATGTACTTATGGACTACCATGTCCCCACTAGTATGATCCGCATCATAGTCCAGGTAGTCAAGTACACATCCTAAGGGCTTTACCAACATGTAACAGAGAGACAATTAGTATACACGTTAAGGTAAAGTTCAACCAGATAGCATACTATCATGTCGAGCAAGAAAGTCCTCCCTATATATGTCCCAGCATCCACTACAATATACATCCAATGTACAGTAATGGCCTCTAGGGCATACATATAACTAACAATCTCCCACTTGCACTAGGGCCATCTGATAGCAGTGGTTGTAGTATCTCATACTCAACCATCCCATAAAAATCTCTCTCTGGGAACAGGCCTTTGTGAGTGGATCCGCTGTGTTGTCCTCTGAGTCTACTCTCCTGACCTCGATCCCCTGGAGATCAACCATCTCCATGATCAGGTGATACTGCCTTAGAATATGTCTGGATAACTGATGGGACGAGCGTTCCTTGGCACAAGCCATAACTCCATTGTCACATAATGGTAGGAACCTAGTTCATCTCATGAACCAATAAACACCCAAACAGCCTCTTTGGTAGCATCTTTAGTAGCGATGTATCCTGCCTTTATCGTCTAGTATGTCACGGTATCTAGCTCGGAACTCTTCCAACATACCGTCCCTTTACTGAGGGTAAAGACAATGCCTGTGACTGACACTCAGTCATCTTTATCACCCTGGAACCCTTCCAGTGATTCTCCCCAGGATCGATTGATACCATCTCACTACAACTAGTGAGAATACTAACATCCAATTAGATCTATCTCATAGATCCAAAACCCAGGATTTAGTGGGTATCAATTTGATCCTATTTGGAGAATCATTGTGATAAGCGGAAATTGATCGAGCGTAGCATAGGAAACTTCTTCCCTATCAAGAGTATGTTATCCACGTTCTCTACGAGGATCACCGTCATACTCCCTACTACCTTTTTGTTTATACAAGGTTCATCTACCATTTTGATGATGTCAACTTCTTTGACTAATCCATCAAAACAGATGTTCCAACTCCGCGATGCCTGTTTTATCTTATAAAGCATCTTGCACACGTTTCCGCTGCTCCCACTGTCTACGAAGCCCTCTGGCTGTGTACTTATAGACGCCCTCTTCTAAAACTTCATTTAGAAAAGCTGTCATGACACCCAACCATCAGATATCGTAGTCATGGTATGTAGCCGTGGCAAGTAGGATCTGGATGGACTTAAGCATAGCCACTGGAAAAGGTTTCATCATTATCCACGCCTGGTCGATGACGAAAAACTTTAACAAGTCTAGCTTTGAAAGTCTCAACTTTTCCATCTACACCAAGTAATCTTCTAAAGATATACTTGCTCCTGATGGGGATTTAACCCTTCAGATATAGCAACCAAAGTCCATACTTTGTTGGTGTATAAGGATTCCATCTCAGATCGATAAACATCCAGCCATTCTTACAGAGTCTTACTCTCGATGGCCTGCTCGAAGCTAGTTGGGTCATCATCTCATGATGCAATCCTCGCTCCCACTGTCATAGAGAAACAGAAGTATCTCTCAGGTGGGTGAGGAACCCTACTAGATCGGCGGAGAGGCTGAGGTTCGTTGGAATCTACTGAATCCTTTGGTTCTATCAAATCATCAGCTGCAGTTTGTATAGCTGGAACCTTTCCAGTTCTACATTACAGACTTTGCCTCGAGCTTGTCCGGATTTTGCTTTCAGACATAGGCCGGTCAACCCCAAATCTTAACTAGCTTAAGACATGGGCTCTTCCCTTTCCATATCACATATGAAATGGTAGGCAACTGATTTGATTGGAACCCTATTCAATAGGTGTGCAACTTCATAAGTGCATAACTCCCAAAAGGAAAAAGGTAACTCAGCAGTACTCATCATAGAGCACACCATATCAAATAGGGTGTATCTGCTCCGCCCCGATATACCATCGTGCTATGGTGTATACGGAGGAGTAATGCTGAGAGAGAATCTCATTCTCCTTTAGAATAGTCCAGGAATTCGGTGCTCAAGTATTCTCCTCCCTGATCACATCAAAGGACATAATACTTATACCCGTATTAGTTCTCTACTTCTAGCTTATATTCTGTGAATATCTCAAAAGGTTCGGACTCATGTTTCAACAGGAACATGGGTCTGAATCTCGAAAGATCATCAGAGAATGTAATGAAGTACAAAGAACCAGTCTTGGCATGTGTAGACAGGGGACCTACATACATCAACATGTATCATCCCAAGAGTTCACTAACTCTTTCTCTGTTTCTAATAAACAGAGCTGTGGTCATCTTATCTCTGTGACATGACTAGCAAGTTTCACAAGATGTAAATTCAAACTGATTTAAATATGCATCTATATGTAACTCTAGCTAGTCGGGTCGCATTGATATGACCTAGTCTACAATGCCTCAAGAAGGATCCGTTCATTTCTGAACTCTTCCTCTTGTGTGTGTTCCGTATACTAAGAACTGTAGTTTGATTTAGAACATCAATGCTTTCAGATAACGTGCCTGAACCGATCAACTTTTGATATAGGAAATGTTCAAAACATTATCCAACAATACAAAATTTTATCCTTTCTTTACTAATAAAGAGACTGATATGATTTTGTATATCAGGTTCGGTATCTAATAACATTCGCTCAGAATCAATGTATTAGTAATACAGGGTGACAGTGACCAACAGACTTGGCTGCAACACTTGCCCCGTTTTCTGCCTCATGAAACTTATCACCCGTTCTCAGTTCTCTACCTTTCTGTAGCCTTATGTAACAGATTACATATATGGGATCCTGATCTGGTATCACATACCCAGGACGTAAAGGATACTGAGAAACAGTTCTCTGTAATGAACACAGCCGAAAATGATGCATCAGTATGCACTCTCTTCGTTTGGGCGGCACGGGAATTCTGGTAATCCCCAATTTCCTGCTCTGTCTTATAACAATTATAAGTTGGAGCGGGACCAACGTTCCCCAGCTCAGTATAACAAGCGGGTTCGGTCAAATATCCGTTTTATTATCTTGATTAAGGCGTGACATGGTCGCTACCAGGAGAGAGAGAGAAGGAAACACTCAGCGTGCGCTCTTGCAAGAATAGATTGGTTATTATTTTATCTAATCAGGATGGCTCCCACTGCTTTTTATCAAATCTTCCTTCAAACCCTAAAAGGAAAGACTAGCCGGGATTAATTACACACTACAAGTTCGCCAATCTTTCAGCCAGGCCAGTGTCGGTACTTTGAGGGAGGTCCCCCGTGCTTTCACACGAACCTAATTAATGTAAACCTCGTTTTCCCAGAGGCGTAACCTCGTTAACACCTTTCTAGACACCTACTTGATCGGCTAATTGTAATGTGTAAAACTCTCCCAGGAGTAACACTTACTCGCAGCGGGTATCGGGATCCAACTATCTCATAGAAGGTATGCAATCTCATTGCAAATTTCAACACTTGAAATTCCCGATAATTTTTGCCCCCAGCGTCCTATGACCTTGACGCAGGCCAACAAACCATAGTGCGCTAGTCAAGTTCAACCCGTCATTTCCTGATTGAATTAAACCCACCCGCACGACCCTTGACGCAGGCCAACAAAGTCGCACGACTACCCTAATCCAATCTGCATCATATGCATAAGCAGATAAATACTAGTTAGCTACCGCACACTACGCCTTGACGCAGGCCAACAAACGTAGCACGAATACTAACTACCACTTATCTGAAATGACGGAGGGCTACGACAGGTTTTTCTGAAAACCTATTGCGTAATGAACTTGATATCGTTGTAGAATCAAATGATTTTAAAATGGAGAGTTTTTGAGGCTTTTCTAGTTTTGCTAAAGGAGTCACTCCCGGTGAAGGGATCGTCGGTCCTTTCCTCGTCGAATGAGGTGCGGGATATATCATATATATCACTGTGCAAAGCAAAAACTCTTAAAACCAATCAAAAGACAAACCGAGTGTGTAGCATCTGCCAGTTATTGCTAAAGGAGTCACTCCCGGTGATGGGATCTCGGTCCTTTCCTCATCGAATAAGGTGCAGGATATATCACATATACCTCTGTGCAAAGAAAGAACTGTAGCTACCTGTTTTATTTTGAAATTCGATTCTACAACATCTTAGGTTTCTTTTCTTTCATTAATCACATTAATGAAGTCCCATCATTTAAGCACCTAAACATCACAGATAAATACGACGTACACTTATGCCATCCGCATTCGCCTCGATGTCCCTTCGTGCACCGTTAAGTTAGGTAACTAACGACAGAGCGGGGCAGGGCTAGCGCGGGTGTAAAACATAAGTAACATCTATATAATATATCATATATACTATATACTGTATCCATCACAGAACATCACATGATCACATCACAGATATCGCAGCAGAAGAATCATATGAAATATTGGATATACTAGGACGTCCGTGTTTTCAATACGAGCCAGTATAAAACACGGATTCCACGGTCGCGATGAATAGCCAAACCCACACCCCTAGACCCCTACAAGAGCGGCAAGCAACCCTACCAATTCTAGAGTTAGGAGACCCGGACTCGACTCCTCGAGTTGGTCTCCCACTGGACTCCAGAACCCGGTTACTTGTGCTCCCCTCCTTGGGTCTATCCTAGTGCGGAAAAGTAAATAATATACAAAGGGTGACATCTTCCGCAACCTGGAAGTGCCCCAATAAAAGAATATTACATACAAGTTTTTACATGAATGAAAATGAAAAACACACATCTCACATAAAAAACCCCGGCTATTCAAACACGACGATCCAATATAACATATCCAGCAACACATAACATCACATGTCATCAACGTAAGTAAATATGCACATCCTAATTGTCGTTGACATATAGCAACGAAACCGGCGATATCACATATTACACTTAGGGTCACAGAAAAGAAAGTGTAAAACTACAACAGTTGGAATCCGCAACCTGCATAGACATCGCATGCCTAATCAAATGAATTCTTTAGACATCGCATGCCTAACAATTATAAACCCCGCATTTTAGTCTCAAAATCGAAAACACTTTTCAATACCAAGTCGGGCAATTCAACAAGATTCCCGACATCTTGATCGAATGCTCGTCGCAAACTTCAGTAGACGGCCGCACCCCCGATACCGTCGACGAAGTGCACCAAGGCGGAACACCGCTACCGCGAGCACCCGAACGGATGCTTTCGGCGACGGGGTTCTCCTACAGTCACTTGGTCGGGGCTATGGGGCGAGGCTGTCTATTAAGTTTACCCGACGAGTATCCGCGTACGCTACGTGATTGCGACGGACTTTTGATCACATCAAAATTCCGTGGCAACCGATCAAGTGAGACTAAACTGCTATGTTTATAACATTCATTTAGTTAACTCATAACTAATTGTGAATTCCAATTATTGTATCCCATTCCAGATAATTAGAAAATGTTAAACTTTCCGATGGAACAATCGAACACCCGAGTTTTCCCGATATAGATCAACACATGAAATAAGTCTAACAACATTCAGTTCGTGCCTCAGTACCAACGGTCCAGCCGTAGAAGGGTCAAGCCAACGCCTCACATGTGGCACGCCGTACTGCCCCAAACCCGAAGGTTCAAAGGGCAGTTCAAGACGGTCACATAATCGAGTTAAAATTTGTTGTCTTCTAGAGGGACCATCGCGTTACTTGCACTACTTAGAACGTCGTTAAACTACGGAAAGATCCAACACTTGGAAATTTCCCGACAGGGGAAAAGTTGGGTATTTATATCCAGTCGAACTTTTTAACATATTCTAAAATTTATCCGGAAAGCCACACAGACAAAATTTGATAATCCGATCGAACATTCAAATCCCCAAAACAACCCAGAAAATTCAACTCTTGAAAAAATATTAAAAATTCCCAGGAAAACCAGCACTGCATATTATGAATTACTGTGTAAAATTGGATGCCACAAAAGACAAAACGGCCGCGGATCCGCCGCACGAGCCATGCTCGTGCCTCGGAACCGCGGCGCATTGATGGAATTAGGCACATGAATTTTACAGTATCCCTTAGAATTTCCTGCTGATTTTTCTGCATATTTTTAATATGGAAAAATCCCAGATTTTAGAAAAAGTCCAGAGAGCATGTTTGGTTTAGGGTTTCGGGTTCGTTCGGGTTTCAAACTTCGTCTACGCATCGCCTAAGGCTCTAGCTAGGCTCTGATACCACTGTAGGGTTCCTAGGCACTCTCAAGAGGTCTCACAAGGCATCAACCATGCTAATTTCAAAATTTACGGGTGCCGAGAAACGCTAATACGGATCGTTGGCTAGAAATATAGGCGAAAACTAGAACTAGTAAACTACTTTACTAAGAGTGACGGAAATACAACCTTTGTAGATCCGGTCCTCCACCTCCACGGCTCCGTGATGAATTCCTTTCCGCTGTCCAAATCAAAATCCGGGCTCTAGCGTCGGCTTCATCGGAGAAATGGGCGGGCAAGGTCGTCGGCTTCGTGCCGAAGATGATCTACGTCGAAGCATCACAAGATCAAGCTCCCACTTCACCAAGTCATGAAACTTGTAAAGAAAACACACTCTACTACTTGGCAAGAGGTAGAGGATGAAGAAATAGGAAGTGGGTTCACTTTAGAATTGGATTTCTCACTCTTTTCATCAAGTTTCCATTGATGAGGCAAGCTTTTTCTTCAAGTAGAAGATGATGAAGAAGAAGAAGATAATATGATAAGTTAATTCCAAAAAAAAAAAGAAAGGAAAATGAATTCTTATCATAATTGTAACCATGGTAAAGTGTAGAGAACTAACTATAGTTTAATGAATGGTTAGGGTTAATGAGATGAAGACAAAAGGGTTTCTTTGGTCAAAGCTTCATGAAGCTTCAACAAGCTTCATGAAAGAAACCCTTTTGTTTTTCTTTTCTCTTTTCATTTCTTTTAATCCAAATTAAAAGATAAATGAAAGAATAAATGAAAACCCTAACCATTAACTAACCATGGTTTAATCTTTACACTTGACCAAGTTAACATGTATCATCAAACATGATACAATCAAGTGCACAAAATATATCACATATACAATGTGCACATCCGAGTGAGAAAATCCATCCTAAGGTGAACCGATACTAGTTAATGCAAAGTAATATATCAAATAAATAATTATGCATTAAATCATTAAATCAACACTTGATTTAATGACCCGGTCATATCGCATATAACCGACTAATATCTACAGTAACAACTTATCGAATCAACACTTGATCCGATAACCCGGCTATATCGCATATAACCGAGCAATGTCACAAATCGCGAGAATCGAATACAGTATCACATACTGGTATCATTCTCGGTCCCGCACATATCTCATATGCGCTTCTATTTCGTTTCGCTTGAGCCAGGAAACCTCTGTGTAGGACTCTAAAGACTCGTCAATACGCCGGCAGCAGGTGATGATCATATCAAACACCCACAAGTCGCAAGCGGTCTGCTAAACGTAACGGCCACCCGGGTATTGAGCGATCAGAAGATCGACGAGCAAGCCCGCTCACACTCCTGTGAATCCAACCAGTAACACTTACCGTACAGTCCGGTCTGATCGTCTGATATGTCGCATATCTCGCCTAGGGGTGGTAAACGTCAGACCCCAATAGCTCGATAAGTCGTGTCGATATGAGGTCTATAACAGTTCGAGAAACTACTGGTAACACTTACCAGTATATCTCAGCAACCCTGGCCAGGGATTTCCGGTTATAGCCAATCGAATACAGCGCAACATCAACCCCCTATATCGGGAGAGACGAATCCCCTCCTATCGCTCATTGCCTCCATGTGACTCGGGACTGTACCCAAAAACCACCGTTTTGCATGCCCTCTTGGACGTGGTAAGATGGAAATCAAAGCACAGTGGGAACCACACGAGTCTCTATGACGATCTCGGGTCAACAGACTACTCTGTACCAGTGTCACCAGAGAACTGCCATCTGACGTAAGGTATAATACCATCTGGGAGTTCTCGGCGAGTCCGTCCAGTGTACCCAGTCTCTACTGAGCACCCTTATATCATCTCTGATGTCAAACACCAATGGATATGGGATCATCCATCGCCCATCTGTATGGGTCGAGAAGGTATACGCTAGTCTACCCTGGTATATCGATGCCCCGTCTCGATACACCCACGACTAGGGACTTTGAAGGATGTACTTATGGACTACCATGTCCCCACTAGTATGATCCGCATCATAGTTCTGGTAGTCAAGTACACATCCTAAGGGCTTTACCAACATGTAACAGAGAGACAATCAGTATACACGTTAAGGTAAAGAGTAACCAGATAGCATACTATCATGTCGAGCAAGAAAGTCCTCCCTATATATGTCCCAGCATCCACTACAATATACATCCAATGTACAGTAATGGCCTCTAGGGCATACATATAACTAACATGAACACTGAACTGCTGTCCCTCAAAGGAGAATGAACAACCAACCGTGGCCGCAATGGGGCACTGACGGCTTGAGCAGAAGTTGGGGCTTTACACTCAAAGAGAACCCTTCTCTCTTCTGCAATGATGGGACTAACCCGATGGCGATACCAGCCCTTGAAGGGTCCCATGGGCCTCGGAAGATAGTCGGCTCGGGAATCATGAAGAAGGAACCAGTACCCAACTGTATGAAGTGGTGGATAACGTCGCGAGCGACCTCTAGCGAGAGAGTGGGCTCAACTAAAAAGGCTTCGAGAGGGATGCCCTGGTTGTAACCTAACTGCTGGGCGAAGCGATGCAGATTGTACCGCATAAAAAGAACAGTATCATTTAGGCGGAACACTAAGTACCCCGGCCGGATTGAATATAAATGCATGATCTCTTTGGGCATTAAAGCCGGAGCTCCACTCTTTGACAAATCGAACAACTGTTGAATGGGCCCCGCTGGAGCAGAAAGGACTCGGTCACTGAAAACCATCCCGCCTTCATTCGAATACAGATTAAGCAATACCCGTAGAGCCCCTAACTGAGTCGGATTAGGAGCGGAAGCATCGACCAACCTCATAACCCGTAGGAAGGTATATGCTTCATTGAAAGCAAGGCGCCGGTGTGCAGCAAATGTGCCGAACACATGCATCTCAGTCCATGATGTGAAGTAGTGGAGGGAGAAATTCACGGTGTCAGCACCCGGGTTTGAAGTGTTGGCGGCAGTACTTAAACCGTGATATAGGTGTGATAGTCCTGCAACGCCAACAACCAATCGCGCTCCTTCGGCTATGCAATGGGCAGGATGGAAGACGGAGGCTCTCATAAAATGGCGATGCATCGGTATGGCAAACCAGCTAAGCCAGAGACTGATGAAGCCAATAATGAAAGTTTCTTCGTCTATTCCAGGGGCAGCGATTGCATCAAAGGTCACGGCCGATGAAATTAGAATGTAAAACTGCGGCAGGTCTTCTTCTTTGGCCGACAGTTTCTCCAAGCCGAATCCGAAGGGGTCCTCAACCTTCGCAAATTTTGGAGCTTTCTTGGATAGAACATCTTCATGAAGAAAGAAAGCAATGAAAGCTTCATAAGTGACACCATGTCGTCCGATGCTATGAATAGTCTCTCAAAAATGCCCAAGGCCTCGATTAGAATCGGGTGCCTATGCCGAACAGCATTCTCGGTTGTTAAACCTTCAAGTATAGCTGGCACTGTAGCAAATATATACTCGTCAGGGGGCAATAATTCTTTGTAATGCTCTCCCCTAATCAGCAGCCCTGAAATTTCTCGGAACTCCTCCAGCGAAATAGAGACTTCGCGGTCCCCTAGCAAAAATGTGTTTGTTGGAAGATTCCACTGGTTCAAGAAGGCCTTGACCCACCAGACGTGGGGAGAATGGATGTAAAATAGTGACACGTACACCGCTTGATACAACCTAACTTTCTGAAAACCGTGAGTGTTGGGAGGAGAGAATGTATCGGGCCCAAGAAAGGTAGCCTACTGGATGGTGCGGGGTAACGCCTACCCTATAAACCTGCTCCCAGGGTCGAGTTTCATCGTGACATATTCGGCGTCCCAAGATATCGATGGCCATCATGGGTTGATTGGGTATCCCGGTTGTCGACGACTCAAGCCGGCCCATGGAGGTCCACTTAGCCGCTTCCACCGCATAAACAGTACGCGGACGCTCCGTCAATAACATTGAGCGGATGGGTTCTGTTGGAACTTTGCATATAAAACTACGGCGGCCCTTGATAATATGACCGTACCAAACTCCCCATAGGAGAAGGCTCTTATTGTCTCTATCATGTTCCTTAATCATTGCTATAATTTCCTCGTCTGACGGTGACTGTGGAAAAGCGACTTCCGAGCGTGTATAAGGGAAGTGGGGAAGTGAGGCCATTGTACCTAAAAAAAAAGAAAGAGAAAAACCCATTAATGAATAGTGTGAGTTTATTTCATGGGATCACTAACTACAAAGCCAGTAGGTCCCACAAAATCCAAATGGCGGCTCACCAATGATGAGACGAGATAATCATTGTGAGGATCTAAAAGGATCCTCATTAAATAAACAGTGGAGTTTAAAAAGCTCTTAACATCCTCGAAAAACGAGTTCTGTTAAAATGCATAACAGATTCAAATCTGTGAAAAGAGTATTAAAACCCTAAAAAAGAAAAATGCTCAAGAACACCATGGAATAAAATTCCCAAAAGTCTTCGAGTCTTTCAGAGCTAAGCTTGGTAATATGGAATTAAATTCCTTTATTAATGGGATTAAATCCCAGAAACCCCCATGGTGAGGAAACGAAGAAAATGGAATTGAATTCCAAGGATCCTCAAAGATCAGTGATAGGGTAAACCCTAAGAGGAGAACTAACGTTTCTCAAGACCTCAGGGTCTTCTTAAAAAGGGGGGGTGTTTTTAGATCTCTAAGAGATCAGTTCAAGGCAAGAGCAAAGCTCTGTTGATGGATTTGAAACCCAAAGAAAAAGGGGGTTTCCCTAAGAGGTGAATGTCGTTGTAGGGTTCCTAGGCACTCTCAAGAGGTCTCACAAGGCATCAACAATGCCAATTTCAAAAATTAGAGGTGCCGAGAAACCCTAATACGGATCGTTGGCTAGAAGTTTAGGCGACAAAGCAACAAGTTAACTACTTTAACTAAGAGTACGGAAATACAACCTTTGTAGATCCGTTCCTCCACCTCCACGGCTCCGTGATGAAGTCTTCTCCGCTGTCCAAATGAAATCCCGGGCTCTAAAGTCGGCTTCATCGGAGAAATGGGCGGGCAAGGTCGTCGGCTTCGTGCCGAAGATGATCTACGTCGAGGCATCACAAGATCAAGCTCCCACTTCACCAAGTCATGAAACTTGTGAAGAAAACACACTCTACTACTTGGCAAGAGGTAGAGGATGAAGAAATAGGATGTGGGTTCACTTTAGAATTGGATTTCTCACTCATTTCATCAAGTTGCCATTGATGGAGGCATGCTTTCTTCAAGTGAAGAAGAAGAAGAAGAAGAAGAAGAAGAAGAAGAAGAAGAAGAAGATGAATATTATGATAAGTATCTCTCAAAAAGGAAATAAAATGAATAATTATCATAATGTAACCATGGTCAAGTGTAGAGAATAGACTAGGGTTAAGTGGAATGGTTAGGGTTAAGCATGAGACAAAATGGTGACTTAGTCAAAGCTTCATGAAGCTTCAAATACAAACAAAGAAAGCCACCATTTCCCCTTTTTCTTTTCCAAAATAAAATAAATGAAATAAATAAATAAATGAATGAATAAGAAAATGAAAACCCTAACCATTACACAACCATGGTTTAATCTTTACACAAACCCTAGTTAGCATGTATCATCAAACATGATACAAACTTGTGTACAAAAGTATATCACATATACAATGTGCACAATCCAAGTGAGAAAATCCATTTAAAGTGAACCGATATTAGTTAATGCAAAGTAATATATCATATATATAATTATGCACTAAATCATTAAATCAACACTTGATTTAACGATTCGGTCATATCGCATATAACCGACTAATATCCAATGTATCGACTTATCGAATCAACCATTGATTCGATAACTAGGTTATATCGCATACAACCTTTCGATACATTCATCGCGAGAATGGAATACGGTATCACATACACGCATTATTCTCGGTCCCGCACATATCTCATATGCGCTCCTATTTCGTTTCGCTTGAACCAGGAAACCTCTGTGTAGGACTCTAAAGACTCGTCAATACGCCGGCAGCGGATGATGATCATATCAAACATCCACAAGCCGCAAGCGGTCTGCTAAACGTAACGGCCACCCGGGTATTGAGCGATCAGAAGATCGACGATCAAGCCCGCTCACACTCCTGTGAATCCAACCAGTAACACTTACCGTACAGTCCGGTCTGATCGTCTGATATGTCGCATATCTCGCCTAGGGGTGGTAAACGTCAGACCCCAATAGCTCGATAAGTCGTGTCGATATGAGGTCTATAACAGTTCGAGAAACTACTGGTAACACTTACCAGTAAATCTCAGCAACCCTGGCCAGGGATTTCCGGTTATAGCCAATCGAACACAGCGCAACATCAACTCCCTATACCGGGAGAGACGAATCCCCTCCTATCGCTCATTGCCTTCATGTGATTCGGGACTGTACCCAAAAACCACCGTTTTGCACGCCCTCTTGGACGTGGTAAGGTGGAAATCAAAGCACAGTGGGAACCACACAAGACTCTATGACGATCTCGGGTCAACAGACTACTCTGTACCAGTGTCACCAGAGAACTGCCA
This sequence comes from Agapanthus africanus, assembly GCA_030015575.1. NCBI lineage: Eukaryota > Viridiplantae > Streptophyta > Magnoliopsida > Asparagales > Amaryllidaceae > Agapanthus > Agapanthus africanus. The sequence continues at coordinate 202,691 of JASDDO010000145.1, read as the reverse complement.
TCTGACGTAAGGTATAATACCATCTGGGAGTTCTCTGCGAGTTCGTCCAGTGTACCCAGTCTCTACTGAGCACCCGTATATCATCTCTGATGTCAAACACCAATGGATATGGGATCATCCATCGCCCATCTGTATGGGTCGAGAAGGTATACGCTAGTCTACTCTGGTATATCGATGCCCCGTCTCGATACACCCACGACTAGGGACCTTGAAGGATGTACTTATGGACTACCATGTTCCCACTAGTATGATCCGCATCATAGTTCTGGTAGTCAAGTACACATCCTAAGGGCTTTACCAACATGTAACAGAGAGACAATCAGTATACACGTTAAGGTAAAGAGTAACCAGATAGCATACTATCATGTCGAGCAAGAAAGTCCTCCCTATATATGTCCTAGCATCCACTACAATATACATCCAATGTACCATAATGGCCTCTAGGGCATACATATAACTAACAATCTCCCACTTGCACTAGGGCCATCTGATAGCAGTGGTTGTAGTATCTCATACTCAACCATCCCATAAAAGTCTCTCTCTGGGAACAGGCCTTTGTGAGTGGATCCGCTGTGTTGTCCTCTGAGTCTACTCTCCTAACCTCGATCCCTTGGAGATCAAGCATCTCCATGATCAGGTGACACTGCCTTAGAATATGTCTGGATCACTGATGGGACCGGCGTTCCTTGGCATAAGCCACAACTCCATTGTCACACATTGGGAGGAACATAGTTCATCTCATGAACCAATATACACCCAAACAGCCTCTTTGGTAGCATCTTAAGTAGCGATGTATCCTGCCTTTATCGTCTAGTTAGCCACGGTATATAGCTTGGAACTCTTCCAACATACCGTCCCTTTACTGAGGGTAAAGACAATGCCTGTGACTGACATTCAGTCGTCATTATCACCCTGGAACCCTTCCAGTGATTCTCCCCAGGATCGATTGATACCATCTCACTACAACTAGTGAGAATCCTAACATCCAATTAGATCTATCTCATAGATCCAAAACCCAGGATTTAGATGGTATCACTCTGATCCTATATGGAGAATCATTGTGATAAGCGGAGATTGACCGAGCGTAGCATAGGAAACTTTTTCCCTATCAAGAGTATGTTATCCACATACTCTACGAGGATATAACCATACTCCCTACTACCTTTTTGTATATACAAGGTTCATCTACCATTTTGATGATGTCAAACTCTTTGACTTATCCATCAAAACAGATGTTCCAACTCCGAGATGCCTGCTTTATCCTATAAAACATCTTGCACACGTTTCCGTTGCTCCCATTGTCTACGAAGCCCTCTGGCTGTGTACTTATAGACGCTTTCTTCCAAATCATCATTTAGAAAAGCAGTCAAGACACCCAACCACCAGATATCGTAGTCATGGTATGTAGCCGTGGCAAGTAAGATCTGGATGGACTTAAGCATAGCCACTTGAAAAGGTTTCATCATTATCCATTTCAGGTCGATGATGAAAAACTTTAACATGTCTAGCTTTGAAAGTCTTAACTTTTCCAAGTACACCAAGTAATCTTCTCAAGATATACTTGCTTCTGATGGGGATTTAACCCTTCAGATATAGCAACCAAAGTCCATACTTTATTGGTGTACATGGATTCTATCTCAGATCGCTAAGCATCCAGCCATTCTTACAGAGTCCCACTCCTGATGGCCAGCTCGAAACTAGTTGGGTCATCATCTCATGATGCAATCCTCGCTCCCACTGTCATAGAGTAACCGAAGTATCTCTCAGGTGGGTGAGGAACCTTACTTGATCGGCGGAGAGGCTGAGGTTCGTTGGTAACTATTGAATCCTTTGGTTCTTTCAAATCATCAGCCGTAGTTTGTATAGCTGGAACATTTCCAGTTCTACATCACAGACCTTGCCTCGAGCTTGTCCGGATTTTGCTTTTAGACATAGCCCGGACAACCCCAAATCTTAACCAACTTAAGAGATGGGCTCTTCCCTTATCATATCAAATATGAAGTGGTAGGCAACGGATTTGATTTGAACCCTATTCAATAGATATGCAGCTTCTCAAGTGCATAACTCCCAAAAAGGAAATAGGTAACTCAGTAGTACTCATCATAGAGCACACCTAATCACATAGGGTGTTATCGCTCCGCCCCGATATACCATCGTGCTATGGTGTATACGGAGGAGTAATGCTGAGAGAGAATCTCATTCTCCTTTAGAAAAGTCCAAGAATTTCGTGCTCAAGTATTCTCCTCCTTGATCTCATCAAAGGACATAATACTTATACCCGTATTTTGGTTCTCTACTTCTAACTTATAATCTGTGAATATCTCAAAAGGTTCGGACTTGTGTTTCAACAGGAACATACGTCTGAATCAAAAGAGATCATCAGAGAATTTAATGAAGTACAAAGAACCGGTCTTGGCATTTGTAGACAGGGGACTTTACATACATCAACATGTATCAATCCCAAGAGTTCACTAACTCTTTCTCTGTTTCCAGTAAACGGAGCTATGGTCATCTTATCTTTGTGACATGACTGGCAAGTTTCACAAGATGTAAATTCAAACTGATTTAAATATGCATCTACATGTAACTTCAGCTAGTCGGGTCACATTGATATGACCTAGTCTTCAATGCCTCAAGTAGGATTCGTTCATTTCTAAACTCTTCCTCTTGTGTGTGTTCCGTACACTAAAGAACTGTAGTTTGTTTTAGAACATTAATGCTTTTAGATAACGTGCCTGAACCGATCAACTTTTGATATAGGAAATGTTCAAAACATTATCCATCAATACAAAATTTTATCATTTCTTTACTTCTAAAGAGACTGATATGATTTTGTATATCAGGTTCGGTATCTAATAACATTCGTTCAGAATCAATGTACTGATAATACAGGGTGACAGTGACCAACAGACTTGGCTGCAACACTTGCCCCGTTTTCTGTCTCATGAAACTTATCACCCGTTCTCAGTTCTCTACCTAGCTGTAGCCCTATGTAATAGATTACATATCTGGGATCCTGATCTGGTATCACATACCCAGGACGTAGAGGATACAGAGAAACAGTTCTTTGTAACGAACACACCCGAAGATGATGCATCAGCATGCACTCTCTTCGTTTGGGCGGCACGGGAAATCTGGTATTCCCCAATTTCCTGCTCTGTCTTATAACAATTATAAGTTGGAGCGGGACCAACGTTCCCCAGCTCTGTATAACAAGCGTGTTCGGTCAATATTCCGTATTATTATCTTGATTAAGGCATGATATGGTCGCTACCTGGAGAGAGAGAGAAGAAAACACTCAGCGTGCGCTCTTGCAAGAATAGATTGGTTATTATTTTATCTAATCAGGATGGCTCCCACTGTTTTTATCAAATCTTCCTTCAAACCCTAAAAGGAAAGACTAGCCGGGATTAATTACACACTACAAGTTCGCCAATCTTTCAGCCAGGCCAATGTCGGTACTTTGAGGGAGGTCCCCCATGCTTTCGCACGAACCTAATTAATGTAAACCTCTTTTTCCCAGAGGCGTAACCTCGTTGACACCTTTCTAGACACCTACTTGATCGGCTAATTGTAATGTGTAAAACTCTCCCAGGAGTAACTCTTACTCGCAGCGGGTATCGGGATCCAACTATCTCATAGAAGGTATGCAATCTCATTGCAAATTTCAACACTTGAAATTCCCGATAATATTTTGCCCCTAACGTGCTATGACCTTGACGAAAGCCAACAAACCATAGCCCGCTAGTCAAGTTCAACCCGTACATTTCTTGATTGAATTAAACCCTCCCGCACAACCCTTGACGAAAGCCAACAAAGCCGCACGACTACCCTAATCCAATCGCATCGTATGCTGGCAGATAAGCAGCATATAGCTACCGCACACTGCACCTTGACGAAAGCCAACAAATGCAGCACGAATACTATATACAACTTATCTGAAATGACGGAGGGCTACGACAGGTTTTTCTGAAAACCTATTGCGTAATGAACTTGATATCGTTGTAGGATCGAATGAATTTTGAAATGGAGTGTTTTTGAGGCTTTTCTAGTTTTGCTAAAGGAGTCACTCCCGGTGAAGGGATCGTCGATCCTTTCCTCGTCGAATGAGGTGCGGGATATATCATATATATCACTGTGCAAAGCAAAAACACTTAAAAGCAATCAAAAGACAAACCGAGTGTGTAGCATCTGCCAGTTATTGCTAAAGGAGTCACTCCCGGTGAAGGGATCTCGGTCCTTTCCTCATCGAATAAGGTGCAGGATATATCACATATACCGCTGTGCAAAGCAAGAACTGTAGCTACCTTTTTATTTTTGAAATTCGATTCTACAACATCTTAGGTTTCTTTTATTTCATTGATCACATTAATGAAGTCCCATCATTTAAGTACCTAAACATCACAGATAAATACGACGTACACTTATGCCATCCGCATTCGCCTCGATGTCCCCTCGTGCACCGTTAGGTTAGGTAACTAACGGCAGAGCGGGGCAGGGCTAGCGCGGGTGTAAAACATAAGTAACGCCTATATAATATATCATATATACTATATACAGTATCTATCATAGAACATCACATGATCACATCACAGAAATCGCAGCGGAAGAATCATATGAAATATTGGATATACTAGGACGTCCGTGTTTTCAATACGAGCCAGTATAAAACACGGATTCCACGGTCGCGATGAATAGCCAAACCCACACCCCTAGACCCCTACGAGAGCGGCAAGCAACCCTACCAATTCTAGAGCTAGGAGACCCGGACTCGACTCCTCGAGTTGGTCTCCCACTGGACTCCAGAACCCGGTTACTTGTGCTCTCCTCCTTGGGTCTATCCTAGTGCGGAAAAGTAAATAATATACAAAGGGTGACATCTTCCGCAACGTGGAAGTGTCCCAATAAAAGAATATTGCATACAAGTTTTTACATGAATGAAAATGAAAAACACTCATCTCACATAAAAACCCCCGGCTATTCAAACACGACGATCCAATATAACATATCCAGCAACACATAACATCACATGTCATCAACGTAAGTAAATATGCGTATCCCAATTGTCGTTGACATATAGCAACGAAACCGGCGATATCACATATTACACTTACGGTCACAGAAAAGAAAGTGTAAAACTACAACAGTTGGAATCCGCAACCACCTCAGACATCGCATGCCTGACCAAATGAATTACTTAGACATCACATGCCTAACAATTATAAACCCCGCATTTTAGTCTCAAAATCGAAAACACTTTTCAATACCAAGTCGGGTAATTCAACAAGATTCCCGACATCCTGATCGAATGATCGTCGCAAACTTCAGTAGACGGCTGCACCCCCGATACCGTCGACGAAGTGCACCAAGGCGGAACACCGCTACCGCGAGCACCCGGACGGATGCTTTCGGCGACGGGGTTCTCCTACAGTCACTTGGTCGGGGCTATGGAGTGAGGCTGTCTATTAAGTTTACCCGGCGAGTATCCGCGTACGCTACGTGATTGCGACGGACTTTTGATCACATCAAAATTCCGTGGCAACCGATCTAGTGAGACTAAACTGCTATGTTTATAACATTCATTCAGTTATCTCATAACTACTTGTGAATTCCAATTGTTGTATCACATTCCGGATAAATAGAAAATGTTAAACTTTTCGATCAAACAATCGAACACCCAAGTTTTCCCGATATAGATCAACACATGAAATAAGTCTAACAACATTCAGCTCGTGCCTCAGTACCAACGGTCCAGCCGTAGAAGGGTCAAGCCAACGCCTCACATGTGGCACGCCGTTCTGCCCCAAACCCGAAGGTTTAAAGGGCAGTTCAAGACGGTCACATAATCGAGTTAAGGTTTGTTGTCTTCTAGAGGGTCCATCGCGTTACTTGCACTACTTAGAACGTCGTTAAACCACGGAAAAATTCAACACTTGGAAATTTCCCGACAGGGGAAAATGTGGGTATTTATATCCGGTCGAACTTTTTAACATATTCAAAAATTATCCGGAAGCCACATAGACAAAATCTGATACTCCGATCGAAACACCGAATCCCCAAAACAACCCCAGAAAATTCAACTCTTGAATAAATATTAAAAATTCCCAGAAAATCCAACACCAGAAAATAGGAATTACTGTGCAAAAATGGGAAGCTGACGTCATCATACGGCCGCGGAACCGCCGCAGAAGCCAGGCTTCTGCCGCGGTTCCGCCGCACTTTGGTGGATTCATGGGTAGGGGCTTCACAGTAATTCTTACAATTCCCTGCTGATTTTTCTGCATATTTTTAATATCGAAAAACTCCAGATTTTGGAAAAAGTCCAGAGAGAATGTTTGTGTTAGGGTTTCGGGTTCGTTCGGGTTTTAAACTTCGTCTACGCATCGCCTAAGGCTCTAGCTAGGCTCTGATACCACTGTAGGGTTCCTAGGCACTCTCAAGAGGTCTCACAAGGCATCAACAATGCTAATTTCAAAAATTAGAGGTGCCGAGAAACCCTAATACGGATCGTTGGCTAGAAGTTTAAGCGACAAAGCAACAAGTTAACTACTTTAACTAAGAGTACGGAAATACAACCTTTGTAGATCCGTTCCTCCACCTCCACGGCTCCGTGATGAAGTCCTCTCCGCTACCCAAATGAAATCCCGGGCTCTAGCGTCGGCTTCATCGGAGAAATGGGCGGGCAAGGTCGTCGGCTTCGTGCCGAAGATGATCTACGTCGAGGCATCACAAGATCAAGCTCCCACTTCACCAAGTCATGAAACTTGTAAAGAAAACACACTCTACTACTTGGCAAGAGGTAGAGGATGAAGAAATAGGAGGTGGGTTCACTTTAGAATTGGATTTCTCACTCATTTCATCAAGTTGCCATTGATGGAGGCATGCTTTCTTCAAGTGAAGAAGAAGAAGAAGATGAATATTATGATAAGTATCTCTCAAAAAGGAAATAAAATGAATACTTATCATAATGTAACCATGGTCAAGTGTAGAGAATAGACTAGGGTTAAGTGGAATGGTTAGGGTTAAGCATGAGACAAAATGGTGACTTAGTCAAAGCTTCATGAAGCTTCAAATACAAACAAAGAAAGCCACCATTTCCCCTTTTTCTTTTCCAAAATAAAATAAATGAAATAAATAAATAAATGAATGAATAAGAAAATGAAAATCCTAACCATTACACAACCATGGTTTAATCTTTACACAAACCCTAGTTAGCATGTATCATCAAACATGATACAAACTTGTGTACAAAAGTATATCACATATACAATGTGCACAATCCAAGTGAGAAAATCCATTTAAAGTGAACCGATATTAGTTAATGCAAAGTAATATATCATATATATAATTATGCACTAAATCATTAAATCAACACTTGATTTAACGATTCGGTCATATCGCATATAACCGACTAATATCCAATGTATCGACTTATCGAATCAACCCTTGATTCGATAACTAAGTTATATCGCATATAACCTTTCGATACATTCATCGCGAGAATGGAATACGGTATCACATACACGCATTATTCTCGGTCCCGCACATATCTCATATGCGCTCCTATTTCGTTTCGCTTGAACCAGGAAACCTCTGTGTAGGACTCTAAAGACTCATCAATACGCCGGCAGCGGATGATGATCATATCAAACACCCACAAGCCGCAAGCGGTCTGCTAAACGTAACGGCCACCCGGGTATTGAGCGATCAGAAGATCGACGAGCAAGCCCGCTCACACTCCTGTGAATCCAACCAGTAACACTTACCGTACAGTCCGGTCTGATCGTCTGATATGTCGCATATCTCGCCTAGGGGTGGTAAACGTCAGACCCCAATAGCTCGATAAGTCGTGTCGATATGAGGTCTATAACAGTTCGAGAAACTACTGGTAACACTTACCAGTAAATCTCAGCAACCCTGGCCAGGGATTTCCGGTTATAGCCAATCGAACACAGCGCAACATCAACTCCCTATACCGGGAGAGACGAATCCCCTCCTATCGCTCATTGCCTTCATGTGATTCGGGACTGTACCCAAAAACCACCGTTTTGCATGCCCTCTTGGACGTGGTAAGGTGGAAATCAAAGCACAGTGGGGACCACACAAGACTCTATGACGATCTCGGGTCAACAGACTACTCTGTACCTGTGTCACCAGAGAACTGCCATCTGACGTAAGGTATAATACCATCTGGGAGTTCTCGGCGAGTCCGTCCAGTGTACCCAGTCTCTACTGAGCACCCGTATATCATCTCTGATGTCAAACACCAATGGATATGGGATCATCCATCGCCCATCTGTATGGGTCGAGAAGGTATACGCTAATCTACTCTGGTATATCGATGCCCCGTCTCGATACACCCACGACTAGGGACCTTGAAGGATGTACTTATGGACTACCATGTCCCCACTAGTATGATCCGCATCATAGTCCTGGTAGTCAAGTACACATCCTAAGGGCTTTACCAACATGTAACAGTGAGACAATCAGTATACACGTTAAGGTAAAGAGTAACCAGATAGCATACTATCATGTCGAGCAAGAAAGTCCTCCCTATATATGTCCCAGCATCCACTACAATATACATCCAATGTACAGTAATGGCCTCTAGGGCATAGATATAACTAACAGTCGTTCATGATCCTTACCCAAAAAGGAGTTTTGCAGAGTTTAACTCTGAAAGTTCTATGGACAGAGAGCTATGCTTTAAGAGAAGAATTAAATTCTCAAGAAAAGGTTAAGGAAGAAGATGAAGAAACAGTGATCATCTAAAGGGCCAAACATCCCTTTATAAGACGTGATGAGGAGTGGTTCGGCTTCCCGTTCCCCTAGGCAATCCAACAGTTTTAAGGGTGGACAGCGTAGCACTCACATGCAAGCTACGTGAGAGCAACGCTGGGGGCATTTGTTCCCTCATAAAAAAAAGAAAGGGGGAAAAATCCCTACTATTCAAGTCACACGTGTTAAATATGTGAGAACCTATATGCTTTTATAGGTGCTACAGTTAAAAACAAATGGGCTAAAAGAGCCACACATGTTAAACACGTGAGCGCCTATATGTAAAACATATATACGCTGCAATCAAATAATTGGCAGGCCAAACAGGCCTCACGTGTTAAACATGTAAGAGTTTATATGCATATGAACGCTGAAAATAAAGCATGCTAAAACCCATGCTAGGGGTCACGTGTTAAACACGTGAGTTCTCCTGCTGCACTCTTTGGCAACATAGAATTAAATTCTATATGATAGAATTAAATTCTATTTAGGAAATATTTTCCCTGATCTTTCTAATACGGAAAGATTCTTCTGTAACAGAGAATTTTGGATTTAAAATCCAATTGTGATAAAATATCACCAATCAAAACCACCTGATAGAATTAAATTCTATGTGGGAATATTTCCTTGATCTTTCTCAAACTAGAAGAATCTTCTCTATTAAACAGAAGACCCTTGGATAAAAAATCCAATGGTAATTATAAAATCGCCCCCAATCATCTGATAGAATAAAATTCTATCTTAGGAAAATATTTTCCTAATTTTGTTAAATTAACAAGATATTCATAGGAAAATATTTCTTAATCTTATTAAACAAACAAGAAATCTTCTCTGTTAAACAGAGAGCATTTGGATTGAAATCCAACGGTGAATAAAATTCACCAATTAATCTCCATGATCTCTCAATAAGAGATTTTCTTAACATACTGATTTTTTCCCTTCTCCTATAAATAGGAGCAAGAAGATTAAATATAAATATACACAGAACTCCCCACAAGCTTCTGCAAAAAAAAAAATACAGTGAGCTGTTGAAAAAGAAAGAAAATTTAATTCTCAAAGAAAAGTTGCCTTGTTGAAACCCTAGGCAAAGAAACACAGAGATCATATTATCTCCTCTTTGCCTCCCTAAGGGTTTAACTCTTCATATAAGAACTCAGTTCTTTCTCTGGTTGAGATTTGCAGAAGCAAATCTCCTCACAAATTGAGAATTTAATTCTCATCGGGGAGATTCTGTTCTGCAGATTCAAAACTTAGGGGAAAAGAACTAAGTTAAAAAGAAAGAACAGGAATATGTAGGAATTTAATTCCTCCAAAAAAATAGGGTTTAACCCTACATAAAGAACCTGGTTCTTAGAAAAATGAAAAAGAACTCAGTTCTTCAGTACAAACGATAATGATGGTCCAAGATCTTCAAAACTGAAATCTTGATGATCATCAATGACTAAAAATGTCATTAACAGAGATCAATATCTTTAAGTAAACACAAGAACAACTTGGTGAATTAATTAGTGCTTAGTACTATTTTGAAGCCTTACGTGTTTCCCATAAGAAGCTCTTAAAAAAACAAACAAAAAGAACAGCCAAAGCTGCCTCACATGTTTCTCACGTGGGCGCCTAAAGAGCAAAGAAAAACTTCTTTGTCAATTAGGCAGCCGCCCTAAAAGGAAGCAGTCACGTGAAATGCAGAGCTCTATCCAAGTGCTTAGCACTTCTGTAAAAAGAGGGAAACGAACAAATAAAGCCCAAAGCCCAGCACTCACGTGCTTCCCACGTGAATATCATGCAGAGTACTCAGCACTCCATGATTAGTCAAAAATGACTAAAAAACGCTCACATCTGAGCGCCTCACGTGTTTCACATGTAAGTACCATAGGACTCTATTTCTTAGCACTAATCCAGCACCCCACGTATTTCACACATGAGCGTTGTATGTCCCAGTGCTTAGCACTGTTGGGTAATTATGGAAACTCAATCTCAGCCCAAAATTACCTAAGTTTCTTGAGGTCAAACCCCTTTGTTTGTTTTAAATCAATCAAGCTCATATGATCTTGATTTCCATGGTCTCAAATATGACCAAAACTTCTTAAGTCCACAACAACCCCTTTTCCCTCAAATAAGAGATTTGGTTTAAGGGTACATCTCTTCACACCTCTGATACATATCGTTGTAATTCCTCAACGTCATAAGAGAGGTGGCGGGTTGTTCAGTCGAAAATATTGCACATTTGATATAATATTTTCCTTATTTTTCTTAAATATTTAAAAGTGTTTATTATAAATATAGAACATATTTGGATTTATCTGCAAAATACTCTTTACCATATGTTTATATATTATAATTACCATTATGAAGGAAAATATATGCATTTTATATTTATATAATATTTTAGTAATTAAAAGATGCATAGCATATCAAATATTCTTAATCAAGTTTCTTAAAAATTAATTACCATATAGAGTGATTAAGATACTCTCTCTAATTTAATAAATAGTACTAATATTATTCATGGAGATATTGTGCAAATTTAGCTCAGGTCAGGAGAACAGGATATTCAAGATGTCAGGATCAAAAATCTGCCAAAACCATAGAATCAATACTGACAGAGACTCAGGAAATATTTGAAGAATCCAAGCATGGTAAAGATCTCCACGTGTCAACATAAGGCCACAGAAGAAATTTCAAATCCTAAATTCTCCAGAACGCGGCGCTTCCGCGGCCTAAGTGCCCAATTAGCTGCGGGTCCATTGCTTCATCATAGCCGTAGGATCTGAAAACTTGGAAAGTGGATCTTTATGGTATATCTAAACCTATGAGATCTAGGGTTTCTGATTTGAGGGCTATATAAAGGACCGAGGGTTAAAGTTAGAATTTATCACCTTTAACACGAAGCAAATCACCGTCAAAGAAAAAGGGATCCACGACAGGTCCGCGATTCGACGTGATAGAGCGACGTGAATATCGACGGAAGATCTACTTCCTACGAGGCAGAGATCGAGAGCAACTTATTCTTGTAATCTAAATTTGAAGGATTTGTACTTGTAATGTTGATTAATAAAAGTAGATCATTTGCTTAATTATTTCGCATTTACTTTCCGCATTTAAATTTCTGCATTATGATTTATTTCTGTAGGGTTACCTAGGACGGCAGCAAGGTTTAGGGAGGCATCGTCCATGTCGTTTTCAAATTTTTATCGTTCTAACGAACCCTAACCCTAGAATCTTAACTAGAGATTTAAACAAACAAGCATGCAAACAACTTTACAATCTAAGTGAATGCGGAATACAACCTTTGTAGACCGATCCTTCACTTCAAATGCTCCGTGTAGACATCCCTTCGCTACGAGTAATGATCTCCCGAACTGATGAGAGGATCCACAAGGTGAAAGATGCAAACTTGCTCGAAGTCTTCGATACCGAAGATGATCTACGTCGAGGAGACTCAAGCACATTTTAACTCTTCACTAAATTAGGGTTTAGTGAAGTAAACACCCTAAACTAAATGGCTAATAGTAGAGGATGATGAAGTAGAAAATGGGCTCTCTTTAGATTTCTTTATCTCACGTTATTTTCTCACTTGAAGAAAAGCTAGCAAGCTTTTTCCATGAAGAAGAAGATGAAGAATAATCAAGATTAGATTGAACTCATGAGGTGAGAATATAAATCATGGGTGAGTTAGTATTATACACTAACCCATGTAGAGACTTAACTAAGGTTGAGGATAATGGTTAGGTTTATAAATACCTCAAGGAAAACAAAAAGAGTGGACTTGGTCAATGGTTATCCAAAATTTTTTCAAAGCTTCTACCATGACAAAATTCCACCATTTTAAAATTACTTTGATAAATAAAAACCCTACATTATCCTAACTATAGTGTAAGTCTCATACACCCATATATCATGTATCATCAAGCATGACACAATAAAATGTACATTAATATATATCACATATATACTATATGCACACAAGTGAGAAAAAGAAATGTTTACTGAGCAAATATTAGTTAATATAAATTAATATATCAAATTTATAATTATATATTAAATTATCAAATCAACACTTGATTTAATAATCCGGCTATATCACATACAACCGACTAATATCATATGAATCAATTTATCGAATCAACACTTGATCCGATAACCCGGCTATATCACATATAACCGACCGATATCACATATCGTGAGAATAGAATGCAGTATCACATACGCGCATTAATCTCGGTCCCGTACATATCACATATGTACTCCTACTCCGTTTCGCATGAACCAGGAAAGCTCTGTGTAGGACTCTAAAGACTTATCAATATGCCGGCAGTAGGTGATGATCATATCAAACACCCACAAGCAGCAAGCGGTCTGCTAAACGTAACGGCCACACGGGTATTGAGCAATCAGAAGATCAACAAGCAAGTATACTCATACTCTTGCGAATCTAATCAGTAACACTACCGTACAGTCCGGTCTCTTCGTCTGATATGTCGCATATCACAGCCTGGGGGTGGTATAACGTCAGACCCCAATAACCTGATAAGCCATGCCAATGCAAGATCCATAACGGTTCGAGAAACCACTGATAACACTTACCAGTAAATCTCAGCAACCATGGCCAGGGATTTCATATTATGGCCAATCGAGCATAGCACAACATCAACTCCCAATACCAGGAGAGACGAATCCCCTCCTATCGCTCATTGCCTCCATGTGACTCGGGATTGTACCCAAAAACCACCTTTTTGCACGATCTCTTGATCCTGGTATGGTGGAAATCAAAGTACAGTGGGAATCACACAAGACTCTTTGACGATCTCGGGTCTACGGACTAACTTGTACCAGTGTCACCAGAGAACTGCTATCTGATGATAGGTATAATACCATCTAGGAGTTCTCGGCTAGTCCGTTCAGTGTACCCAGTCTCCACAGAGCCCCCATATACCTTCTCTGATGTCAAACACCAATGGATGTGGGATCATCCATCGCCCATCATATGGGTCGAGAAGTGCATACGCTAATCTACTCTGGAGTGTCGATACCCTGTCTCGATACTCCCACGACTAAGAACAATCTAAGGATGTACTTACCGACTTCCTCTGCCCCATTAGTATGATCTGCATCATAATCTTGGTAGTCAAGTACTTATCCTAAAGGCTTTATCAACAAGTAATAGAGAGACAATAAGTGTACATGTTAAGATAAAGTGCAACCAGATAGCATACTATCATGTCGAGCAAGAAAGTACTCCATATATATATCCAAGCATCCACTACAATATACGTCGCATGTACAGTAATGGCCTCTAGGGCATACATATAACTAACAATCTCCCACTTGCACTAAGGCCGTCTGTTGTAGTATCCGATACCCAACAATATAGCAGTGGTTGTAGTATCCCATACTCAACCATCCCATAGAAGTCTCTCTAGGGGTAAGGCCTTTGTGAGTGGATCCGCTGTGTTATCCTTCGTGTCTACTCTCCTGACCTCGATCCCTTGGAGATCAGCTATCTCCCTGATCAGGTGATACTAGCCTCAGAATATGTCTGTATCGCTGATGGGACCGGTGTTCCTAGGCCAAAGCCACAAATCCATTGTTGTCATAATAACAGTTATTAGACACTCAATGGTAGGAACTATGTTCATCTTATGAACAAGAAATGCCCAGACAGCCACTTTGGCAGCATCGTTGGTACTGATGTATTTAGCCTTTATCTTCTAGTATGTCACGATATCTAGCTTGGAACTCTTCCAACATACCGTCCCTCCACTGAGGGTAAAGACAATGTCTGTGACTGACTTTCATTCGAACTTATCACTGTGGAAGCTGGAACCAAGAAATTTCTTTTAGTGCTTCTCAAGTACTTAAGAATGTTCTCCACAGCTGTTCAGTGATTCTCCCAAGATCCGATTGATTCCCGATCACTACACCTAGTGAATTATCTACATCGGTTCTGGTACAAAACATCGCATACATGATAGAGCCTACTGCCAAAGCATAGGATATCCCTTGCACATGAGCTCTCTCCAAATCAGTCTTGGGAGACATCTTTGGAGAGAGTGATCCATGAGTAAGTGGGCGAACCACCACGCTTAGAATCGTCCATACTAAACCCTTTTAGTATGGTATTAATGTACCTGGATTTGGAACACTCCCAATATCCACTTAGATCTATCATCATAGATCGTAATCCACAAGATGTAGTAAGTATCATCCAGATCATCTATTGAGAATCTTTGTGATAAGAGGAGCTTGACCGAGTGTAGCATAGGAAACCATTTCCTATCAAGAGTATGTCATCTACGTACAATACGAGGAAGACAACATTACCCTCTACAACCTTTTTGTATATACAAGGTTCATCTACCTTTTTGATGAAGTCAAACTCTTTGACTGCAACATCAAAACAGATGTTCCAACTCCGCGATACTTGTATTGATCCTGATGGACTTAAGCAAAGCTTTGAAAGTCTCAACTTTTCCATTTATACCAAGAATCTTCTCAAGATCCATTTGCTCCCAATAGGTTTTATCCGTTGAGGTGCAACAATCAAAGTCATACTTTTTTGGTGTACATGGATTCCATCTTTGATCACATAGCATCCAGCCTTTACACAGAGTTTCCACTCATGATGGCCTGCCTGAACCTAGTTGGGCCATCATCAACCATGATGCAATCCTCGCTCCTACTGTCACCGAGAAGACCGTAGTATCTCTCAAGTGGATGAGAAACCCTACCAGATTCGCGGAGAGGCTGAGGTTCATTGGAGACTATTGAATCCTTTGGTTTCACCAAATCATCAGCTGTTAGTTTGTCTAGCTGGAACTCCTTCCAGTTCTACCTTATGACGATAAATTTCTTCACAAGAAATTCCTTTTCTAAAAAGGTGGCATGTTGAGAAACAAAACACCTTTTGCTCCTCAGTGTGGTAGAAGATATTCCCTCGCAAATGTTTGGAAGATCCTAACAAACATATACAAAACTGACCTTGCCTCGAGCTTGTTTGGATTTTGCTTTTCAACATAAGCCGGACACCCCATATCTTAACTCGTTTAAGACATGGTCTCTTCCCATACTATATCTCATATGGAGTGGTAGGCACTGATTTGGATAGAACCCCATTCAATAGGTATGCAGCTTCTCGAGTGTATAACCCCAAAAGGAAACAGGTAACTCGGCAGTACTCATCATAGAGCGCGCCAAATCTCATAGAGTGCGATACCTCCCCCCGATACACCATTGTGCTGTGGTGTATACGAAGGAGTAAGCTGAGAGAGAATCACATTCTCCTTTAATTAATCCAGGAACTCTATGCCCAAGTATTCTATTCCTCGATCACATCGAAGGACTCAATACTTCTACCCTTCTGGTTCTTTAACTTCAAGCTTATATTTCTTGAATTTCTCAAAAGTTTCAGACTTGTGTTTCAACAGGAACATATGTCCGAATCCTGAGAGATAATCAGTGAATATAACAAAGTACGAAGAACCAACCTTGGCATTTGTAGACATAGGACTATATACATCATCATGTATCCGTCCCAAGAGTTTAGTAACTCTTTCTCTATTTTCAGTAAACTGAGTATTGGTCATATTACCTTTGAGACAAGACTGGCAAGTAGCATAAGATGAAAATTCGAACAGATTCTCATATTCATCCTTATGTAACTTAGCTGGTCGTGTTGCATTGATATGACCTTGTGTACAATGCTACAAGAAGGATTCGTTCATTTCTGAACTATTCCTCTTGAGTGTGTTCTAGATACTTTGAACTGTGGTTTGATTTAGAACGTATATGCTATTATATAATGTGCCTGATCCAATCAACTCTTGATTCAGGAAAATGTTCAAAACATTATCCTCCAATACAGAATTATATCCTTCTTTAACTTAATAAAGAAACCGATGTAATGTTGTATATCAGTTCGGTACGTAATAACATTTGTTCAGAATTAATGTATTAATACAAGGTGATATCTGCCAACTGACATGGCTGCAACAATTGCACCATTCTCTACACTAGAGAAAAATCACCTATTCTCAGTTTTCTACCTGTCTGTAGCCCATGTAAAAGATTACATTAGTGGGATCCTAATCCGGTATCTCATACCTAGGACGTAGAGGATACTGAGAAACAGTTCTTGGTAATGAATACACCCGAAGAATATGCATCAACATGCAATTTCTTCGATTGGGTGGCATGGGAATCCGGATATTCCTCTATTTCCTGTTCAGACTTATAACAATTATAAGAAAGAACGGAACCAACAATTCCTAGCTCAGTATAATAAGCAGTTTCAGTCAATACATCATATTATTATCTTGATTAAGGCGTGACATGGTCTCTACCAGGAGAGAGAGAGAAGAAAATACTCTGCGTGCGCTCTTGCAATATCAGATTGGTTATTTTATCTAGTCATCATGGCTCCCACTGTTTTTATCAAATCTTCCTTCAAACCCTAAAAGGTAAGACTAGCCGGGATTAATTACACCCTACAAGTTCGCTAATCTTTCGGCTAGACCAGTGTTGGTACTTTGAAGGAGGTTCCCCGTGCTTTCTCACGGACTTAATTAAAATAAACCTCATTTTCCCAGGGGTGTAACCCCGTTAACACCTTTCTAGACACCTACTTGATCGGCTAATTGTAATGTGTAAAACACTCCCAGGAGTAACTCTTACTCGCGGTGGGTATCCGGATCCAACTATCTCATAGAAGGTATGCAATCTCATTGCAAATTTCAACACTTGAAATTCCCGATAATATTTTGCCCCAGGCAATCTATGATCTTGACAAGGTCAACAAATCATAGACCGCAAGTCAAGTTCAACCCGTCATTTCTTAATTGAATTAAACCCACCCGCACGACCCTTGACAAGGTCAATAAGGTCGTACGACTACCCTAATCCAATCGCATCATATGCTAGCAGATAAGCACTAATCAGCTACCGCACACTACGCCTTGACAAGGTCAACAAACGCAGCACAAATACTAAATACTACTTATCTGAAATGACGGAGGGCTACGACAGGTTTTTAAGAAAAACCTTTTGCGTAATGAACTTGATATCATTGTAGAATTGAGTGATTTTGAAAAAGGAGTGTTTTTTAGGCTTTTACTAGTTTTTCTAAAGAGGTCACTCCCGGTGAAGGGATCTCGGCTCTTTCCTTATCGAATAAGGTGCAGGATATTTCATAAATACCACTATGCAAAGAAAAAACTATAGAAGCAATCAAAAGACAAACCGAGTGGGTTGTAGTATCTGCCAGTTTCGCTAAAGAGGTCACTCCCGGTGAAGGGATCTCGACTCTTTCCTTATCGAATAAGGTGCTGGATATTCTACAAGGAATACCTCTATGCAAAGTAAGAACTAGAGCTACCAATTTTTAAAACAAGTTTCTACAACATCTTTAGGTTTCTTTTATTTCATTAATCTCATTAATGAAGTCCCATCACTTATGCTTCCTAAGCATCACATATGAAACGAAAGCAGCAATATTAATTATATCTCATATATATAATATAGGCATCCATCTCAGAACATATCAAGTGATCACATCATAAAATATCAGCAGCAGAAGAACATATATGAAATATTGGATATACTAGGAATTCCGTGTTTTAAATTAAGCCAATATAAAACACGGATTCTACGGTCGCGATGAATAGCCAAACCCACATCCTTAGACCCCTACGAGAGTGGCAAGCAATCCTCCCAATTCTAGAGTTAGGAGACCCGGTCTCGACTCCTCGAGATGGTCTCCCACTGGACCCTAGAACTCAGTTACTTTTGCTCTCCTCCTTGGGTCTATCCTAATGCGGAAAAGTAAATAATATACATTAATGGTGACATCATTCTCAACCCGAAAGTGCCCCAATAAAAGAATATTACATACAAGCTTTTACATGAATGAAAATAAAAAACTCTCATCTCACATAAAAAAAACCCGGCTATTCAAAACACGACAATCCAATATAACATATCACAGCAACACATAACATCACATATCATCAACGTAAGTAAATATGTGTATCCCAATTGTCATTGACATATAGCAACGAAACCGGTGATACACCACATATTACACTTACGGTCACAGAAAAGAAAGTGAAAAACTACAACAATTGGAATCCGCAACCACCTTAGACATCATAAACCCAACGTATTACATACTTTGGATTTCATGCCCAACCAAATGAATTCCTTAGACATCTCATGCCTAACAATTATAAACCCCGCATTTTAGTCTCGATATTGAAAAAACTTTCCAATAACCTTTCGGGTAATTCAACAAGATTCCCGATAACCTGATCGAATGCTCGTCGGAAACTTTAATAGACGGCCGCACCCCCGATACCGTCGACGAAGTGCACTAAGGCGGAACACCGCAACCGCGAGCACCCGAACGGATGTTTTTGGCGACGGGGTTCTCCTTCAGTCACTTGGTCGGGGCTGTGGGGCGTAGCTATCTAGTAAGGTTACCCGGCGAGTATCCGTGTACACTACGTAATTGCGACGGACTTTTGATCCACATCAAAATTCCATGGCAACCGATCAAATGGGACTAAACTGCTAGATTTATAAAATTCAAACTAGTTATCTCATAACTATTTGTAGATTCCAAATATTGTATCACAATCACAGATAGCTAGATGAAGTTAAACTTTTCGATCAAATAAGCAAGCACCCAAAATTTCCCAACAAGCTCAACACTTGAGCGGAGTTCAAAAGTACCCAGAAACTGCCATAGTTTCTATGAACCATCCGCAGAAGGGCCGACCCATGCCTCACTCATGTCGCCACGGAACTGCGGCAAACCCTAGGGTATGACCGCGGTTCCACGATCCAAAAAGTCGAGTTTGGGTATCGTTCTTCTAGAGGGTCCACAGAATCGCTTGCATGTTTTTCTGAAGATTTTAAACTCGGAAAAAATCCAACACTTCGAAAATTTCCAGCGGGGAAAAATTGGGTTATTGATATCCGTTCAAACTTTTTAACATCGTCTAATTAACCCGAATACATGTTAAAATTACGACTATGAAACACTCCGAATTGCCTTTGCAGAAAGTTAACATCACATGCAAATTTAGCAAAAACAAACAATACCTGAAACACCAAAACCCAGAGACTGGAACACCATGAAAATTTGAACCCTGAACTCCCAAAATAGGCCGAGCTCACCGGTTTTTGGGGTGATGTGGCCGTCCACATTGAGGCCAAATGCCTTCAAATTTTCACGGTGTTCATGTTATATCTCATACAACATTCTGCAGTTGTTTAAAAAAAATTTTGACACCTTTAAAAATTCAACAGAAACTGGATTTTGTAGTTTCAAGTTTCGGAGTTGTTTCGGTTTTGTAATCTAACAAATATCGTTTAAATCCCTAACTTGGCTCTGATACCACTGTAGGGTTACCTAGGACGACAGCAAGATTTTGGGAGGTATCGTCTATGCCGTTTTCAAATTTTTGCCATTCTAACGAACCCTAACCCTAGAATCTTAACTAGAGATTTAAAAAAACAAGCATGCAAACAACTTTATAATCTAAGTGAATGCGGAATACAACCTTTATAGATCGGTCCTTCACATCAAATGCTCCGTGTAGATGTCCCTTCGCTGCGAGTAATGATCTCCCGAACTCTTGAGAGGATTCACAAGGTGAAAGATGCAAACTTGCTCAAAGTCTTCGAGGCCGAAGATGATCTACGTCGAGAAGACTAAAGCTCATGCTACCTCTTCACTAAATTAGGGTTTAGTGAAACAAACACCCCAAACTAAATGGATAATAGTAGAGGATGATGAAGTAGGAAACGGGCTCTCTTTAGATTTCTTTTTCTCACATTATTTTCTCACTTGAAGAAAAGCTAGCAAGCTTTTTCCATGAAGAAGAAGATGAAGAATAATCAAGATTAGAATGAACTCAGGAGGTGAGAATATAAATCATGGGCGAGTTAGTGTCATACACTAACCCATGTAGAGACTTAACTAGGGTTGAGGATAATGGTTAGATTTATAAATATCTCGAGGAAAAAAAAAGAGTGGACTTGGTCAATAGTTATCCAAAACTTTCTCAAAGCTTCTACCATGACAAAATTCCACCATTTTAGAATTACTTTGATAAAAACCCTACATTATCCTAACTATATTGTAAGTCTCATACACACATGTATCATGTATCATCAAGTATGACACAATAAAATGTACATTAATATATATCACATATATACTATATGCACACAAGTGAGAAAAAGAAATGTTTAGTGAGCAAATATTAGTTAATGTAAATTAATATATCAAATATATACTTATACATTAAATTATCAAATCAACACTTGATTTAATAATCCGGCTATATCGCATACAACCGACTAATATCATATGAATCAACTTATCGAATCAACACTTGATCCGATAACCCGGCTATATCACATATAACCGACCGATATCACATATCGTGAGAATAGAATGCGGTATCACATACGCTCATTAATCTCGGTCCCGCACATATCACATATGTGTTCCTACTCCATTTCGCATGAACCAGGAAAGCTCTGTGTAGGACTCTAAAGACTCGTCAATACGCCGGCAGTAGGTGATGATCATATCAAACACCCACATGCCGTAAGCGGTCTGCTAAACGTAACGGCCACCCGGGTATTGAGCGATCAGAAGATCAACAAGCAAGCCTTGCTCATACTCCTGCGAATCCAATCAGTAACACTACCGTACAGTCCGGTCTCTTCGTCTGATATGTCGCATATCACAGCCTGGGGTGGTATAACGCCAGACCCCAATAGCCTGATAAGTCATGCCAATGCAAGTTCCATAACGGTTCGAGAAACTACTGATAACACTTACCAGTAAATCTCAGCAACCCTGGCCAGAGATTTCATGTTATGGCCAATCGAGCATAGCGGAACATTAACTCACAATACCGGGAGAGACGAATCCCCTCCTATCGCTCATTGCCTCCATGTGACTCGGGACTGTATCCAAAAACCACCTTTTTGCACGATCTCTTGACCGTGGTATGGTGGAAATCAAAGCACAGTGGGAATCACACAATACTCTTTGACGATCTCGGGTCTACAGACTAATCTGTACCAGTGTCACCAGAGAACTACTATCTGACGATAGGTATTATACCATCTGGGAGTTCTCGGCGAGTCCGTTCAGTGTACCCAGTCTCCACTGAGCACCCGTATACCTTCTCTGATGTCAAACACCAATGGATGTGGGATCATCCATCGACCATCATATAGGTCGAGAAGCGCATACGCTAGTCTACTCTGGAGTATCGATGCCCTGTCTTGATACACCCACGACTAGGAACAATCTAAGGATGTACTTATCGACTACCTCTGCCCCACTAGTATTGTAACAACCTAGTTCACTTATACCAATCCCAGTCCCCATATTTATTATCTGTGGTATTTTATTGATTTATCATGTTTGGGGTGCGAATGGTATTTTACCTTCTACATTGCATTCGATCCGACCCGCTTGCTTGAACTTGTTTGATTCATATTTATGGCTTACCTTGACTTGTTACATAGACACATACATCTAGTGTATACTGCTTATTGGCTTTTCATCTGACATCGCACATTTTATCATATAACATTTTAGGTCATATAAAATAAATTAAAATTGCATTTCATAGCCTGCATGATACCCATAACCCCGTGGTAGCATCCGCGCATCTTGTTCTCGTCCCGTTCAGTGAAACGGACGTGTTTGGATGGCTACGCGCACGTACGTGCATCCATTCTTGGGGGTATGCATTTTCGTTACCTGAGCATTCATTTTAAATTTTGAAGGTCGCATATATTTTTCATATTTAAAATCTGAATTTTTAGACCCGACCCGGGCGTATTTTGGAGTAAGTTTGTATTTCCCAAAATCTCAAAACGGACTACTATTATATTCCTTAATTCCTTATAACTTTTAATATACGTTTTAACTAAAATATATTATATATTTTTTCTTATCACAGCAACTCTCTCTGCCTCTCTCCCTGTAAATATATTTTAATATTTTCTAAATCTAATTTTTTTAACAGACCTCTCCCTCTCTCCCTCTCTCCTCCCCCTCTTCCTTTCTCTCTCCCCGCATGCAAACAAATTTCTCTCTCGTCACTATTCACCTCTCTCTCTCTCACCTCTCGATCTCCCTTCTCTCTCTTCTCGCTCTCTCTCACAATTCTCTCTCTCTTTCTTTATATATATAAATAATTCTTTATATATATTATTTTAAACCTTATTCACTGTTCACCCACGTCCTCTCTCTCTTTTCCTTCCTTCCCGCTTTCCCGCCGCTCCTCCACGAAACGCTACCCACGCCTTCGCCCTTGCCTCGCCGTCGCCGCCTAACCTTAGACCTCGCCTTCGCTCATCCCCTCGACCTTCTCCTTCCTCGTGCTTGCTGCTTCTTCCTTACGAACCCATACCTCCGACCCCAGCCTCTTGCCCGTCACCTCATCGTCGTCACCATCGCAGCCAACGCCGCCACCTCCCTCACCCTCGTCTTCACCTCCTTAACCACATCCTCACCTCTTTCTCCCCTGCAACTTAAACCGAACCCATTACCCACTGCAACCATCAACCCAGGACCCTAACCCTCCTCGCCGGAGCTCCGATCACCCGACAACCATTCCCTAATCACCACCACCATCTCTTCCTCTCCCTCTCCTCTTCCCTTCTCCCCAAAACCTCACCTGCACCTTGCACCCGAGCCTAACCCTAGCTGTCCTTGCTGGAAAACCATTGCCACACACCCTCATGCCGGCGACCCCTCGTCGTCGTCCCCTTCTCCTCCCCCTGCACTCCTACAACCCCAGAGCAACCAATTCCTCCCTCTCTTCTTCTTCTCTTCTTCTTCCCTTCTTCTTTTTCTTTTCTTTAAATTTCTTGATCCGTTCTTCCGGTGATCGCCGGAGACCCGTTGCCATCGTCACCCTCTTTGTCCTCGCCTGTGAACCAAACCCCAGAGGCACCCTTCTTCTCCCTTCTCCTTCTTCTTCTCCTTTATTCTTCTTCCTTTCTTTTCTTCTCTTTAATTCTTGGATTCTTGTTTTCCGATGATCAACGGAGCCTTGCCCATCGCTGTTGATCCGGGTGGTCCTGAGGACGTCCCTTGACAGCGCGGTCGTGTTATTGCCTTACCTGGTTCCGTTCTGTGCTCGCGTGGACACATCGTAATGTTTTCCCGACATCCGACGTGTTGCACATACCGCTTTGAAATCCGTTCAGGCAAGTAAAACTTACTACATGCTATCTATATTATTTCATATTTATTTAGATACATATTAATCATGAAGTTTGAATTTAGTGCCCTATATTACATTTTACCTTTCGGTGTCCGTTTATATCATTTTCAGAGTTAATTATGAAAACATACCTGGTTGCATGTTAGATTACAATATTTTGTGCCCACATCCATATTTATATCATAGTGCTTAGTTGCATAGCCCATAGTACCATAAAATAGTTTATAACCCTTCAAACACCCGTCTGCATCCATCTCGTCTAGCATACATATTATTGCATCCCTAGATCACTTGAATGTATAACGTTGAATATCAACATTCCACATTTGATAAATTGTAGTTTAAATAGTATTGGAACTTTAATTTTAACCCTAATCATAACTGTGCATCTCTATACCTTAATCTGTATCTGATTGCATTTCACATTACAATGTTCCATTTTATTGTCCCATTAGTACCCCATGCTTGTTTTGTATACCCATGCTTATGTTAGTTGATTATGAGCACCCACATGATATCTTGTGCACCTCTGACATGACTTGTTACACCTACTACTTGATACGATATGGTACCGTGCACCTCTTGACATGACATGATACCTATATACTACCTGACTTGACCTGATGTACCATGGCTTTACCTATTACCTGATCTTGTTACTAATGCCAACAAATCTGACCTGTTGTCCCTACGGACATTTCCTGTTGTCTATCCAGACAAACCAGTACCTGCATGATCCTGTGTTGGCATTAGCTCCAGATTATTTAATACCTGACTTGAACATATATAACTTGGGGGTATGAGGAAATCAATGATGAAACCTGACTTGTAACTCGATAGTTCGACACCTTTTCTGATCAGTTTTAGAGGCTAGGCCAGCCATGGAATGATGCTGCTGACATCATCCATCGTTACCCACTACCTTTTTAGAGGCTAGGCCAGCCTTAGGATGATGCTGTTGATATCATTCATCGTTACCTGACTTGAACATATATAACACGGGATACTATTGAGTTACATCGATGATTGATCAAATTGATTTCAAAGACTTGAGAGTAGATAACCCAGTAAACCAGTTTAGAATACTCACTACCCATCACCTGTGCCTTACCCTTCACTGTCACTTTATATTACTGTTATACCAGTTTTACTGTTCATACGCATACCTGTATGTCTTGCTACCCCTGTTTATTTTATTGCTTGATATTATGACGTGCTGACGTCTGGGTTTTGCATGGCCCAGATCCTCTACCTTTTTTGCAGACCGATCAGGAGCACTGCCGCTATTAGACCGAGCAGTGAGGATCCTGTTGGTATCCAGATCTACTTTCCAGGTGTTTAGTTTATTAGATCTTTGCTTCCGCATATTACATTATTTCTTGACTCATTTATTCTGGCTCATGGACATGTATTAGATAGATTAGTTTACTTTACTGTTCTTGATATCTCTACAGCCGTAATGTGACTGTGGAAGGATATTTCCTATCCACAGGTAGCATGGTTGGCTATGTCACGTGCCTATCTTAGCATACTCTGGGAAGCGGGGCGTGACATGGTTCTTTTGGTATCAGAGCCATAGGATATAGGTTAATCGGGTTTGATTCTTTTGTAGTTGGGTATTGGACCCAATACACGAATCAGAATACTCGTGATTAGGAACATGTCCTGCCTCATTGCTATCATGATTCTTGAATCATATCTCTCTTTTATCCTTCGCCTTGACGATATGCAAACCACTTTGCATCTCGACTTGAAATATTTTTGGTTCCCTATTGTTTCTCACTGTTCTTTGATTCTGATACTAGGATTTGGGCTACTGAGTGGAGTTATGTGATTGTAACCATGAACTGCAGCATGGTTACAATGCGGTACTCTATTTAAGTAACTTGGAATCCTAGTTTTGATTCATTTCCTTGTTTCATGATCGTTATATTACCTTGCTTCTCTCGGTTTCATTGCTTACCAGTTCTTATTTTATCGCCAGCTTGAATCATGTTTACCATGCCTAATCCTTTTCAGTATCTTGACTTCGGATGAAGTCATCTCGGTATCTTACTTGTTCATGTTTTCCCCGCACTAGAATTATTCAATTCTGGTGCATCCCTTTGTTTGTTGTTGTATTGGGAATGGATTTTCGCGGCACTTTCTACGCTCATATTGATTGTAAGGAAAGGAAAGTGATTCTCCAGATTCCCGGGCATCCGGAGCTTGTTTTGTTGGAGGAAGCAGTTCTGTCGGACCAGTCGAGTTTAGGGCTAGGCCGACAAATAATGTTCTTTCGTCGATGGAAGTTGATAAGGAGGAAGCGCTGGCTATATTTCGAGAGTTCATGGACGTGTTCGAGGACATCTCGGGTTTACCGCAAAACGAGATGTGGACTTCGTGATTGATCTTGTTCCTGGTGCAGCGCCAATCTCAAAGGCATATTATCCGATGGCACCAGTGGAGTTGGAATAAGTTAAGAAGCAGGTCACTGAATTACTTGAGAAAGTTTGGATTTGCAGCAGCAATTCACCTTGGGGAGCTCCAGTTCTTCTAGTAAAGAAGAAAGATGGCACAAGGAGGAGGTGCATCGATTATCGAGAATTTAAATCGGGTGACTATTGGGAATAAGTACCCAATCTCTCGCATTGGCGAATTGTTTGAGTAGCATAGTGGCACGAGGGTATTCTCAAAGCTGGATTTGCGATCCGCATATCATCAGGTCCGAGTTAAATCAGAATATATTTGCAAGACTGCGTTCCGAACTCGGTATGGATATTACGAGTATTTAGTGATGCCCTCGGAGTAACGTATGCACCGGCAATATTTATGGACTTGATGAACCGAATCTTTTCACCATTCTTGGACCAGTTTAGAGTGGTGTTCATTGATGATATTCTGGTTTACTCGAGGAGCATTGAAGAGCATGCAGAACACTTGAAGATCGCACTGCAGACATTGAGACAAGAAAAATTATATGCAAAGATGAGCAAGTGCGAGTTTTGGCTTGAAGAAGTGAAGTTTTTGGGGCATATAGTGTCTGGAGATGGAATCGCCGTTGATCCTAAAAAGATTGCAGCAGTTCGAGATTGGCCGATTCCGAAGAACGCTGTGGAAATCAGAAGCTTTCTTGGACTTGCCGGGTATTACAGAAGATTCGTGGAGAACTTTGCTCATATGGCGGAGCCTTGACCAAGCTTACGCGCAAAGAAGTACCATTTGGTGGATGGATAAGTATGCGTCAGTTTTTGAGGCGCTGAAGCAGAGATCGATAACTACTCCTATTCTGACCGTGCCAGACAGTTCCGGAGGATTGGTGATTCACAGCGACGCATCTGGGAAAGGATTGTGATGTGTTTTGATACAGCATGGGAAGGTTATAGCCTACGCATCAAGACAGTTAAAGACCCATGAGAAGAATTACCCAACTCATGACTTGGAGCTAGCAGCTGTGATTTTTACTTTGAAAATTTGGAGACACCACCTATTGGGCAAAATGGTTGAGGTTTTCACCGATCATAAAAGCTTGAAGTATGTGTTCACGCAGAAGGAGCTTAATATGAGGCAGCGCAGATGGTTGGAGCTGATGGCTGACTACGATCTTGATCTTAAGTACCATCCGGGGAAAGTTAATGTCAAGCCGGATGCGCTCAGTCGGTTACCAGCAATTCAGATGTTGACTGCACAGAAGGAACTTATTGAAGACTTTCGGAGATTCGATTTGGAAGTTGTGCTACCGCATTCTTCGGGACAGTTGATGCAGCTGCAAGTACGGTCGTCGTTGATCGAGAATATTAAAGCAGCGCAGTTACAGGACCCTAGATTGCAGAAATTTTGAGAACGGGTTGAAGCTGGACTTCGAACGGACTTGTTGATTCATGATGATGGTTCGTTGTGTTATGGTAGCCGTTTGTGTGTGCCAAAAGGAGACATTCGCGAAGAACTTATGAAGGAGGCGCACAGCTCAGCATATTCCGTACATCCAGGAGGCACAAAGATATACCGAGATATACAACAGCATTTCTGGTGGGAAGGCATGAAACGGGAGATTGCCCGCTTTGTAGCAAAGTGCTTGGTGTGTCAGCAAGTTAAGGCTGAACATCAACGGGCTGCTGGTTCATTGCAACCACTTCCGATTCCTCAATGGAAGTGGGAACTTATAACCATGGATTTCGTGACGGCTCTACCGAGGAGTCCGAAAGGCAACAATGCAGTTTGGGTGATTGTTGATCGATTGACCAAGGCAGCTCATTTCATACCATTTCGAGTTGGTCAATCAACAGAAGCGTTGGCAGAACGGTACATGCAGGAGATTGTAAGACTACATGGAGTGCCGGTGAGCATCGTGTCCGACCGTGACACCCGTTTCTTATCACACTTTTGGAGGAGCTTACAGGAAAGTTTGGGGACGCGGTTGAAGTTTAGCACAGCCTATCATCCTCAGACAGATGACCAATCGGAGAAAAACAATCCAAACTCTTGAGGACATGTTGAGAGCTTACATGTTAGACTTCAAGGATTCATGGGAAGATCATCTACACTTGGTGGAGTTTTCTTACTATAACAGTTTCCAGGCGACTAATCAGATGGCTCCATTTGAAGCATTGTATGGTCTCAAGTGTCGTTCACCTGTTTGTTGGGACGATGTTGGTGAATGAAGATTGTTGAGACCAGATTTGGTTGTGCAGATAGTTGAGAAGGTTACTACTATCCGGAATCATATGAAAGCAGCACAAGACCGACAGAAGAGTTGGGCAGATACATCGAGAAGATCTCTAGAGTTCGCCGTGGGTGATTTGGTATTCTTGAAGATATCACCGACTAGAGGGGTGATTCGTTTCGAAAGTCGAGGAAAGCTTAGTCCTCGATTCGTTGGACCTTTTGAGATTCTGGAACGTGTTGGAGAAGTGGCGTATCGATTGGCGTTACCGCAATCCTTGGCGAATGTTCATGACATGTTTCATGTATCTCAACTCAGTAAGTATGTTCAAGATAAAACACATGTGTTGGATCATTCGGAGCTGACTGTACGAGAAGATTTGACTTTTGAGGAGCGACCGATGTCGATTATGGATCGAAAGGAAAAAGTTCTTAAGAATAAAGTTATCACTCTTGTACTTGTTTCTTAGGGTAATCGCTCACATGGAGAATCAACTTGGGAACGAGAAGATGAAATCCGGCAGAAGTTTCCACATCTATTCTTGTAGTTTATTGTTGTTTATCCTTTCTTGTTCTTGGAATTTCGAGGACGAAATTCTTTTTGTAGTTGGGTATAATGTAACAACCTAGTTCACTTATACCAATCCCAGTCCCCGTATTTATTATCTGTGGTATTTTATTGATTTATCATGTTTGGGGTGCGAATGGTATTTTACCTTCTACATTGCATTCGATCCGACCCGCTTGCTTGAACTTGTTTGATTCATATTTATGGCTTACCTTGACTTGTTACATAGACACGTGCATCTAGTGTATACTGCTTATTGGCTTTTCATCTGACAACGCACATTTTATCATATAACATTTTAGGTCATATAAAATAAATTAAAATTGCATTTCATAGCCTGCATGATACCCCTAACCCCGTGGTAGCATCCGCGCATCTTGTTCTCGTCCCGTTCAGTGAAACGGACGTGTTTGGATGGCTACGCGCACGTACGTGCATCCGTTCTTGGGGGTATGCATTTTCGTTATCTGAGCATTCATTTTAAATTTTGAAGGTCACATATATTTTTCATATTTAAAATCTGAATTTTTAGACCCGACCCGGGCGTGTTTTGGAGTAAGTTTGTATTTGCCAAAATCTCAAAACGGACTAATATTATATTTCTTAATTCCTTATAACTTTTAATATACGTTTTAACTAAAATATATTTTATGTTTTTTCTTATCACAGCAACTCTCTCTGCCTCTCTCCCTGTAAATATATTTTAATATTTTCTAAATCTAATTTTTTAAAAGACCTATATCTCTATTTCTCTCTCTCCTCCCCCTCTTCCTTTCTCTCTCCCCGCATCTAAACAAATTTCTCTCTCGTCACTATTCACCTATCTCTCTCTCTCACCTTTCGATCTCCCTTCTCTCTCTTCTCTCTCTCTCTCTCACAATTTTCTCTCTCTTACTTTATATATATAAATAATTCTTTATATATATTATTTTAAACCCTATTCACTGTTCACCCACGTCCTCTCTCTCTTTTCCTTCCTCCTCGCTTTCCCGCCGCTCCTCCACGAAACCCTACCCACGCCTTTGCCCTTGCCTCGCCGTCGCCGCCTAACCTTAGACCTCGCCTCCGCTCATCCCCTCGACCTTCTCCCTCCTCGTGCTTGCTGCTTCTTCCTTACGAACCCATACCTCCGACCCCAGCCTCTTGCCCGTCACCTCGTCGTCGTCACCATCGCAGCTAACGCCGCCACCTCCCTCACCCTCGTCTTCACCTCCTCAACCACATCCTCACCTCTTTCTCCCCTGCAACTTAAACCGAACCCATTACCCACTACAACCATCAACCTAGGACCCTAACCCTCCTCGCCGGAGCTCCGATCACCCGACGACCATTCTCTAATCACCACCACCATCTCTTCCTCTCCCTCTCCTCTTCCCTTCTCCCTAAAACCTCACCTGCACCTTGCACCCGAGCCTAACCCTAGCTGTCCTTGCTGGAAAACCATCGCCGCACACCCTCACGCCAGCGACCCCCCGTCGTCGTCGTCCCTTTCTCCTCCCCCCTGCACTCCTACAACCCCAGAGCAACCAATTCCTCCCTCTCTTCTTCTTTTCTTCTTCTTCCCTTCTTCTTTTTCTTTTCTTTAAATTTCTTGATCTGTTCTTCCGGTAATCGCCGGAGACCCGTTGCCGTCGTCACCCTCTCTGTCCTCGCCTGTGAACCAAACCCCAGAGGCACCCTTCTCCTTCTTCTTCCCCTTTCTTCTTCTTCCTTTCTTTTCTTCTCTTTAATTCTTGGATTCTTGTTTACCGATGATCGACGGAGCCTTGCCCATCGCTGTTGATCCAGGTGGTCCTGAGGACGTCCCTTGACAGCGCGGTCGTGTTATTGCCTTACCTGGTTCCGTTCTGTGCTCGCGTGGACACATCGTGATGTTTTCCCGACATCCGACGTGTTGCACA
Source organism: Agapanthus africanus (assembly GCA_030015575.1). Taxonomy (NCBI): domain Eukaryota; kingdom Viridiplantae; phylum Streptophyta; class Magnoliopsida; order Asparagales; family Amaryllidaceae; genus Agapanthus; species Agapanthus africanus. The sequence goes on along the minus strand of JASDDO010000145.1, from coordinate 171,543 downwards.
TACCGCTTTGAAATCCGTTCAGGCAAGTAAAACTTACTACATGCTATCTATATTATTTCATATTTATTTAGATACATATTAATCATGAAGTTTGAATTTAGTGCCCTATATTACATTTTACCTTTCGGTGTCTGTTTATATCATTTTTAGAGTTAATTATGAAAACATACCTGGTTGCATGTTAGATTATAATATTTTGTGCCCACGTCCATATTTATATCATAGTGCATAGTTGCATAGCCCATAGTACCATAAAATAGTTTATAACCCTTCAAACACCCGTCTGCATCCATCTCGTCTAGCATACATATTATTGCATCCCTAGATCACTTGAATGTATAACATTGAATATTAACATTCCACATTTGATAAATTGTAGTTTAATTAGTATAGGACTTTAACTTTAACCCTAATCATAACTGTGCATCTCTATACCTTAATCTGTATTTGATTGCATTTCACATTACAATATTCCATTTTATTGTCCCATTAGTACCCTATGCTTGTTTTGTATACCCATGCTTATGTTAGTTGATTATGAGCACCCACATGACATCTTGTGCACCCCTGACATGACTTGTTACACCTACTACTTAACACGATATGGTACCGTGCACCTCTTGACATGACATGATACCTATATACTACCTGACTTGACCTGATGTACCATGGCTTTACCTGTTACCTGATCTTGTTACTAATGCCAACAAACCTGACCTGTTGTCCCTACGGACATTTCCTGTTGTCTATCAAGACAAACCTGTACCTGCCTGATCCTGTGTTGGCATTAGCTCCAGATTATTTAATACCTGACTTGAACATATATAACTTGGGGGTATAGGGAAATCAATTATGAAACCTGGCTTGTAACTCGACAGTTCGACACCTTTTCTGATCAGTTTTAGAGGCTAGGCCAGCCTTGGGATGATACTGCTGACATCATCCATCGTTACCCACTACCTTTTTAGAGGCTAGGCCAGCCTTGGGATGATGCTGTTGATATCATTCATCGTTACCCCTTTTCCTTTTAGTGCCTACGGCATGTCTCGGTTTCAGCCCGAGAATCTTCACCGTGATCCTGGGCACGCACGGGATACTATTAAGTTACATCGATGATTCATCAAATTGATTTCAAAGACTTGAGAGTAGATAACCCAGTAGACTAGTTTAGAATACTCACTACCCATCACATGTGCCTTACCCTTCACTGTCACTTTATATTACTGTTATACCTGTTTTACTGTTCATACGCATACCTGTATGTCTTGCTACCCCTATTTATTTTATTGCTTGATATTATGACGCACTGACGTTTGGGTTTTGCATGGCCCGGATCCTCTACCTTTGTTGCAGACCGATCAGGAGCATTGCCGCTATTAGACCGAGCAGTGAGGATCCTGTTAGTATCCAGATCTACTTTCCAGGTGTTTAGTTTATTGGATCTTTGCTTCCGCATATTACATTATTTCTTGACTCATTTATTCTGGCTTATGGACATGTATTAAATAGATTAGTTTACTTTACTGTTCTTGATATCTCTACAGCCGTAATGTAACTGTGGAAGGATATTTCCTATCCACAGGTAGCATGGTTGGCTATGTCACGTGCCTATCTTAGCGTACTCTGGGAAGCGGGGCATGACAATTATGATCTGCATCATAATCCTGGTAGTCAAGTACTCATCCTAAGGGCTTTATCAACATATAATAGAGAGACAATAAGTGTACATGTTAAGATAAAGTGCAACCAGATAGCATACTGTCATATCGAGCAAGAAAGTCCTCCCTATATATGTCCAAGAATCTACTACAATATACGTCGCATGTACAGTAATGGCCTCTAGGGCATACATATAACTAACACTTTCTCTATCCCTTCTTCTTCTTCTCCAAACATTCGTGAGTAATTCTCCGCTTGATAGGAATGTAGGATTAGAGTAGATCAATGATGATAAAATCTCTTAACTTCTTTTACATCATATAAAGTTTAAAAACTTTATCAAAAGAATCGTTAACATCCTAATCGGGCGTGCTATCAATTTATTGATTGTCTCGACCGCGATTTGAGATCAGATTAACAATTATTTTAGTAGACATGAATAGAGGTCAATGAAAAGATAAGGGTTAAGAGTGGGAACCCTATTCCCTCCAAAAACCTTAATCTTCATTCATCACTATCGATCTAGTTTTAAATCTATTAAAAGATAAAATGAGTCATCTTTATTTAATCATCCAATACTACTAAATTCTAACGGACCCTACAAGCTCTCTTCTTATATATTATACATCCGTGTTCAATATAGATCTAGAATCACTCTCCCCTATTTCTAATCAACTCGTCTAAAGTAAGATTAAAAGATCCACGCATCCCTGCGGACGAACCGTACTCATCTCGGCTAGCTACACGCGACACCATTATTGATTGCGGTTACTACAAAAATACTTTCACACAACCAATCAACTGGCGTTGTTGCCGGGGATACGTGCGTAATTTCTTTTCTTGCTATTCGGGTTGAATTCTTATCCGATCCATAAAATAAAAACCAAAACCGCATCTTGCATATTTAACGATTATTGTGCGACTTTTTGCGAGGGAATCTGGAGTCACTGGAACGAGGAAATCAAGATTCAGAGACTTTCAGTGAGGACCAGAGGAGAAAAGGAGGCACCGTAGAAAAATTGGCTGAAGTCCCCTCCATAGTGCGGTGGAACCGCGGTAATAAGGTGGTATTTGCGGCGGAAGGGCGGCGGTTTGGAGGAATTAGGTCTAAAAAATCCTCTAGTATCTTCTACATATCTTTCTCTCTCCTCTAGAAATCCAATAATTTGATTTTCTGTAGGATTCTTTGCAAAATATCGCCGCTCAAAAATCTTTTTGCGTGTTTTGGTTTCGGGTTATTTTTGCATATTTTTAATCGGACTTTTTAGGGGCAATAACCCAAATTCAGATTAGGTGGGGAGTTCATCACCCTTCCTAGGCCCCACAAATCGCAAACTTGCATACGCATAAACCTACATTAATAAAAAAATATCTAGACCAAGCCCTAAGGACTGTCGCGCTCAAATTAGGACAGAGGAGGGTCGTGGGTAATCTATCGCTTATCCGCACTTCTTTTATGGTGTCTAAGGCAAGTGTGACTAAGGAAAGTGGTTACTTAATTAGGCCCGCTATTTCGGTGATTCGTATAGCGGATACCTCCTACTTACCTGGCACTTACCTGGCCACAAGAGGGATAAAGAGGTGGTAGAGGATTGATCCTGCGACTTGTCCTTTAGAAGTCTAGGAGCGGTCTAGTGCTTGACCTAGGTGGCCATAGTTTTTAGGGTTTGATTGTGTATTTTTTGATTTGTTGATTCAACCCTCAAGTCCTTCTTTCAAAACAAAACAATCAAAATAGAGCTTAAATCATTATCATTTCACCCTCTTTTATTTTCACCTTCTTATAATGGGTAACCCAAACAGACAAACTCTTGCCAAGCTTTGCTATCCAGAACCAGATAATTCTTGTTTTCGTAATTGCTTCAGTCAAAAATCCGACTCTACCATGTCTTTAAGAGATAGGATAGAGCAAGCGGAAAGAAACAATTGGACACCTCACTCCAGGTCCTATCAACCGCATCAAAATTTTACATCTTCTTATGATGATAATCTGTTTAAAGCGAATGAGGGATCTTCTAAACGCATGTCCAACGCTGAGCATATTGCGAGGGCTGGAATTCAAAATTTCAATCCCGTCAAACCGTTAGGACAACAAACACCATCATTTCCTGATGAAAGTATTGCTACTCGTTTTGCGGCATATATGACATCTATTGTCAGTCGCTAACCAACCAACCAATCTCAATATTCTTCTTATCACAATGTTGATCCTACTCCTATCCATTTTTCACAATCATTCGATTCGTATCAATCCTACCCGACTTTTACACCTTCTCTAGACATTTCTTCTGAACAGTCATTCAGGATTTTCATCTATCCACAAGAATTTCAATCTTTTCCTGAAACCCCTTCACAACCCATGTCTAGTCTTGAACGGTCATTAGAAGAATTTCGGGTAGCGTTGTGCCGCCAGATAGAGGAATTGAATGCATTCATGGCCGCCCTCATACAACCCAACGAATGAGCAACTAGTTTCCAACTAGCTCAAAATTTTCCAATATATGATACGTCAATAGGACGAATTGAGAATTTGAGTAGTGAGAGAGAGGAGTACACCCTTCCAAATCAAACCTCCCCGTCCTAAATTGAAATCCACAACTCTAGTTTCATAAATCTATCGAGTACACCAAATGATTCACCAATTAAAGATAGAATGTTTAATGAGTCATGCGACTTTGTAGTGTTTGATTTACCCGATTGTGAAGGGTCCATTTCAAGTGAAACCACACCTAATCCTTTTGATCTTTACACCTCCACCCTAGAACCAAAATGGATTGAAAACCATGCTTTTGATATTGTGTCTGAGAATTTTAACTTTCACTTGATTGAGGATATTAACGCTAGGAATATTTTGGATGATGAACCCACAGTTTTGGATGAGTTTTTCTCACCAATTCATCAGGTCCTTTCACTTCCGTATGGACATCGTCTCGAACCATTAACTGTTTTTCCCGAACCCCATATACGTCTGGAAATTGATGATAAATGCATGATCGAAAAGCAGAACGATATTCAGCCTTTATTTCCCACATCTGGTTCAGCAATGCTCGACACCCAAATTTGTTTACCCATTTCATCACCCACTTTCTTTGGTTCTTCTTCTAATCTTCTTTTAACTCCACCGAGTTTTGATGAATCACACTTCGATATTTCGAGTTCTATGATTCTTGAAAGTCCACTTGATTTAGACTCCTTTGAGAATAAGGTAGATGAGCTTTTCAAGTCTCCTACCTCCATAATTTCTGACAAATCAAGTGTGTTGAATTCAGGCATGAAACAGATTAACATTGAAACATTTACTCGCACCATCGATGAAAGTTTCGAAGATATTTTCGCCGACGAACTTGCATTCCTAAACGACATGGATTTTGTGATAAATCAACCTCCGCCCGAAGAAGTTGAACCACCACCATTTCTTCTTGTCCCATACGAGAATATGACTATTCTACCCATTCCTAATCATTCACATTCTCGTTTTCGTTCACCATCACTGTTCTATCTCTACCAACCGAGACATAAACCCGATCGACTCCGCCTCCTATCTCCCCACTTCTTCAAATCTCCGATCTTCCACCAACTATATTGTTATATTGATAAAATCTTTGAATGGTTGGTATTGACTTTTGGTCTTTGTAAAGTTTTATATTGACCAATAACTTTACCCCCCTCTTTATAATTTTAAATGCTTAAATACGGTTTCACTCAAGTTTGGGGGGGGGGAGAAAATATTTTGGCTCTTGAAAGAAATAATTTTTTTACAAAATTGTGAGTTAAAAATAAGTTTGGGAGAGAATTTCACTGTCGTTTATTCATGTCCCCGTTATTAACTTTTTCTCCCAAGTCTACAGTTTTTTTTCCAGCTTAACAAATGACATCAGTGAGGATACTGTTGCAAACAAGTTTGGGGGAGGTTTTTGCTTATTCACGCGTTATCTTGCATTATACTATATAGTAGCACAAAAAAAAATTGATAGTAAAAGTTAGAAAGTGAAAAATTACATACGATAAAGTTGAAAGAATTTAAGAAAAGGAAGAAAATTAGATGTTTTCTTAAATGAAACTAGTAATAATTAATCATAAGCCGTTGTCCCAAGGGTTAGTAAGATGAAGGAAATTACTAATCTGAGGATAAAAATAAGTCCGAAAATAGTCCCAATTGTTGAGTCCAAACATTTGAACGTCGATACCCTACTATACGCACTTGCACACATCTTGAAACTTGGGATAGTAGAGGATACCTTGAAATGCTCTTGTCTAAAGCCTTATTATAAAAAATATATATAAGTGGTGAAGAAAAAAAATGAACACTGGTTTTGTAATTACCAAGGCAGCATAAAAAAAATATAGCGAGGGTGCTTTATCACCTAGTGTCTTAGAACAACTGGTTTGGGAGTCACTGCTAAGCCTTAGGTGTTGCAAGACGAGGAAAATTATACTTTAATGCGCGAGCACATTTGGTAATCGGTCAGTTGGTACCTCAAGAAGTATTAACGGTCTCATGAAGAATGTGTGAGCAATTCCATCTAAAATATTCACCGACTAAAAGGTATTAAGGAAGATGGGCAAGAGTATGATAGCTTGAATTGAATTCTCTAAATGTAGAGATGTCTTTTACACACACGTAGGGGTATATGATCAATATTTGGAAGAAAGGTATGGAGGAAGACTAAAGGCGATGTTTTATTGAGGGATGATGTGATTTCCGACATCTTTTTATGACCATTAAGATAGGACTCATGGCAACCAAAAAGCTAGTGTAGTTCGAAACTCTTATTTTTAAGTTCTTTATTTTATAGTTCTTATCTTTGTACGTAACTTTCATTTTCTTTCTTTTATTATGGGATTTTGTGGGTGTAATCCGTTGAAAACCCTCAGGAGACAACACTCCTCCTACTAGGGACACCTAGAGATTTAACGGCTTGTTGCACGTACTCGGTACAATCGTGTTGCCTACGAAAGTATGCTGCTTAGGTTTTTCTATTTCTTTTTTTTTCCTCTCTTGAATAACTAGTTTGCTTAGGACGATCAAAGTTAAGTTTGGGGGTATTTGATCAGTCGAAAATATTACACATTTGATATAACATTTTCCTTATTTTTCTTAAATATTTAAAGTTGTTTATTATAAATATACAACATATTTGGATTTATCTGCAAAATACTCTTTACCATATGTTTATATATTATAATTACCATTATGAAGGAAAATATATGCATTTTATATTTATATAATATTTTAGTAATTAAAATATGCATAGCATATCAAATATTCTTAATCAAGATTCCTAAACATTTATTTCCATATAAAGTGATTAAGATACTCTCTCTAATTTAATAAATAGTACTAACATTATTCATGGAAATATTGTGCAAAATTTAGCTCAGGTCAGAAGAACAAGATATTCAAGATGTCAGGATTAAAAATCTGCCAAAACCGTAGAATCAATACTGACAGAGACTCAGGAAATATTTGAAGAATTCAAGCATGGAAAAAATCTCCACGTGTCAACATGAGGCCACAGAAGAAATTTCAAATCCTAAATCCTCCAGAACGCGGTGCTTCCGCGGCCAAAGTGCCCAATCAGCGGCTGATCCGCGGCTTCATCATAGCCGTATGATCTGAAAACTTAGAAAGTGGATCTTTATGGCATATCTAAACCTATGAGATCTAGGGTTTCTGATTTGAGGGCTATATAAAAGACCGATGGCTAAATTTAGAATTCATCACTTTTAACATGAAGAAAATCACCGTCAAAGAACAAGAGATCCACGACAGATCCGTGATTCGACGTGATAGAGCGACGTAAATATCGACGGAACATTTACTTCCTACGAGGCAGAGATCGGGTGCAACTTCTTCTAGTAATCTAAATTCGAAGGATTTGTACTTATAATGTTGATTAATAAAGGTAGATCATTTGCTTAATTATTTCGCATTTACTTTCCACATTTAAATTTTTGCATTATGATTTCCTTCTCTATCCCTTCTTCTTCTTCTCCAAACATACGTGAATAATTCTCCACTTGATAGGGTTCGCAGGATTAGAGTAGATCAATGGATGATAAAATCTCTTAATTTCTTTTAAATCTTATAAAGTTTATATATTTTATCAAAAGAATCGTTAACATCCTAATTGGGTGCGCTATCAATTTATTGATAGTCTCGACCGCGATTTGAGATCAGAATAACAATTGTTTTGGTAGAGGCTAGCCATGAATAGAGGTCAATGAAAAGATAACGGTTAAGATTGGGAACCCTATTCCCTCCAAATACCCTAATCTTCATTCATCACTATCGATCTAGTTTTAAATCTATTAAAAGATAAAAGGAGTCATCTTTATTTAATCATCCATTACTACTAAATTCTAATGAACCCTACAGGCCCTTTTCTTATATATTCTACATCTGTGTTCAACATAGATCTAGAATCACTCTCCCTTATTTTTAATCAACTCGTCTAAAGCAAGATTAAAAGTTCCACGCATCCCTACAGACGACCCATACTCATCTTGGCTAGCTACACGCGACACCGTTATTGATTGCGGTTACTACAAAAACACTTTCACACAACCAATCACAGGCCCCTACGACCAACAACTTCTTTCGTTGATGCACTTCCAAATTAACGTGCATGCCTCAAATCGGATCGTGCTCTAAATTGGGCACATTCCATATCACCATTTTTCACTTCGTCACGTAACAAATACATGTGCGCACAAGATGGATAATGGACCGAAATGTTCTTAAACTAATATCTGCCTCCAAAATGACGGTAAAGGACCGAAACGTCCTTAAATCAACATTTCACCTCAAACATGGCGATAATGAACTGCGATGTCCTTAAACTAAAATAATCGAGCCCAAATGCTCATATGTTTAAGCTGATCTTAATCTCAACCCAGATTAAAGATCCTTAAATCAACCCAAACCCAAATCTAAAAATATATGAATTTGGACTAATCCACGCCCTATGGGCGACGACATAAATTAGTCTCTGTATACAATCCACGGGCAACCAAAACAAAATACACGATACGAAGTGAACTTCCGGAGCATGAGAAAGTGGTATCGCGATGCGGTAACGTAATTAACTGCAGAGGCTTACGCCTGCAGGGAAGAGCGTCCCCACAATTAAAAACCCCTTGCAAAATGAAGGGGAATCTGATGAAGTCACGCTCCAACGGTCGCATCCGTCCAAACCTCCGATATACGATGCCATCAATCAACTTGGCATCTTCGGAGAGGTGGACAGATAAATCCAAATAATATCTGCTTCCACAGAATTCAGGCTAGACATCCCAACGTCTCGGTCTCCGTTTTCCAGCGGTGAACAGAGATAACGTCAAATCACTCCAACTATTACCTGAATTTAGTCAAAAATATAGATTTTAAATATAAAATACATACGTAAGGATTTTAACCATAATGCAACAATCTATTATTAGATACATATACCCCTAATAAAATTTAAGTAAATATACGAAAAGATTTCTAAATATTTTGTTGTCTGTATTTTATGATATGAACATAATAGATAAGAGCAGTAATCAGATATGAGGTGATATGCCATGCAAGGTTAGGTAGAAAAAGATATTATTTATTCATAACTTGTATTATAAATAGATATGTAAAGATTTAAAAATATATAATGTATATATAGTACTAGATTCACGTAGATACACCATACTAGTAAATATTGGATATAACCATGCATTATGTCGGGTTTTAAATATGCGGGTCGGGTCGGATAATGACCACCACTACTACTTGAATCATTCGCAACCCAATAGCAAAATAGAATAAAAGAATTTTAAAGCTAGATTTAAGATACTAAATTATATTGTATAAACGTACTAGGGTGTTACATAAGTACTCCCCTCCTCTATCCGATCGAAGGATCATAATACTTTTGCCTGTACGGTTCTCTACTTCATTTCTGTATTCTTTGAATTTCTTAAAAGATTCAGATTTGTGCTTCATAAGATACACATATCCGGACCTAGAGAGATCGTTAGTGAATGTGATGAAATACGAAAACCCACCCCTTGCATGTATAGATATCGGACGACACACATCACGGTGTATGAGTCCCAGGAGCTCTGTAACTCTTTCTCCGTGTCCAGTGAATGGAGATTTGGTCATCTTTCTTTTAAGACAAGATTGGCAAGTTTCATAAGATAGAAATTTGAACGGATCCAAATATTCATCATTATGAAACTTAGCTAAGCGTTTCTCATTGATATGACCAAGTCTACAATGCTATAAGTAGGTTTCGTTCGTATCTGAACTCTTCCTCTTGCGTGTATTTTGTATATTAAGAACTGTGTTTTGATTTAGAACAAAGATACCATTACACGGTATACTTTCTGCAACCAATACCTTATCAAGGTAAATGTTCATGATATTTCTATCTAGAACAAAGTTATATCCATCTTTATTAAGTAAAGAAACCCATATGATGTTTCAAAGTATGAAAGGTATATAATAGCAATTGTTCAAAATCATAGTATTGCCTTTTGGCAATGTTGGATATGTATGCCATAGTGGTCATTATTGTATATATATACATATGGATGCTAGGGATATTGTATGTACAGAACATTTTTCTCGGTTATATAATATATTATTTAAGTTGTCTTTATCAGGATATGTGTATTTGTTTCTATTGATACTTTATGTTGCTTGCACATATTGATAAAGACTCGATACAGTAGTATACTATTATGGTTTGACTTTATCTTAACATGTGCATATGTTATATATGTTGACCACATGCTGATAAAGCCCGTAGGATCTTGCTTGACTGCCAGAGTTATGATGGCAATCATACTTGTGTGAGCTGGGCAGTCTATAAGCACATCCTTAAATGTCCCAAGTCGCGGGAGTATCAAGATCGGGCATCGATACTCCAGAGTAGACTTGCGTATACGTTTCTAGACCCCGATGAGGGGCGGTGGTTGGCCCTACAACCATTGGTGTGATTACATAAAATTGTATACAGGTGCTCACTGGGGGTGAGTACACTGGACGGACTCGCTGAGAACCTCTAGATGGTATTATACCTATCGTCAGATAGCGGTTCTCTTGTGACATGCGTACAGGATAGTCTTTGGACATGAGATCATCATTTGTCTCGTGTAAGTTCCCACTGTGCTTTGATCACTACCCTACCACGGCTCTACTGAGTCGTGCAAACAGGTTTTGGTTGGGTACACTCCCGAGCCACATGGAGACAGTGAGTGATTGTCAGGGATTCATTTCTCCAGGTATTGGGAGTTGATATCGCACTGTATTTGATTGGCCAGTACCATAAGACCTTGGCCAAGGCAGTTAGGATTTACTGATAGGTTGATCAGTAGTTTCCCGGATTGGTCCTAAGCCGCATCAGCATGAATTATCGGGTTATTAGGGCCCGACGTATACCACCCCCAGACCCGATATGCGATACTCTTAGATGAAGAGACCGGACTGTACGGATATTGTCACGGATAGGCTTAGTAAGGATACGGATGAGTTTGCTCGTCGGCCTTCCTTTTCGACCAGTACCCGGGTAGCCGTTACGTACGGCTAGTGCTGCTGACGTGCTTGTGCTTATGGATTTATCCATTAACTCACTGCCGGCATACTTTCAAGTCTTTAGAGTCCCACACAAAGGGTTTCCCTGCTTCGGACGAAACAAAGTAGAGGCCGTATGGTTTTACGGCAGGGGTTCGATCACATACGTGTACTTGTGCACATATGAAGTTCGGGCGGATAATACTAGTGCGCTTTGGTTTAATCCGGATTCTAGTATTATGTTAATAGATTATTTTCGTCTCTTTGTATTCGTATTTTTCGAAATGCGGATACGGGTATGTATATACGGTGTTACAAGAGTGCTTCTAGAAGAAGACAAGTTATTATTGTTTTAACCATTTTATTTAAATGGTTAATGAGGTGGAAGTATGAGGTGTTCATTTGTGTTAAATGAAGTATGGCTACTTGGTGACTCATGTAGTGACTCATGGTTTATTATTGAGGCAAGGTGGCTTCAAGATATTTTGTGGCTTCAAGATATTTTGTTATGATTTATAGTTTACCAAGTGAGCCATTCTTCATTCTATTCTAACATTCACAATACTCTCATCTCCTCCAAGCTCTCTTCTTCTACCTCAAACCCTAATTGTCTCATGTGTTGAGAAACCTAGGGTTCTTGAGAAAATGCAATCCATTATCACTCTCTACATCCCCTAGGCCACTTATATTAGCATTCTAAGTAACCTAGTTACCTCGGTTTAGAGGTAGGAGCTCAAAGTAGACACTCTCGGGTGGATCATCTTTGACGCGAGGAGACAAACGATCAAGCTCGATCATGGAGGCCGCTAGGAGCATACTAAAGGAGAGGAGTGAAGACCCGAAGGATTTGAGCCTCTTGGTATAAACTTCTTTCATATTAGATAGCTTCTCTAGTTATGCTACTTAGGTTTTATGGAAGATCCGGTTTAGGGTTATTCTAGCGCCAGTTTTGAATCGTTGTAAAAAATTTGTTCCGCAAACGGTCCTGGATGATGGCCCCGGCGTTAGTGTAACCCAACATGGTATCAGAGCCAGCCCATAAAACCTATACTAGAAGTTTTAAACGATATTAAAGTAATGAAACCGATACAACTCCAAAATACGAAACCCAAAACCCAAGTTTCTGTTAATTTTTGCAGGGTCTCAAAAATTTTTTTAAACAATTGCAGAGTACTTTTTATGCTACAAATAGAACACCAGAGAAAAACGAGGCAATAATTTTCTAACTTGGCCGGCGAGAATAGATTTTTGGCCGGCATGGCCGGTTTTCCTGTTGTGGAAAATGCTCGTTTTTGTTTGATGCTCTGTATTACTTGGATTTAGGGTTTCAGGATATGTTTGATTTTGCCTAAGTTGGATATTCTGTTATCTTTGTGATTGAGGCATTACGGAGTATTTTGAAGTCGTTATTTTAACGTCGTTTAATAGTTTCAGTGCATACATTTATATCTACGACCATGAATGTCATTCTAGCGGTATAACCCGTCTAACTGCTATATCTTCTTTTAGACGAGTTTGCGAACATGACATTCACGTTGATATTTTGTGTTTGTGCTGTGGTTGCGGTTGGATTGTCGTGGTGGATAGCTTGATGTTGCAATGATAGTTATACAGTTGTGATTCATTTGTATATTAATATTGCGGTGAGAGCGTCCGACATGTGGACTGTCGTCTTTGCCGGATTGTATATTATTTGTTTGGGTCACAACCGAGTTGAGGTCGATGTCACCATTGTACATATTATTTTCATTTTCTGTACTAGGATTACCCCACGGTGGAGTGCACGAATAGCCGGGTTCTAGAAAGCAACAAGCCCGCATCACATAGCATTGAGACGGAGGGAGCTTCACTCTAGAATTTGCGGGCTATTCGCTGCACTCGTAAGGGGTATAGTTCGACCCGCGGAGGGGCGCTCAAGTTACCGGATCCCGTGGAGTGCTGGGTGGCCCATTCACTTTGTTGATTGGGGTTGCCTTACTTCTGGGATTGGTGGATAACTTGTCGCGCTCGTAGGGGTCCAGGTTTTCATTGCACAGGCTATCCACACGACCGGGAACATCGGGTTTTATTTGTGGCTAAAATGAAACCCGAGGCTCTAAGATTATCCACCATTATGTGTTGCTTGCTGAGATTCTGTGATGTTGCTTATTATCATGCCTGGGACGAATGTTATATATATTTATATATATACTAGTAGATGTTGTATATGTTTTGCACTCGCGCTAGTCCAGCCCCTGTTCTGCCGTTAGTTAAGTAACCTAACGGTGCATGACGGGGCCCCGTGGCGAATGCGGATGGCATATACGTATAATGTATTTTCGTTCTTTTCTGATGTGATAGGTTAATTGATGGGACCTCATTAATTTTGATTAATGCAAGAAAAGTAACCTAAAAATACGTTGTAGGAACAAATTTCGAAAAACTATAGTTATATTCTTTCGCTTTGCATAGTGGTATTCGGTCATAAATATCCAGCACCTCATTCCAGGAAGCAAGAGCCGAGATCCCTTCGCGGGGAGTGACCTCTTGAGCAAAAGTATATACTGTAGATTACTCGGTTTTCCCAAAACCAGAAGTTTTCAAAAGAGGATCCTAAACCGCTCCTTTTCAAAACTGCTCAGATTCCTTCAACGATATCAAGTTCATTACGTTAAAGGGTTTTTCGCCAAAAACCCAGCCGTAGCCCTCCGTCATTTCAGAAAATTAGTACTTAGTATTCGTGCTGTGTTTGTTGATTATTTGTCAAGGCGCAGTGAACGGTGTTCCCTGATTAAAATATCAAGAAAAAGCTTCAAAGGAAGCATCACGTGCTCACACGTGACCAGTGGTCACGTGTTGGCACATGATGGTTGAGCAGCGGCAAAGAACATAGCGCAGAAGAAGAGTCCCTTCAGGGGGTCACGTGCTTGCACGTGACCAGTAGTCACGTGCTTGCACGTGACCATGGTCGCGTGCTGACACGTGACCTGGGGTCATGTGCTCACACGTGACCAAGGGTCACGTGACCGGATTTAAAAGCCTTATTCGTTAACAAAATTAAATTCGGAGGAGAGATCATTCAAATCTTTCCAAAATGGTAAAGAATTATCTGAAACCGTTGGATCAAGAATCTGAAGGTGATTAAACATCACCAATTTAAGGAAAAATCTTGGACATGGAAAGATTTCCCCCTAAATCTAACCGAAATAACAAAGAGATATCTTTGGATTAAAAATCCAACGGTGAATAAAATTCACCTAATAATCTAAAGGCCCAGACCAATGATGAAAATAAATCAAATATCTCAATAAATAAATCAAATCTTTCAATGAGAGATTTACCAAACAGATTGATTCTTTTCCTTCTCTTATAAAAAGAGAAGGGAAGGGAAAGAAGGAAAGAGGAAGGAAGAGACATACAGAGAGAGAGAGATATAGAAACTGGGAATCTTGAAAATTCAGAAGAAAGAATTTGATTCTCTGTAAAAGAAAAACCCTAGGTAAGAAAAGAGAGGCTTCAAAAGAGAATTTAATTCTCAAAATAGTTTAACTCTTATATAAAGAAAAGAACTTAGTTCTTTCTCTGGTTGAGGATCTGCAAAGTGCACATCTCCCCATGAACTGAGAATTTAATTCTCATTGGGTTGAGATCCTGCCATACAGATCTAAAACATAGAGAAGGAATTGAGATTTGAGAATTTAATTCCCACAGAATTACAGGAATTTAATTTCTTTGAGATAAAATTAGGGTTTAACCCCATACTATAGGAATTTAATTCCTTCATAGTGGACAGAACTAGGGTTTAACCCTAATTGAGGACTTAATTCTCTCAAACTCACAGGAATTTAATTCCCTTAAAAAAGAAATTAGGGTTTCACCCTATGCAAGAATCTAATTCTTTACATATATGGGGAATTTAATTCCTGCAGAAAAGAAATTAGGGTTTAACCTTATTCTTTAGAAGAAAATAGGAATTTAATTCCTCTAAAAGTTTATTGCTAGGGTTTAACCCTATGAAGATTTTAATTCTTAAAAGATGAACAAATCTTTAAAACATGCAAAGAGCCAGAGTCACGTGCTACCACGTGACTCCTGCAAAGATCCACAGAAAAGAACTTTGAGACAATGCCTCACGTGCCCCATGTGACCCCTGAGGTACACAAAGAAAAAGCAAAAGAAACAAAAGCTATGGATGCCCTCACGTGCTACCACGTGACCCCTTGGCAAAAGCTTCAACAGTCAAATACCCACACTCCCATCACGTGACAGAACGTGATGCTCCAAAAGCAATTATAGAAAGTATTCAATACTTTTGACATAATAAAATGAGGGGAATCAGGGCGCTCTCACGTGCCCACACGTGACCCCTCTCTCCTTAGTGTTTAACACTAATTTGAGACCTTTGTTTGTAGTGTTTTACACTGACTTTCTTAGTGTTTAACACTAATTTGAAAACTCTATTTCCAGTGTTTAACACTGATTTGCCTTAGTGTTCAACACTAATTTGAAATCTCTGTTTCCAGTGTTTAACACTGATTTGCTTTAGTGTTTAACACTAATTTGAAAGCCATGTTGCTAGCGTTTAACATTGATTATCTTTTAGTGTCTAACACTAACTTGCTAATCTTATTACCAGTGTTCAACACTGTTGGTCTTTAGTGTTTAACACTAGTTTTAGCCCAATTGGCTAAGTTTCTAGAGGCAAAGCCTCTTCTTCAATGAACCAACAGAGGGCTAATATTCTAAACATGATTGGACTTAGCCCAAGCTGGCCATAAGTCCTTAATTCAAACTTAACTGGGCTAATGGGCCCATAATATAATAATTGGTCTTAGTTCCAAATTGGGCCAAAGATTATTTAATCTACCTTGGTTCAAGGGTACATCTCTTCACTCCTTTGATACTTGGCGTTGTAATTCCTCAACGTCTTTAAACAGGTGACGGGTCCCGATGACCACACATTGATACGGACTGTGGGGTCCTTAAACTCATGGACTATGATGTCCTTAACCTTGACCGGGATGTCTTAAAATTAACTCCGGACTGTGGAGTCCTTAAATCCATGGACTATGATGTCCTTAACCTTGACCGGGATGTCTTAAAACTAACGCCGGACTGTGGAGTCCTTAAATCCATGGACTATGATGTCCTTAACCTTGACCGGGATGTCTTAAAACTAACAACGGACTATGACGTCCTTAACCTTGACCGGGATGTCTTAAAACTAGAGCCGGACTGTGGAGTCCTTAAATCCATGGACTATGATGTCCTTAACCTTGACCGGGATGTCTTAAAACTAACTCCGGACTGTGGAGTCCTTAAATCCATGGACTATGATGTTCTTAACCTTGACCGGGATGTCTTAAAACTAACGCCGGACTGTGGAGTCCTTAAATCTTCGGACTATGATGTCCTTAACCTTGACCGGGATGTCTTAAAACTAACAACGGACTATGACGTCCTTAACCTTGACCGTGATGTCTTAAAACTAACGCCGGACTGTGGAGTCCTTAAACCCTCGGACTATGATGTCCTTAACCTTGACCGCAACGTCTTAAAACTAACATTGGACCGCAATGTCCTTAAACTACCTATTGACCGTAATGTCACTAAACTAAACAACAGGGCTCTCTTAATTGCTCTCTTGTTGGATCTAAACGATCCCGTTAAGTTGATCTTAGTCTAAAACTAGACTAACATATCCTTAACAAACGTTTAAGTCGATCTTAGTCTCAAATGAGGCTAACGTATCCTTAAACCCAAACCCCCAAACCCAAATCTAAGATAATACGGATTTGGACTAGTCCACGCCCTACGGGCAACGATATAGCTCAGTCTCCATATACAATCCACGGGCAACCAAACACAGAACAAATACACGCGACACGAAGTGACCATCTGGAAAAGGAGAAAGTTGTTACCGCGATGCGGTAGCGTAATTAACTGCAGGGGCTTGCGCCTGCAGGGAAGAGCATCCCCACAATCAAAAACCCCTCAAGCGAGGGGGAATCTAACGAAGTCTGCTACATCGGCCGTATCCGTTTAAACCTTCGATACATGGTTTCATAAATCAACTTGGCATCTTAGAAGAGGTGGACGGATAGCACCAATTAGCATCTGCCCCGAATTTCAGACAAGACGTCCCTGTCGCGCCGTCTTTCGGAGGGGAACAGATTCTGGCACGCCCGGTGGGACCTTTTCCTCTTTCCACTCCACACTTCGTGTGTCATCTTCATGAACGAATCACGGTTTGTTAATGGTTGCTGTAACGTTTTGAAAATTGTTTCGGTGAAATTTCAGAAAATCGGTAAAATAAGAGGGTTTTCTGTAAAAAGTCAAAATACAAATATTTTTATTATAAAATTAAATATACATATTCTAGCTATAAAATTGCTAGTATTTGGTGTTTATTGAGCCACTGGTGAAATTTCAAATTTTCTGAAAATTTTCCGAAATTAATTATTTTAAGCCGTCACTAATACATTTAATTAGGGAAAATTACAAATTAGAATGGGTTGAAACAAATTTTGTGCATCATAACACATTAAACAAAATTTTATCATGTGGTTTTTGAAATGAAATGGTTTGCCAAAACGGTTTGGAAAATATCGAAGAAAAAGGCTTTTTCGGTGAAATTAGTGTTAATGGAAATTGGGGCATAACCTTTATCTTTCTCCTTAGCCCACACACCCACACCTCACCCTGTCTTTCCCATCCCAAGTGGCTGGCCCCCCTTGATCAGCCCAACATCTTGGGCCTCTCATCTCACTAAAGCAAGGAAAAGAAATGAATTAAGGAATTTAAAATGAAATGAGGTGGGTGCTTTATTTCCCTAGTTGACTTGGACTTTTCCCTACCTCAATCTCTTTCCTCCCTCACCCCCCATACCTGGCCGAGCCACACTTTCCTGCAACAGCAGCCCCCCCCCATTTCCCCTTCTCTTTTCTCTTCAAAATCCATCTAAAATGCCTCCAAATCCACAAAAAAATCAAGCTAAAATCAAAATCTAATCCCTACCCATTTTTACTTGACCATTCTAGTATGGATCTAGGGGACAAGATGGCAAATTGGGGGGCTAGATTTCAAGTTGGATCAATGGGTGGTAAGGTATAAAAATCTTAACCTTTTTGTTAAATTGTTGGTTATTGCTTTAATCTAACTTATTTAGGAAATGAATTGTGGTTCTAATTGAAAGATTGGGTTTTCAAGAGAAGGATTAAATTATAGTTAGGGTTTTTGTTGTGTGATTATGGTTGCAAGGTGAAATTCATCATTTTGTGAAATGTGAAACATAACCAAGATTGTTAGTTGCAAATTGTTAAGTTGGAATTGTAATAATTATGCTAATTTGCTAACTAGGTTTTTAAAATTGGTTTAATAATTGAGATTAAAAATGTAATTAGATTTTTTATGACTTCATTAGCATTATAAAATGTAGTTTAATACTTTAGTTCATGAAAATCCAAGCTAAATTGTTGTTTGTGTATTTTTGCTATAAAATTGTTAAAATTGGGTATTTTGTAAACTAGAATTTTGGGGTTTATGGAATTTAATGAGATTAAATTATGGGAATTGTTTTTATGACTTATTTAAGATATTTAATAAGTATTATGGCCGCTAGATTTGTTTAAACGTCGAGTTTTGTACTAAAACGGGTATTTTTTGCTTGCTAGATTTTCGGAAAAATAACTTTTAAGGTGAATTTGGGGTTTTTGTGAATTCTAACCTATTTTATATTATAATTAGTGTTCATGAATGTGCAAATGAGAGTGTTTGGGTTTTACTCGATGGTTTGAAGTTTGTACATCGACATCGAGGGTTGGTTTGGCTATTCTTGCCTGCGTAGGCGATAGGTTTTGACCTATGCGTGATACGCGTGCCGATTTGATTTTCGTATGCCGTTTCGATTTCAAATTTGGTTTTAATGCGATACGGTGCGTTATGATATGTAGGTACCCCATGTGGACTTCGAGACGACAAGCAAGCGCGTGGCGACGTCGGCACCGGGGAGCGAGGACCAGGTGAGTAGATATATATCTACGGGGAGAAGTCGGGTGGATGGCGTATAGCACCCCCGCAGTTCGTGGTGATGTAAACGAATGCGTATACACACATATATTGATTATATATTGTTTGAGGTTATTGATATTAAATATGGATATTTGGTGTGCTTGGATGATTTAGTGTCGCGAAACCCTAGAGTAGTGGTCACACCACACATGCACACACACACCCATACTTGCATTCATTCTTCTTTCATATGCGTTTATATGGGATTTTATATAGTTATGTGTTCACATGGGTATGGGACTATGTGTTCATATAATGGATTTGAGATGATTCGATGAGATTTGAGCTGAGGCCATGAGATCGGTGATATGGCAGGATTCGTACTTGAGGTACGTCCTGATATTATAGCGGATCTTTGGATGACAATGCCATGTGAATAGTGATATTAGTATTGTACTAGACGTAGGTCAGTACCCCAGATGATGATCTTGATAAAGAGGAGACCAGATGAACAATGTGATGAGTATGTTATTGACCCGTACCCAGATTTGATGGATGCCGTACGACGGATTTACGTACGAGTTATATATTGATGATTGATCCGCACTCTTGACTTGGGATGTCTGATTATAGATGTGGTATCGGATAGGATAGTATTGAGGCGGGATCACCGACTAATATATATACAGGTATGTATACGTATCGACTCAGATGTTAGGCGGTTTCTTTACCTGTAGTTCAGCTTGTTAGTTCAGCCGTATAGTTTAGTGTAGTTGTTAGACTAGATTAGACTCCTACCTATTTCAAAACTAACAAATCGTGGGTATTTTAAAAGACAGGTCAAGGGATTCTACGGATATTTCAAAAGATGCAACTTTTCATAAAAACACCGTAGCCCTTATTTTCAAAACACCGCGATTCGTGTTATTTAAAAAGGCACTATTGTAGGACTTATATTAGGTTAATGCAGTTTAGTTATCGTTGTGTCTAGTATTCAGCTCCCGCATATTATTGCTGTTGCTCCGCATCGCATACTTATTGTAATTCATATTTCATTATTGATATCATGCTGTTAGGACACTATCACCATTACCGATGATGCGTATGTACCACGTACACTTACTTGCCGGCTCACACACATCTTCATCGGTAATTGCCATGTCATGTACACTTAGAAAATACTATTACATTGACATAGCCTGTTAGCTAATAGTTTAGACTTGATATTAGTGTACTTGCCTTATATGTTAGTTTAGACATTGTAGTTATTACCTGCTACTTCATGCATACTGTTATTCATTGTTATGCCGCATTCATGGATTCTCATGCATATATTCACTATTTTACGTGCTATTGAGGTTTTGGATTCGGATTTCCATGAGATTTTCTGGATTTGGGGGAAAACCGCAAAACCTATACAAACTTCTTCTCTCTCTTTTTAAATGAAAAGTGCGGTTTTCCCATGATGTATGAGTCGTCCACCATGAGTCTGCTGATGGATTTCGAGACCCGATTCGAGGAGTTGGATGAACCGTTTCGGGTACATGGTGGACCCGGTAAGGTACCCCGGGGCAAGAAGGTCGTGTTGCTGACGTTGAGCCTGGCAGGGGAGCACTACCTACCGGTGATTTTACCCGACGCGTCGGATATCCGGAGGATACCATCGTGGTCTTGAGATGGATGGTAGGGGCCGGTCTGGACTGACGGCGCCCTAAATATTGTGATTGAGACATTGAGATTTTGAGATATTGAGGTACAGAGATTGTGATACAGAGATATCGAGATATTTGGACACTTGTTTTGTGTCGATGATGGGCACTGTTTTATGCTGATTTCAGTTATGGTACCTCATTTTTAAAATACAGAAATCTCACTGATTTATGAAAGCATTTTTCTTCAGTACATGCATTCTGTTTCGTGCATTCATACATCATCCATGTGATACATTGCGACCTGAGGCACTGACACGGGCACATGGGATTACATTTGGGTTAGATATTTGCCCTAGCCATGGTTATGGGTTGCTGATTATATATTTGAGGATTATATATTATGATCGTATGACCTAGAATTGCGTCATACATGCGATTTCTATTCGTAGATGTTTTTCTATTCACGAGTTGGTAACTCACCCCCGTTGTGCCCCAGTTTCTTGCAGGTTTGCCGTACAGGTTTCATTACGGCTTTGCGGGCACAGTTTCGTTCGGGTGACTTGCTAGTAGGTGGGTTTATTGGTATCGTACCCATCATATTACCTTGTATAATATTATTTTGTTGTATCTAGTAAATTCCATCAACCAAACATGTATTTATTTTAAGATAGAGACCAGTGATGTTATTCTTTCGACCTTAGAGTCGCGCGTTATATCTCTGTGGATTTCTTGTGGTTTTGAGTTTCCTTTTGAGTTTTGATCCTCGCCCTTGGCGTTGTATATTATATTACTTGTGTGGTTATGACCGTCGATTGACGAAGAGCTAGCTCCCGCTTGGGGATGCCTTTTTTTGATTTCGTATACTATTCATGTTGTATCCCGTTTGGGGGCCAATATTTACAAAGGAGGCTCTGCCGAAATTTTCAAGAAATATTTGATGTTTTTAAAAACGCATAATTCGGCTTATGCTAATAAAACTACTTGATTTAAATTGGTTTTTCCTTCACTCTACTACTTTTCTTAGTTTGGATTTCTGGGTTTTCGGCTTACTTAGATTACGTACGCCTCGAGACGTTTCGTAGTTTAAGTGCCGGTCATGTTCCGTACTTTCGGGACGTGACAGTTGCCTTTGGGTTTCAAGTTACTAAGATTTAGTCTTTTGCCTGGAGCAGAAATCAAGCATCAATGGCCTCCAACTACTCGAGCTGCTCCAAATGCCAATGCAACCGACGCTCCGCCTCACCTGGAGGTGTAGCCTATGGGCCTCAAGCGGCCTCCATCCTTGCCATGCCGGTGGAACAGGTGACCCAGGCCACCACCGGGCTGTTCTTCGGGACCATGCTCCTGCCTGCAAGCTTCACCATTCCAGTGCCCGCGTCGGAAGCACAAAAGAAGTCGGTCTTCGATCGACTCACTGCTACAACGGCCCCTTTCAATGGGTCGTCCAATGTCAAGCCGGCAGCCTCAGTCTTTACCAGGCTGAACCTGAACTCTGATGGGCCTGCCAAGAAGTCCATGACCCCTGACATAGCCATCACAAAGAAGATAGCCACCTCTGCTCCTGAAGTCGTCAAGGCGGCTTCTCCTGTTAAAGAGTCGATCTTTTCAAGGCTGACTATTCCGGCTCCTGTTCCTGCTCGAGGGTCTGTCTTTGACAGATTGGACACCGCCACTCAAAAGATGTCAGTCTTCAAGAGGCTGGCACCAGCGACGTCTCATCCAGACAGGGGGCAAGACGAAACCATCCCCAGCACCGGACCAGCCCCAACAGCTCGACACGCTCGACGTCGTCACTGGCGCCGAGTAAGGAAGGCCGGAGGCAACTCTCCCTCAGGGCTAACTCCAACGGCTCCAATGTTGGAAGTTAATGATGTTGTTCCAACTAGGAACAGCTTTGAACCGCTAAGAAGAGTACGCAAGAACTCTCCGACTGCCATGTTGAAAAGATCTCCTCCACCTGCAGAGAGTGTTACAGAAGGGAAGCCGGAGCAGCCTCCTCAACGGCTGTCCTCCAAAATTTACAAGGTCTGGCGACGGGTTCAGGACTCTGTAATCATTCAAGATCACTCTCACCGGCAAAAGAAGGTGAAAGTTCAGGAAGGAAAGAACCCTCCTGTCAAATCACAAAGGACGACAACCACTTGGGTGCCTGCTGCAATGCCTCCCTCCACGTCGACTACTCAAAAGAGAGGAAGGCCAGAGAAGGTCCCCACGCCTGCAGCTAATGTCAAAGACAGTAAGCCTAAACGCCCTAAGTCTGGGGGCATGGTGGTGCATACCGTTTACATGGCGTCCGGGAAGGAAGACAGCCGTACATCTACAGGTCATCGACCGCTCACGCGATCGGTGACTAAAGCTCAGGAGCAGCAGCAGAAGCTCCAAGAAATGATGAATGCGATGGCCGCACTCACTGGGCCAAAAGAAACCCCCGAAGCATCCTCGGATCAACGCCAGGAGCAGGAAACTGACGCTGAATTCCTTCGCAGGATACTGGAAAAGAAGGATAAAGAGGCTGCGGAACAAGCAGCCAATATAAAGCAAATGGCCCTTCTGTTCCAAGACATGGTGGGTATGATGATCCAACAAGAGCCTCCTACTGAAGATCCTCCGATCGTCCTTGAAGATGACAGGGGAGAAACGTCAAATCCTACACCGGCTCTATCAACAGCCAGGGAGGAGACAATCTCCAAAGCTGACTTGGACGAATATATAGCTCAGCAGATACGGGTTCACCAGGCGACCGAGGCAGCTGGTCAAGTCGTCAGAACGAAGCGACCATATCCGAGCTGGTATGATCAGATCAAGTACCCGCCGGGCTATACAATATCGAAATTCCATGTCCATAAGAGGACGGGCAATCCCCACCAGCATGTTGCCCAGTTCAGGGCGCTTTGTCGCAACACTGGCAGCGACGATAAGCTCTTGCTTCGCCAATTTGTCGGCAGCTTGTCAGAAACAGCGTTCAAGTGGTATTCTGAACTCCCGAACGATTCCGTCAAGACGTTCACTGAAATGGAGTTGCTATTCACTCAGCGATTCGCGAGCGCCAGCGAACGCACCCTGATAACAGCGTTGATTAATACCAGGGTGAAACCAGGCGAGACGTGGGTCCAGTACGCTATACGCTGGCGAAACTTATGGTCGAAATGCGAACAACGCATTGAAGAAGCGCCCACGGTGGGCATGTTCGTGGGTACCCTGGATCCCCATGCAACTATCTCACAGTTCATGATGTTCTTTAAGCCGACCACATTCCAGGCTTTGATCGACAAGCTGGACCAGATGGGTCACAGACCGTCTCCTCCGAAGCCGGAGCCCCGGAACGACAAAGGTAAAGGGAAGGCAACCTTCGTTGCAAACGCTCAGCAGCAACCCAGTGCCCCAAAGCTAGCGGATCAGCTGGAAGAAAGACGTCGGTACTATAATGAGAAAATGAAGCGCCCCTACTCATTCCCGCGAGATAAGACGAAAAGGATATTCGAGCTGGCGGTACGCAACAGGCTTATCAACTTGCTAAATCCATGGCGACCGCCGCAACCCAGTGAGGTGAATAACCCCAACTACTGCCCTTACCATCAAACGGTAAGCCATCCGATTGAGGATTGCTTCATCTTCAAAGGATGGATTGAAGATCAATACCTGCAGGGCAAGTTTGCGCTGTCCGAGAAGCGGAAGGTGAACCTGCCACAACCTCACACTCCTAAGAAGACGGACACACCGGGGGCAACTTGTTCTTTCATTGAGGAAGCTCCATAGGAAATCATGCTTTCAGCAAAAACTAAATGAATGCTGAATGAGCTCCAGACGTGCCCGGCGATCAGGTGGAAGAACCCGCTGGAACCCCAAATCATTGAAGGGATGCTGAAGCCGTGCCCAACTCCAAAGATCGGTGGTGATGGCCTAAGCACTCACAACCAGGCGTCAAAATCCCCAAAGAAAAAGAAGAAGAAATCCAAGAAGCCCGTGAAGCCTGGTGATAAGCGCACGAACTTCCAAAAACAGATTGGCGCGCTGGAGGAGTACAATCAAAAGGCGCGGACTCCCATCACACTCCAAGAGTTCCTCAACCATGTCTTTCAGGAGGAAGATAATGGAGAGAGCTCGTCGGATGAATCCGAGGGATACGTGGCGAGTTGTCATGTGATCTCCCACTCATTTACAGACGATGAAAAAACTCCTGGCACTGTGAAACTGGGGGCACAGCCTGAACCAGAACTTGTATGGCCGACATACGAAATGATCGACGCCTTTCTAGACGAGATTCGTCTGAAAAGTAAAGCCGATCGGGAGCGTGAGACGGCCGCATCAGAAGGAGCCAAACGCAGGCGACTAAACGAAAGAGTCGAAGCACTCCCACCAGATCAAAAGACATCTGATGCAGATAAAAACAGATTCAATACGAGGAAAAGGTTTGCCAAAGCCATGTCAATGGGAATGAGGCTGCCACCCTCGGAAGAAAACACGCTCAATGGGGCGGAGAGGCACCCTAATTACTGCTCATATCATCGGAAGATTTCACACTCCACTGAGGAGTGCGATGCTTTTAAGATATGGTGGCAGGGATATGTTGCTCACCGGCAACATTTTAAGCGAATGAAACGCAGAACTCGTCGGGAGCAGAGAAGTACGACCGAAGGTCACAAAAGAACCACCGTCAACTTTTACATGGTCAACGCCAGAGGATCACAGGTTCTCACCTTCGGGAGCGACTCTGATGAGGAAATGGCTCTGGGCCCTCTCTTTAAAGAATCCACCTTGGGGAAAGAGGAAGAACCGAAGGCCTGCGAAAACATTCAGCTGCGCAATCGCACGCTCCCGGAAAAGAATCTCGGACCCGCAACTAGAAAAGATAAGGGAAAGGAAAAGGTCGCTGAGGATATCGCTTTAGACGACCAAGTCATGAAAGAGCTGACTGACAAGGACCCGTCTAAGAAGAGTAAGGTGGACTACAACATCCTAGCGCACCTGAGGAAGCTACCCTCGCAGCTCAGCATTCTTGACGCCCTCTTATTATCAAAAGAAGCAAGAGATTCATAAATCAAGGCGCTGCAAGAGCCCGAGCAATTCCAAGCCTTCCTCGCCGAAGAAAGGATGAAGGATGAACTGGAAGAAGTGCGCACAGCCGATGTCATGTTCGGTGATGAAGACCTTCTCCTTGGGACGTGCGACCACAACCGTCCCCTATACGTCTCTGGATACTGCCACGATATCAAGATAGGCAAAATCCTGGTTGATAATGGATCCTCCGTCAATCTCCTTAATGTTCGGGTGTTGAAGGAAATCTGCATGAGCGTTCAGCACCTCGCTCGTGATAAAATTACCATCTCCGGTTTCGATTCTCAGTCATCACGGACCCTCGGATCGGTGATACTAACATTACGCTTCGGACAACTCGTTACGGACATTAAGTTTCACGTCATTGACTCCAAGACCTGCTACAACGCCTTGCTCGGTCGTCCTTGGTTACACGAGTACAACATCATCCCTTCTACGCAACATCAGTGTATGAAGTATTTCAAGGATGGTCTCGAGTACACCGTAACAGGCAAGCTGAACCCATTCTCCGTGAACGAAGTCCGCAAATACGAAGATGCAAAGTACTTTTTTCCAGATTTCGAGGATACAGAGAGGTGTCGCAAACCGGAGAACAAAGCCACCGCCACCATTCCTGTTTTCGGGAGTGATACCGAAGAAGAAGAAGAGATAGTTTACGCTGGGCCGTCTCGACGCAACAACCCGGGACCGTCCGCCCCCATATTGATCTTCGGAAGCGATTCGGAAGATGAGGTTAATGCTATGTTCTCCAGTCGGCCGCCAATACAAGAATTCCCTGGTGATGATCAGAGTTTGCAAATCACCATGATTCCGCGGGAGCACTACAAAGATCTTGACACGCTTGAAGCTTACAATGTGCAAGACTTCAAACGTTTTACGTCCCTCCCAAGCGAAAAGGTGAAAAGGCGATCCTATTCTACCAATCCACGGAAATAAGAGTGGAGAAAGAAATCTGGCACGGCGCGGATTCTACACTTGACAGGCTCCAACCCATCCGTTTTCCCAGATATTATACGAACGGACTAAAAAGGTTGTTGAAGCGCCAAGGGGTACCCTTAAAACAGACTATTCGACAAGCTCGGTTCTACAACAGGATTTGGGATGTCCCTGAGACTCAGCACAAATTGCCCAACGGGAGAATGGAAACGCTTGGGGTTGGGTATGTAAGATCCGGGAAACGGGAACGACTCCACAGTAGCTACGCCATATATAACTTCGATGAAGAAGAGGATGCCCTGTCAGAAAACGCCGACCCTTATCAAAACTAGATCCCGCAATCAAAATGCCGAGTCCGTCATTTGAAGAGCGAATGGACAAGCTTATCAGGAAAGCGGGTCAAAAAGCTCGGACAACCATAATCGCGAAATGGCCATCTACGAGAAAGCCAGGACGCGACGTCTTCTTCAACAGGCTGCAGAAGACGAAAATGCTCCTCCCTGTCAACCTGCTGTGCAAAAGGCCCGACGCAAAAGCAGAAATAAGTCAAAGAGCGGAAAAAGGGTTCGACAACGACAAAGCGGGATCAGAGAGTCATGTGATCGGGAATTGCGCGGTCCGGATTTGTCCCTTATGAAGAAGATGAGTCGAGCGTATTCTTTCCCTCAAGACAAGACGAAGAAGATACTTGATCTCTCTTTAAAACATCGAATGATTACACTTCTGGAGTCTACGCACCCTGAGCAAGCCAACGAGGTCTCTCATCCGGGCTATTGCTCTTATCACCAAGCCATAGGACACCCTATCGAAGACTGCTTCACCTTCAAGAACTGGGTTGAAGACCAGTACCAGCAAGGCAGGTTTGCTCTTTCCAGCAGCTGGAGGGTAACGCCACCACAAAAGCACGAATCCAAAGCTATAAGAGCAGAACCAGATACATGTCGGTCTTGGAAGCGAGTTCGTACTTGTCATATGATAGCAATATCAAAAGGGGAGCCCGAGAATATGGATGACCTTCCTTGGTGCTTCAAAAACAGCGATGACGAGGTGATCTCAGAATTTCCACCAGCGCCGAAAGAGCTGGAAGATGGAATACATACTACTGCAGATAACCTCAAGAAGATTGAGTTGGGGACGGCAGACGACCCGCGATCGACGTTCGTCAGCGAGCTGCTATCTGAAGAAAGGGTGGCTGCGTTAAAAGACGTGCTTATGCAGCATAGAGATTGCTTCGCATGGAGCTATTCCGAAATGCCAGGATTGGATCCAGAAATAGCTGTCCATAAATTGGCGATATCCCCGGACATCAATCCAGTCAAACAAGCTCCGAGAAGAATGCGGCTCGAGCTCGAGATGAGCATCAACGCCGAAGTCAAGAAGCTGATCGACTCTGGGTTCATCCAGGAGGTGCAGTATCCTGACTGGATCGCCAACATCGTCCCGGTAATGAAGAAGAATGGGACAGTGCGCATGTGCGTAGACTTTCGGGATCTCAATAAAGCTTGCCCGAAGGACGATTTCCCAATACCGATCACCGAGCTGATGATAGATAACACGTCCACTCACGAGGTTTTCTCTTTCATGGACGGCTCATCAGGATACATCAGATAAAGATGCACCCCGAAGACCAGAAGCACACCGCTTTCCGGACTCCTCTGGGTATATTTTGCTACAAAATTATGCCCTTCGGTTTAAAGAATGCCGGTGCCACCTATCAGAGGGCCATGACGAAGATCTTCGATGACCTCATACATGAAATCGTTGTTGGAGAAGTGCCCTCAGAGTCAATTATTGGATCACAGGCACGTGATTGCAATGATTAAGGGAGGACCTGTCCCAGTAGGACAGTCTTACTCGAGATGATAGTATGCTATCTGGTTTATCTTTATCATCGTGTACTGCTTTAGATGACCTGACAGGTCGCTATTACACGTTGATAGAGCCCCTAGGATTCTTGCTTGACTGCCAGCAGTATGAGGGCGATCATATACGTGGGAGCTGGTGGTCTATAAGCACATCCTTAAAAGGTCCCTAGTCGTGGGAGTTTCGAGACAGGGCATCGATACTCCAGAGTAGACTAGTGTATACAGTCGAGACCCCGACGAGGGGCGGTGGCCGGTCTCACAAGCCACTGGTGTCAGTTGGTTCACCTAAGATGTATACAGGTGCTCATTGGGTTATGAGTACACTGGACAGGACTCGCCGGGAACATGCTAGTTGGTCTTATACCTGACGTCAGATAGCAGTTCCCTGGTGACATGTGTACAGGTTAGTTCATCGACCTGAGGATCGTCATTTGTCTCGTGTGAGTTCCCACTGTACTTTGATTACTACCCTACCACGCTCAAAGGAGACGTGCAAACAGGTTTTAGTTGGGTACAGTCCCGAGCCACATGGAGGCAGTGAGCGGATCTTCAGGGGTTCGTCTCTCCCGGTATTGGGGGTGAGGTCGCGCTGTGTCTAGGAGAGCCATTACACGAAGCCCTCGGCCGAGGCAGGAGATTTACTGGTAGGTATTCCAATAGTATCTCAGGGTGTTCTGGGCTACACTCCGACACGACTTGTACCGCTTTTTGGGGTCTGACTTTTACCAACCCCCTAGGCCCGCCATGTGATGCTCATAGACGAACGGACCGGACTGTACGGATATTGTCACTGACAGGCTCAGTAGGGTGTCAGGATGAGTTCGCTCATCGACGTCCCTTTTGGTCAATACCTGATGGCCCGTTACGTATTGGCTTATACCTCTGACGTGCTAGTGGTTGAATCCACAACCAAGGTGTTGACGAGTCTTTAGAGTCCCCCACATTCAGTTGCTCAAGTTTTCGGGCGAAACGCTGTAGAGGCCGTATGGAGATATGGCAAGGTCCGATCAGATACGTGCGGTATTGCATGGATCAGGATCGGACAGTTTGTACTAGAGGCCGTATGGATATATGGCAGGGTTCGATCAGATACGTGCGGTATTGCACGGATCAGGATCGGACGGATATTACTAGCCGGTTTTGGTTTAAGCCGGATCCTAGTATAGTACAGTGTAGATTTTGTCTCATTGCATTTGTATTCGGTCGGAATACAAATGCGGGTGTGTATGCACAGTATCGGGGTCTTTCCTGTAATTTATTACGGGACCAGTTTTCTGGAGTTGCCAGTTTGCTTTCCGTTTCGGCCATATTTCTTTGTATCTTTCATTGGCCGAAGATTGGTGGAGGAGGGCTTATTTGCATTTGTGCAAATAAGCATTTGTGGAGGGGGTCTTTGCATATTGTTGTGTCATGATCACTTGACTTTCTTTAGTCATCATGGCTAGTCTTGTAGTGTCATGATGGCATGACTTTTTGGTGGTGATGATGGATTATGATGGTTGTATGAGTGTTGGATTTACTTGTAATCATTTCTTGATATCATGACCTTTCTCTCTCCCCCTTGCATTATGGTTGTGGTTCTTTCATCCATTGATGACTCCCTCACTCACTCACTCTCTTGCCAAGAAGAGGCCGGCCACTTGAAGGTGGGGGTTGTCCCAAATTTTCATGGGGGATTTTTGGTCTCATTTGCTTGCAAAATCCCCAAGTTCCCTCTCCAAAAGGTTCACTTCATTCCCTCCACCAAAAGGCGACTTCAAGTAACCCCAAAATGAGACATAGCTCACTACACCATTCTACAGCAAACCTTAGGCACGTCGGCTCGCCAACTTCGTGCCCGAGTTGCCTCGGTATAGAGGCGGGAGCCCGTAAAAGAAGCCGGCGACGTGGTGCCCTTCCGGCGATGAGGTGGACACTGGAGATTCCGCGGGAGATCGGGACGACGAAGAAAAGACCGGAGGACACGGATCAGTCGGTATATCTCTCTTCCCCATCTTGTAGTTAGCTAGGACTAGTTAATGGCCCGATCCGGGTTTTAGTGCGCGGTGGTGCCGGTTCAAGAAAATTAAAGTTAACCATCGCTTTCGCATTTGGCCTCGGGATGGAGGCCGGGGCGCCGCCGTGCACTTACAATCGTCGAATGCTATATCGACGACCTCGTGGTTAAAAGCATGTCATACGAAGAGCATTTAGAGCATCTGAAGACCGTATTTCAACGCCTTCGACAATACAACATGAAGATGAACCCTCTCAAATGCGCGTTCGGGGTATCCTCTGGCAAATTCCTAGGGTTCATTGTCCGGCACCGAGGCATTGAGATAGATCCGTCGAAGATCAAAGCGATCATGGAAATGCCACCGCCAAGGACCCTCAAACAATTGCGGTTTCTCCAAGAAAGCTCACGTACATCCGGCGATTTATAGCCAATCTCTCAGGCAAGTGCCGCCCTTACAGTCACCTGATGAAGAAGGGAACCCCGTTCGTCTGGGATCATAAGTGCCAAGGCGACGAGATCAAGCAATACCTGCAGAACCCGCCAGTACTGGCCGCTCCGGTCAGGGGAAAACCTCTCATTCTGTATACAACCGCCCTTGAAGATTCCTTAGGCGCATTGTGGGCACAGGAGAACGACCAAGGGAAGGAGAGAGCGCTCTACTATTTAAGTCGAGTTCTTCTAGGGGCAGAAAGCAACTATTCCCCCATCGAAAAACACTGCCTGGCGTTGATCTTCGCGATAACAAAGCTCAGGCACTATGCATTGGCGCATGAAGTTCGTCTCATTTTGAAGGTGGACCCCCTTAAATATTTAATGTCAAAGGACATATTAACGGGTCGGCTCGCTAAATGGGCCCTGCTCTTGATGGAGTTTTCGATAACTTATCAGCCTCTTAAGGCAGTGAAAGGACAGGCCATCGCTGACTTCCTCGTTGAGCATCCGATACCTGCCGATTCTCCTCTAAATTGCCAACTGCCAGACGAACATGCGTTTGACGCGATCGACGGTGGTAATGCCCGGTGGGAACTTTACTTTGACGGAGCATCCTCCATGAAGAAGCGCAAACAAAGCACCCCCATAATCAAATCAGGGATATGCCTCATCTTCGTGACCCCACAAGGAGGGATAATGCGCTTCGCCTTCTCCTTGACAAAGCCGAGGATGAATAATGAAGCTGAATACGAAGCTTTGATAGCAGGTCTCGATATCGTCATCGACATGGAAATTGAAAACCTCCTCATATATGGAGACTCTCAACTGGTCGTGAGCCAAGTGAACGGCGACTACCAGACATGCAAACCAGAGCTG
This sequence comes from Agapanthus africanus, assembly GCA_030015575.1. Classification (NCBI taxonomy): domain Eukaryota; kingdom Viridiplantae; phylum Streptophyta; class Magnoliopsida; order Asparagales; family Amaryllidaceae; genus Agapanthus; species Agapanthus africanus. The sequence goes on along the minus strand of JASDDO010000145.1, from coordinate 139,530 downwards.
GTGAAGTATGGCAACTAGAGTACAACGATTGCTGACTCAAATTCCCTGCTACATGCTGGAAAGCATACAGCGTGCGGAAAATAGCAAAGCAGATGCACTAGCTAAGCTCGCTAAAGAAATAGCTGATGAGAACCTCGATGACGTCAGAATCGTGGTACAAAGCCGTCGGGTCCTTACACCGGCAGAAATATCTCCGGAATCATCTGAGGAAAAGGAAGCAACCGAGCAAATGGCTATGCAAATAAAGGACCAAGGAAAGGCTGAGGATTGGAGAGAAGTCTTTATAGACTACTTCAAATCCCATCGAACGCCCGAAGACGCGTCCTCAAGACATCAGCTTATGAAACGAGCTCTGTCTTTCGCCTTCGTCAATGATACTCTGTACAAGAGGTCATTTGATTCTCTGTAGTTGAGATGCCTGAGATCTGACGAAGCAAAAAGAGTCGTTCAGGAAGTTCACGACGGACTCTGCGGTTCTCACCAAGCAGGCCCAAAAATGAAGTTGAAGATTAAACGAATGGGCTACTATTGGCCCACGATGATCCAGGACTGCCTCGAGTATGCGAAGCAATGCCACTCGTGCCAGATTCATGGGGACTTTATCCATCAACATCCAAATCCTCTACACCCAACAGTGGCTAGCTGGCCATTTGAAATGTGGGGAACTGACATAGTAGGCCCTATCGAACCAGCATCGTCCACGGGACATCGTTTCATCCTAGCGACCACTGATTACTTCTCCAAATGGGCAGAAGCAGTACCGCTGAGGGAAGTGAAGATGGAAATATCCTCCATTTCTTCAAGACACACGTCATTTATCGGTTCGGAACTCCAAGACAAATCATTTCCGATAACGAGCCAGCCTACAGAAGCTACAAGATTAGCCGCTTCGCACAACAACACAACATAGACTGGAGATATTCCTCAGTTTATAACCCGCGAGCTAACAGTCTAGCTGAGGCTTTCAACAAGACCTTGACGAAGATCATAAAGAAGACGGTATCCCGAAATAAGAAAGACTGGCACGAGAGATTACAAGAAGCTCTCTGGGCATATCGAACTACATTCAAGACGGCCACGAACACAACGCCGTACACGTTGTTATTCGGTACAGAAGCGGTACTCCCCCTTGAGATAGAGCTACCTTCTCTACGAGTGGCAGTCTACTTCGAGCTGACGGACGAAGAAAATGCTCACCTTCGGCTTAAGGAGCTTGATGCCCTTGATGAAACCTGGCTCATAGCGCAACAAAATCTGGAGGCTTATAAAGCAAAGATGACGCGCTCATACGAAAGATTGACTAGGCCGAGGACATTCTGCCAAGGCGAACTCGTGCTAATGGTCAAAAGACCTATGATTCCCAATCGCGCCAAGCGGGGAAAATTCGAGCCGAATTATGAAGGCCCGTACATCATAGACAAGGTCTACCAGGGTGGAGCGTATCTACTCATGGATATGCATGGTGAAAGACCTTTCAGGCCAATAAACAGTCGCTTCCTGAAAAAATACTACGTTTAACGGGTCAAGGCCTAGGTCTATGATAGATGACGACGACTATGTCCGCTCGCTATCTTCCTAAGCCCGAACTCTATAAGCAGTAGCCGGCCTTCTCCTGACCGGACCGAAACGTCCTTAAACTAATGACGGACCGAAACGTGCTTAAACTAATGACGGACCGAAACTTCCTTAAACTAACGACGGACCGAAACGTCCTTAAACTGGCAATGGACCACTATGTCCTAAAACTAGCTGTTGACCGAGATGTCGATAAACTACGGTGGATTGCAGCATCTCAAAGCCGATAAAAAAATATATATAAAAAATATATATAAAAAAATATATATAAAAAAAATATATAAAAAATAATAATAAAAATAAAAACGGTATGTCCATAAGCAAAATGGGCACGGATGAAAACCCAAAAGGGCTCTGTGAGTAAAAACAGCAGGACTACCGGCGAGTGTTTGTGAAAACCCGAAAGGGCGCAACCTTGTTAAAGGACACTTGCAGGGTCCTCACGACCTTGCAAGGAGAAACCGCTGGCGTGAGATCCTTACGACTCACAAGGGAGCAACGCACTTTGGAGTCCTCATGATTCCTAAGGAGAAATTACACTTGCAAGATCCTCACGACTCGTAAGGAGAAATCTCTTATGGGACCCTCACGGCTCATAAGATTTGAAAATCTTAAGTTACAGAAACCTGAACCTGTTCTTAAGCAAACCCCCCACCCCCCACAACCTTCGATACTGCCCTACAAGCGGCTCATACTGACCCTTGTATACAATCCACGGGCGCGAATAAACATTTCCCTAACCAAGTCCCATCCGTGACTAGGGATATGTCCATATGGTGAACAACCCTTGTGAGTCCTCTCGACTCATAAGGAGAAAATCCTTTTGTAAGATCCTTACGACTTACAGGGGAACACGCACTTAGGAATCCTCACGATTCCCAAGGATGAAACACACCTACGAGATCCTCACGACTTGTAGGGAGAAATACTTTTGTGAGACCTTTACGGCTCATGAAGTCAAAAGCCTTAGTCGACAGGACCCTAACCCTGTTTACTAAGCCACCTTTGTTCAACATCGACAGAAGCAAATGATGATTCACTCCTGGAAATATCCCAGTTGTAGCGGTGCTGATGCCAAAATCGGTGTCTAAATCCAAGCTTGCAGCGAAAAGCCAGCAAGCCACACATGCATACGAAATAGCCGAAATGATGGGGCAACTTGCAATACAAAGCAGCAAGTAAAAATGTATGCATAAAAAAAAGTCGAAATGATTGGGCACCACGAAAAATAGCGAAATGATGGGGCAATCGCGTCCTTCGCGATATAAAAGCTGAAATGATAGAGCATCGCGGGAAAAGAAATAAAATAAAAATGAAAGTTTTGCCCTACAGGTGATGCTACATCAATCCCTGTATACAATCCAGGGGCGCAAACGAAGAAGGAATCACACTCCGCCTCCCCAGGTTTCATCAGAAGAAGAAGCCAAATCTTGATGGTTCACAGACAGCCTAGAGATCTTCTCAACACTCGTCTCATTACAGTAGACACAACATCAAGCAATGCGGAACAGCGGCAACTCCCAGTTCCATGACTCGGCGATGTACTCCCACTGAGAGTCAAATCCCAACTCAGTGAAATACGGATATAATCAACAAAATTCCTGGTCACGTGGAACGCGGATAACGTCACTCTTTGACCCCGTGGAAAACGTCCAGAGCGGAGCCAGGTCCTCGCAGAACACGGCAGTGAACCCGTGGGAAGCATCCAGAGCAAAATTCCTGGTCACGTGGAACGCGGATAACGTCACTCTTTGACCCCATGGAAAACGTCAAGAGCGGAGCCTGGTCCTCACAGAACACGGCAGTGAACCCGTGGAAAGCATCCAGAGCAAAATTCCTGGTCACGTGGAACGCAGATAACGTCACTCTTTGGCCCCGTGGAAAACGTCCAGAGCGGAGCCTGGTCCTCCCAGAACACGGCAGTGAACCCGTGGGAAGCATCCAGAGCAAAATTCCTGGTCACGTGGAACGCGGATAACGTCACTCTTTGACCCCGTGGAAAACGTCCAGAGCGGAGCCTGGTCCTCGCAGAACACGGCAGTGAACCCGTGGGAAGCATCCAGAGAAAAATTCCTGGTCACGTGGAACGCGGATAACGTCACTCTTTGACCCCGTAGAAAACGTCCAAAGCGGAGCCTGGTCCTCGCAGAACACGGCAGTGAACCCATGGGAAGCATCCAGAGCAAAATTCCTGGTCACGTGGAACACGGATAACGTCACTCTTTGACCCCGTGGAAAACGTCCAGAGTGGAGCCTGGTCCTCGCCGAACACGGCAGTGAACCCGTGGGAAGCATCCAGAGCAAAATTCCTGGTCACGTGGAACGCGGATAATGTCACTCTTTGACCTCGTGGAAAACGTCCAGAGCAGAGCCTGGTCCTCGCAGAACACGGCAGTGAACCCGTGGAAAGCATCCAGAGCAAAATTACTGGTCACGTGGAACGCGGATAACGTCACTCTTTGACCCCGTGGAAAACGTCCAGAGCGGAGCCTGGTCCTCGCAGAATACGGCAGTGAACCCGCGGGAAGCATCCAGAGAAAAATTCCTGGTCACGTGGAACGCGGATAACGTTACTCTTTGACCCCGTGGAAAACGTCCAGAGCGGAGCCTGGTCCTCGCAGAACACGGCAGTGAACCCGTGGGAAGCATCCAGAGCAAAATTCCTGGTCACCTGGAACGCGGATAACGTCACTCTTTGACCCCGTGGAAAACGTCCAGAGCGGAGCCTGGTCCTCGCAGAACACGGCAGTGAACCCGTGGAAAGCATCCAGAGCAAAATTCCTGGTCACGTAGAACGTGGATAACGTCACTCTTTGACCCCGTGGAAAATGTCCAGAGCGGAGCCTGGTCCTCGCAGAACACTGCAGTGAACTTGTGGAAAGCATCCAGAGCAAAATTCCTGGTCACGTGGAACGCGAATAACGTTACTCTTTGACCCCTTAGAAAACGTCCAGAGCGGAGCCTGGTCCTCGCAGAACACGACAGTGAACCCATGCGAAGCATCCAGAGCAAAATTCCTGGTCATGTGGAACGCGGATAACGTCATTCTTTGACCTCATAGAAAACGTCCAGAGCGGAGCCTGGTCCTCGCAGAACACGGCAGTGAACCCATGGGAAGCATCCAGAGCAAAATTCCTGGTCACGTGGAACGCGGATAACGTCACTCTTTGACCCCATGGAAAACGTCCAGAGTGGATCCTCGTCGTCACAGAGCACGGCAGTGAACCCGTGTGAAGCATCCAGAGTGGAGCCTAGTCCTCGCTGAACACGGCAATGAACCCGTGTGAAGTATCTAGTGCAAAATTCCTGGTCACGTAGAACGCGGATAACGTCACTCTTTGACCCCGCGGAAAACGTCCAGAGCGAAGCCTGGTCCTCGCAGAGCACGGCAGTGAACCCGTGCGAAGCATCCAGAGCAAACATCGGACTGTGGAGTCCTTAAAATCCATGGACTATGATGTCCTTAACCTCGACCGTAATGTATTAAAACTAACCATCAACCATGATGACTCTAGACTGATTTTACCTTGGTTCAAGGGTACATCTCTTCGCTCCTTTGATATTTGTTGTTGTAATTCCTCAACGTCTTCAAAGAGGTGACGGGTCCCAGTAACCACACATCGGACTGTAGAGTCCTTAAATCCACGGACTATGATGTCCTTAACCTTGACCGTGATGTTTTAAAACCAACATTGGACTATGGAGTCCTTAAATCCACGGACTATGACATCCTTAACCTTGACCGTGATGTCTTAAAACTAGCATTGGACTGTGGAGTCTTTAAATCCATGGACTATGATGTCCTTAACCTTAAAACTAACATTGAACCGTGGAGTCCTTAAATCCATGGACTATGATGTCCTTAACCTTGACCGTGATGTCTTAAAACTAACATCGGACTGTGGAGTCCTTAAATCCACGAACTATGACGTCCTTAACCTTGACCGTGATGTCTTAAAACTAATATCGGACTGTGGAGTCCTTAAACCCATGGACTATGACGTCCTTAACCTTGACCGCGATGTCTTTAAACTACAATACCCTGGAAACCATCCCAAACCAACCCCTGACCCCATGAAATACGGATAAGGGCGACTGCACCCAGCACTTGCGGGTCCTCACGACCTGTAAGGAAGAAAACTCTCTTGTGAGATCCTTACGACTCCCAAGGGAAAACCCGCTTAAGAATCCTCACGATTCTTAAGAAGAACTTACACCTACGGGATCCTCTCGACCTGTAGGGAGAAAAGCTCTTTATGAGACCCTCACGGTTCATAAAACTCAAAAGTCTTAGGAGGCAGATCTTAACCCTGAATCCTAAGCCATCACTACCCTGCAAGGGGACCAAGATAAATTATCCGCAGAACACATTCAATAAAAAGGGACACACCATTGAAAAAAATATATGTCTTTTATTCATAAACCAGAATAGATACAAAGTACAATTCGTGAAAGAACAAAAAATGTATACTCTCATTCAGGAGTATGTACAATAGAAAAAAAAGGGATATATAAGTCTTCAGGCCGGCAGGCGATTTAGCATCTTGGTCAGCTCATCCTTCTTTCGCTGGGCCACGCCTTCGTGATTCAATATCGCCAGAAGACAGACTTCTGCCTGAGCCTGTTGGGCCTGATATGAGGCAAGCCGACCTTCGAGCTCCTTCTCGGTTGCTTTGTGGGCCTCGACTCTTTCGCGAGTAAACTCGGCGGCCTTGTCAATGGCCATTACCTCCTTAATGGCCTCTTGAAGCACTCGCCAGGTTTCATACGCTTTGTTGGCCTTGGCGGTAAGATTGGCTTGAAGCTCGTTCAGCGCCTTAGAAGCCAGTTCCCTTTCCGAGAACTTGTGGCCGAGCCTCTTCTCGCACGACACCATGTTCGCCGCGCACCGCTTAATCAAACCTCGCAAGCCCGCTTTCGCAGCCACAGCCTCCGAGGAAAGACGGGTACACTCGTGCACTGTATAAAAAAGCCTCCATTCGACGACGATACTCGATCTAGAACACGTACAAATCACCTGATATGGGAGGCAACAAGGAAAATCTCCGATGCATATCCTACCGAGCATGCATTTACAACTATATGAATATTCGAAAGGAAATGATACCCAAAGCTCTTATGTGCATGCGACATAACGATAGTGCTAGCAATTAAAGAAAATTTCTATGGAGAAATATGAAGCTCATTTACGCAAGCAAGATGCACATACGAGTACCCGACAAACATGAAAATTCAACAGAAATGCATACAAACAGCCAATGACAAAAAGAGTACATCGGTTTAAGCATACTACACTACCGGGAAAAGATCGCCAAACAAGGGATCTGTGGCACAAGGGTGAACAAAACAGTATTCAACATTTTCTAACTCCCTCGCTGCCTTCTCTAGCACATCGAAGCGACGATTTTCACGAGGAGTGGCTCCCCACCGAATGGCGCCATGTTCGTCTGCAAAAGCAAACATAATAGCCCGCCGGGCTCTTATTTGGCCTAACAGGTGAACCAAGCAATCTTTCAGAGCCTGAGTGATCAGACACGCTTCGTGAAAACACTCGAACTTGTCTTCAGCTGCGTCAAGCATCGCCAGGGTCATCTCCGCTGGGTCAGCAGGGACGGCAGCAAGAACGGCAGCAAGAATCATCCGGAGCCAAAGGGATCCCATTGGAAGAGGGGACCCCCTACGGATCGAGAGTTCATATGTCGCTGAATCACATTCATCATCGGTAAGAAGGGGATCCACCAATCGCGCAGCAAAGCGAGGAATCATCTCCTTGATAGGAACTTCCCACGGCTGTCGACGAGCATGGGGGCGGTTGCAGGCCATGGCACTCAGTTGTTTCCCCAAGATAAACCACACTAAATAGATTTCTCTGTGAAGAGAAAGAGAAGGCTGTGGCCTCAGGTTATAAAGAGGAGCATTAAATGCTGCGCACGGAGAATATTGCATGGTGGAACTATTTCCAAGGCCCAAAAAAGGGAAGGCATTGGAAATCAAGGAGATGGGACTATTTCCAAGGCACCTTTTCTGCATCTAATGCTGTGCACAAAAAATATGGCATGAAAAATTAAACAGCCCCATCAAGAAGGCCCCACGTGTGGAGCACTTGAGCACCACACTTGATGTGTACTGAAAAGTGAAATAGTGCCTTACACGCTAAACACATTAGCAGCAGCAATAGCAAAAATGACAAAATCAAAAAAAAAAGGGCATGCAAACACAGAAGGGCACGACAAAACGTATCACTCATACTTTAAAAGTTCATACAAAATAAAAAGAAACGATTACAACGGCAGGACCTCAGACGCAGGACATGGATTGAGAAACTCAAATGTGACTTTGTCCAAGATCTTCCAGACATTTCGAACCATCCTAGTATGTTTTCTCTTGCGATCACAAGCATCAGGATCCTCACGGATGTCCTCCACCCTCCGATAAGCAGCAAGTATGGCCGACTGCTGAAAAGCCTGGTGTAAGAGATCAATAAGGTTGTCTCACCTTCTCTTCGAGATTAGGCTCATCAGATACACCGAATGCACTTTATCCTCGGCGGCATCCAATGCCCCGAGCGGTACGCCGGCGCAAAAGAGAGGGAGCGCCTCCCAGATCGCCAGCACGATGAGTTTCAAAAGAGAAGAGCGACGAGGGATTAGCCGACCATTATATTCATCAAAGCGGCTCATGATCTCAGCACACTGAGCGTTGGTGAACTCCTGGTTCTGGCTGTGGCCCAGTGCACGAATGTTTCCGTAAGAAATGATTTCATCAAGATCATACAAATGGGCGTCCATAATACCTGAAATAAAGATCATGAAAATTCATTACAAACTTCTTCTTCTCGGATGTGAGAGAGACAATTCAGGGCAAGAAAACCTAAGAAGTCCCCTGGGAAGAACTAAGTTCTTCATAGGAATTAAATTCCTTTTTTTGAAAAAAGGGAATTAAATTCCCAGAAATTCTTTCCCCATAGCCAGAGCTTTTTATGATGGAATTAAACTCCATGGGAAAGACAAACACCACCACCGATCCCTAAAGGTTAGAGAAACCCTAAGAGATTCTGCTGTTTGAGGGTTAAATGGTTTCTGTTCTTGCTAAAGAACTTAAAGGAAAATGAGTTCTTGATTAAAGGGAAAGCCCTTGGTGTGGATTTAAAATCCAGTGAAGGTTTCTGTGAAAGTTCTTCGATCGTTCAAAGATCATTACCTGAAGAGAGGGTCTTTCTTCAACAGAGTTAAACTCTGGAAAAGTTTTCAAGGCAGAGAACTAAGCTCTGAGTAACGAGAATTAAATTCTCAAGAGAAAAGTTATCAAAGAAAGAAGATGAAGAGTGGAGGCGCTTCTGAAGAGACCCTTCCATTTATAGGGTGAGATGAAAAATATTTCATCTACCCTACTCCCAAAGCAGATCCAACGGTCACAAAAGTGACAGCGTTGCACTCACGTGCAGACACGTGAGAGCAACACTGTGGGGGCATTTGTTCCTTGATTAAAAAATCAGGAAAAAGCTTCAGAGGAAGCATCACGTGCTCACATGTGACCAGTGGTCATGTGTTGGCACATGATGGTTGAGCAGCGGCAAAGAACATAGCGCAGAAAAAGAGTCCCTTCAGGGGGTCACGGGCTTGCACGTGACCATGGTCGCGGGCTTGCACGTGACCATGGTCGCGTGCTTGCACCTGACCGGGGGTCGCGTGCTCGCACGTGACCGGGGGTCGCGTGGCCACACGTGACCGGCTTTAAAAGCCTTATTCGTTAACAGAATTAAATTCTGAGGAGAGATCATTCAAATCTTTCCAAAATGGAGAAGAATTATCTGAAACCGTTGGATCAAGAATCTGAAGGTGATTAAACATCACCAATTTATGGAAAGATCTTGGACATGGAAAGATTTCCCCCTAAATCTGACCGAAATAACAAAGAGATATTTTTGGATTAAAAATCCAACGGTGAATAAAATTCACCTAATAATCTAAAGGCCCAGACCAATGATGAAAATAAATCGAATCTCTCAATAAATAAATCGAATCTTTCAATGAGAGATTTACCAAACAGATTGATTTTTTTCCTTCTCCTATAAATAGAGAAGGGAAGGGAAAGAAGGAAAGAGGAAGGAAGAGACATACAGAGACAGAGATATAGAGCCTGGGAATCTTGAAAATTCAGAAGAAAGAATTTGATTCTCTGCAAAAAAGAAAAACCCTGGGTAAGAAAAGAGAGGCTTCAAAAGAGAATTTAATTCTCAAAAAAGTTTAACTCTTATATAAAGAAAAGAACTTAGTTCTTTCTCTGGTTGAGGATCTGCAAAGTGCACATCTCCCCATGAATTGAGAATTTAATTCTCATTTGGTTGAGATCCTGTCATGCAGATCTAAAACATAGAGGAGGAATTGAGTTTTGAGAATTTAATTCCCACAGAATTACAGGAATTTAATTCCTTTGAGATAAAATTAGGGTTTAACCCCATATTATAGGAATTTAATTCCTTCAGAGTGGACAGAACTAGAGTTTAACCCTAATTGAGAACTTAATTCTCTCAAACTCACAGGAATTTAATTCCCTTAAAAAAGAAATTAGGGTTTCACCCTATGCCAGAATCTAATTCTTTACATATATAGGGAATTTAATTCCTGCAGAAAAGAAATTAGGGTTTAACATTATTCTTTAGAAGAAAATAGGAATTTAATTCCTCTAAAAGTTTATTGCTAGGGTTTAACCCTATGAAGAATTTAATTCTTAAAAGATGAACAAATCTTTAAAACATGCAAAGAGCCAGAATCACGTGCTACCACGTGACTCCTGCAAAGATCCACAGAAAAGAACTTTGAGGCAATGCCTCATGTGCCCCATGTGACCCCTGAGGTACACAAAGAAAAAGCAAAAGAAACAGAAGCTATGGACGCCCTCACGTGCTACCACGTGACCCCTTGGCAAAAGCTTCAACAGTCAAATACCCACACTCCCATCACGTGACAGCAAGTGATGCTCCAAAAGCAATTAAAGAAAGTATTCAATACTTTTGACATAACAAAATGAGGGGAATCAGGGCGCTCTCACGTGCCCACACGTGACCCCTCTCTCCTTAGTGTTTAACACTAATTTGAGACCTTTGTTTGCAGTGTTTTACACTGACTTTCTTAGTGTTTAACACTAATTTGAAAACTCTATTTCCAGTGTTTAACACTGATTTGCCTTAGTGTTCAACACTAATTTGAAATCTCTGTTTCCAGTGTTTAACACTGATTTGCTTTAGTGTTTAACACTAATTTGAAAACCCTGTTGCTAGCGTTTAACATTGATTATCTTTTAGTGTCTAACACTAACTTGCTAGTCTTATTCCCAGTGTTCAACACTGTTGGTCTTTAGTGTTTAACACTAGGTTTAGCCCAATTGGCTAAGTTTCTAGAGGCAAAGCCTCTTCTTCAATGAACCAACAGAGGGCTAATATTCTAAACATGATTGGACTTAGCCCAAGCTGGCCATAAGTCCTCAATTCAAACTTAACTAGGCTAATGGGCTCATAATATAATTAATTGGTCTTAGTTCCAAATTGAGCCAAAGATTATTTAATCTACCTTGGTTCAAGGGTACATCTCTTCACTCCTTTGATACTTGGCGTTGTAATTCCTCAACGTCTTCAAACAGGTGACGGGTCCCGATGACCACACATTGATACGGACTGTGGGGTCCTTAAACTCATGGACTATGATGTCCTTAACCTTGACCGGGATGTCTTAAAACTAACTCCGGACTGTGGAGTCCTTAAATCCATGGACTATGATGTCCTTAACCTTGACCGAGATGTCTTAAAACTAACGCCGGACTGTGGAGTCCTTAAATCCATGGACTATGATGTCCTTAACCTTGACCGGGATGTCTTAAAACTAACAATGGACTATGACGTCCTTAACCTTGACCGGGATGTCTTAAAACCAACGCCGGACTATGGAGTCCTTAAATCCATGGACTATGATGTCCTTAACCTTGACCGGGATGTCTTAAAACTAACAACGGACTATGGAGTCCTTAAATCCATGGACTATGATGTCCTTAACCTTGACCGGGATATCTTAAAACTAACGCCGGACTGTGGAGTCCTTAAATCCTCGGACTATGATGTCCTTAACCTTGACCGGGATGTCTTAAAACTAACAACGGACTATGACATCCTTAACCTTGACCGTGATGTCTTAAAATTAACGCCAGACTGTGGAATCCTTATACCCTCGGACTATGATGTCCTTAACCTTGACCGCAACGTCTTAAAACTAAGATTCGACCGCAATGTCCTTAAACTACCTATTGACCGTAATGTCACTAAACTAAACAACAGGGCTCCCTTAATTGCTCTCTTGTTGGATCTAAACGATCCCGTTAAGTTGATCTTAGTCTAAAACTAGACTAACGTATCCTTAACAAACGTTTAAGTCGATCTTAGTCTCAAATGAGGCTAACGTATCTTTAAACCCAAACCCCCAAACCCAAATATAAGATAATACGGATTTGGACTAGCCTATGCCCTACGGGCGACGACATAGCTCAGTCTCCGTATACAATCCACGGGTAACCAAACACAGAACAAATACACGCAACACAAAGTGACCATCTGGAGAAGGAGAAAGTTGTTACCGCGATGCGGTAGCGTAATTAACTGCAGGGGCTTGCGCCTGCAGGGAAGAGCGTCCCCACAATCAAAAAACTCTCAAGCGATGGGGAATCTGACGAAGTCTGCTACATCGGCCGCATCCGTTTAAACCTTCGATACATGGTACCATAAATCAACTTGGCATCTTCGAAGAGGTGGACGGATAGCACCAATTAGCATCTGCCCCGAATTTCAGGCAAGACGTCCCTGTCGCGCCGTTTTTCGGAGAGGAACAAACGGTAGCTAAGTAATGATTCTCTGTTGCATAGATAAATGCGATTGGTTAGGACAGTCGCATGATTTTGTTGATTATTCATCAAAAATCATGCGGGTGGGTCTAATGCAATCTTGGATAACGACGGGTTGAACTTGACCAGGACCTTTTGATTTGTTGATTATTCGTCAAGGTCACTGGGGTCCTAGGGGCAAAAATCACATCGGGAGTTTCAAATATACAGGAAACTTACATGTTTAGCATACCTTCTGGAGTGTGGTGACTAGAATGGATTCCATCTAGGTCATCACACAATGATAGTTGAATCCCGATCCTTCTGATGAGTAGGATTACTCTTGGGAGATTATTTTCACTTAACAATCAATGCTATAAACTATGTAGGTATTTAGAACGTTGTTAGCGGGGTTACGCCTTCAGGGAAAAGAGATTATATAATTAAGGAATTTCGCGAAAGCGTTGGAAAACCTCCCTCGAAGTACCGACACTAGCCTGGCCTAAAGGTTAAGCAAGTATTATGACGTGCAATTAATCCTGACTAGTTCTTCTTTTAGGGTCTGAAGAAGAATTCAAGGAAACAGTAGGAGCCATCCTGATTAGATAAATTAATAACCAATCTAATCTTGCAAGAGCGCACGCAAAGTGTTTCTTTTCTTTCTCTCTCCAGGTAGCAACCATTTCACGTCCTAATCAAGATAATAAAATGTATCGCTTGACCGATCAGAATTCTTATTCGGGGCTGGGGAACGTCAGTTTGGCTCTAACGTATGACGGCGGTCATGAGTGCGAGCAAAGGAAAGAGGATTGTATGAATTCCTTGATGACTCCAACGAAGAAGAAGCATACTATTGCATCTCCTTCAGGTATTTTTGTTATTGAGAACTGTTTTTCGGTCACTCCTACCTGCTGGGTACTAGATACCGGATCAGAATCTCATATCTGTAATTTATTGCAGAGACTGAGAAAAAGTAGGATAGTTGGACCTAGTGATATGTCCCTCAGAGTATGGAATGAAGCACAAGTTGACGCTGCCACCGTCGGTGAATATCACCTTGTATTGCCAAAAAGCAATACTATGATTTTGAACAATTGCTACTATGTACCTTCCATGGATTGCAACATCATATCAGTTTCTTTACTTGATAAAGATGGATATAAGTTTGTTCTTAATAGAAATATCATGAACATTTAGCTTAATCAGGTATTGGTTGCAGAAGGTACACTGTGTAATGGTATCTATGTTCTAAATCAAAACACAGTTTTCAATGTACAAAACACACGCAAGAGGAAGAGTTCAGATACGAACGAATCCTACTTGTAGCATTGTAGACTTGGTCATATTGGAGAGAAAAGACTAAGTAAGTTGCATAAGGATGGATATTTGAATACGTTCGAATTTTCATCTTATAAAACTTGTCGGTCTTGTCTCAAGGGAAAGATGACCAAATCTCCGTTCACCGGACACGGAGAAAGAGCAGCAGAGCTCTTGGGACTCATACACAGTGATGTGTGTGGTCCGATATATATACATGCAAGGGATGGGTTCTCGTACTTCATCATATTCACTGATGATCTCTCTAAGTTTGGATATGTGTATCTCATGAAACACAAATCTAAAGCTTTTGAGAAATTCAAAGAATTCAGAAACGAAGTAGAGAACCAGACTGGAAAAAGTATCATGATCCTCCAGTTTGATAGAGGAGGGGAGTACTTGAGCACGGAATTCCTAGATTACCTAAAAGAGAATGGAATTCTCTCTCAGCTTACTCCTCCGTATACACCACAACACAACGGTGTATCGGAGCGGAGGAACTATACCCTATTGGACATGGTTTGCTCCATGATGAGTAGTGCTGAGTTGCCTCTTTCATTCTAGGGACATGCGCTGCAAACAGCGGCATACCTTTTGAATCAGGTTCCTTCTAAATCTGTGCCTAAGACTCCATATGAAATATGGAGTGGTAAGAGACCATATCTTAAATTCATTAAGACGTGGGGTTGTCTGGAATATGTTCAAACACAGAAACTGGAAAAACTAGAGGCACGATCAGTTCTATGTAAATTTGTGGGATATCCTAAGAATTCACTAGGATATCTGTTCTACCACACTGAGGAACAGAAGGTGTTTGTATCTCGCCACGCCACCTTTTTAGAAAGAGAACTTCTTGCAAAAGAAGTTAGTGGGAGTACGGTAGAACTGGAAGAAACTTCTGAACCACAAAATATAACTGAAGATTTGAAGGAACCACTAGATTCAGTAATTTCAGATGAACCTCAACCACTCCGCAAATTTAGTAGGATTTCTCATCCGTCCGAGAGATACTACGGTTTTCTTATAGATGGGAATCGAGAGGATTGCATCTTGGAAGAAGATGATCCTACTAGTTTCAGGCACGCCATTATCAGTAGGGACTCTGATAAGTGGCTGGATGCTATGCAATCCGAAATGGAGTCCATGTACGCCAATAAAGTGTGGACCTTGGATATTGCTCCACTTGGGGTAAAACCCATTAGATGCAAATAGATCTTCAAAAGGAAGATTGGTGTAGATGGGCAGGTGGAAACCTATAAGGCTAGACTTGTTGCAAAAGGTTTTCATCAAAGACCAGGATTGGACTATGATGAACCCTTTTCTCCTGTGGCTATGTTCAAATCCATTCGGATCCTACTTATCATTGCTGCCTTCCATGACTATGAAATCTGGCAGATGGACGTAAAAATGGATTTTCTAAACGGAAGTTTGGAAGAGTGCGTTTATATGGATCCTACTTATAATTTTGCGCTTGAAAGAAATGTCATGAACATTCTCTTATATCAAGAACTGATTGGGTTTGGCACACTGGAAAACGGCATATACATACTTAATCAACCTCAAATTTTCAATATTCAAAACACGCGTAAAAGAAAGGCTCCAGATTCGAATCAAGCCTTCCTATGGCATTGTAGACTTGGGTCATATAAATGAAACAAGGTTGATTAAGTTACATAAAGATGGATATCTAGATCCGTTTGAATATTCATCATATGCAACTTGTCAATCATGTATCAAAGGAAAAATGACCAAATCTCCGTTCACCGGACACGGAGAAAGAGCCACTGAACTCTTGGGACTTATACACAGTGATGTATGTGGTCCGATGTCTACGCATGCACGAAGTGGTCACTCCTACTTCATAACTTTTACTGATGACTTCTCTAGGTATGGACATATATTCTTAATGAAACATAAATCCGAGGCCTTTGAGAAGTTTAAGGAGTATAAAAATGAAGTAGAGAAACAGACTGGTAAAAGCATCAAGACACTTCGATCTGATCGAGGTGGAGAATACTTAAGTACCAGTTTCCTTGAATACTTAAAAGAGAATGGAATTCTCTCTCAGCTTACTCCGCCTTATACACCTCAGCATAATGGTGTATCAGAAAGGAGGAATCGCACGCTATTAGATATGGTGCGTTCAATGATGAGTAGTGCTGAGTTGCCACTTTCCTTCTGGGGATTTGCTCTAGAATTAGCCGCATACCTATTGAATAGAGTTCCAACTAAGTCTGTACCTACCACTCCATATGAAATGTGGTGTGGGAAGAGACCATATCTCAAGTATATCAAGATATGGGGGTGTCCGGTATATGTTGAGAAGCATAATCCAGACAAGCTCGAGGCACGATCGGTTTTGTGCAAGTTTGTAGGATACCCCAAGCATTCAAGGGGGTATATGGTCTACCACACTGAAGAACAAAAGGTGTTTGTCACTCGCCACATTGTCTTCTTAGAAAGCGAATTTCTTGCAAAAGAAATTAGTGGGAGCGCGGTAGAACTGAAAGAAATTCCAGAACCTCAAACTGCAACCGAGGACTTAGAAGAATCTCATATTTCAATAGAACATGACGAACCAACGCCACTCCGCAGATCTAGTAGGCTTTCTTATCCTCCTGAAAGATACTATGGTTTTCTTCTTGATGGGAATCGAGAGGATTGCATCATCGATGATGATGAGCTTACTAGTTTTCAGCAGGCTATCACGAGTAGCGACTCAGTGAAGTGGCTGGATGCTATGAGATCCGAAATGGAATCCATGTACACCAATAAAGTATGGACTTTAGAATTTGCTCCTCCTGGGGTAAAACCAGTTGGGTGCAAATGGATCTTCAAAAAGAAGATTGGTATATTTGGACAAGTGGAAACCTACAAAGCTAGACTAGTAGCAAAAGGTTTTCGTCAAAGACCAGGATTGGACTATGATGAAACTTTTTCACCAGTAGCTATGCTTAAATCCATTCGGATCATGCTTGCCATTGCTGCCTTCCATGACTATGAAATCTGGCAAATGGATGTAAAAACAGCTTTTCTAAATGGACATCTAGAAGAGAGTGTTTACATGGATCAACCAGAAGGTTTCTTAGACAGTGGGAGCAGCGGAAGAGTGTGCAAATTGCTTAAATCCATTTATGGGTTAAAGCAAGCATCGCGGAGTTGGAACATCTGCTTTGATGAGACAGTCAAGGAATTTGACTTTATCAAAAATGTAGATGAACTATGTATTTATAGGAAGATTGTAGAAGGAGCAGTAGTCTTCCTCGTTTTGTACGTCGACGACATACTACTGATAGGGAATGATATCCCTATACTACAATCAGTAAAGCTCTTCTTGTCACAGAAATTCTCCATGAAAGACTTGGGAGATGCATCATACATTCTGGGCATTAAAATCTATCGTGATAGATCTAATAGAACATTGGGACTTTCACAGTCCAGGTATATAGACACTATACTAAAGAGATTTAGTATGGAAGAGAATCACCCTGTCCAAAGAGATGTCTCCAAAGACTGATGAAGAGAGGGCTCGCATGGGCATTATACCCTATGCTTCGGCGGTAGGATCAATAATGTATGCGATGTTATGTACCAGACCGGATGTAGCTTACGCACTTAGTGTGGTAAGCAGGTATCAGTCTGACCCAGGTGAGAAACATTGGATAGCAGTGAAGAACATTCTCAAGTACCTGAGAAGGACTAAGGAGATGTTCTTGATTTACGGTAATGGGGACCTCCAGGTAGAGGCTTTTACCGACTCCGGCTTCCAAAGTGACAAAGATGATTCTAAATCCATTTCGGGTTTTGTGTTTACCCTCAATGGAGGGGCGGTATGTTGGAGGAGTTCCAAACAGGATACCGTCGCAGACTCAACTATGGAGGCTGAGTATATAGCTGCTAGTGAAGCCGCAAAAGAGGCTGTCTGGATGAGGAAGTTCATTTCTGAACTTCAGGTGGTTCCGTCCATTGCCAATCCAATACCTTTGTATTGCGATAACAATGGCGCTGTAGCTTTAGCGAAGGAACCAAGGTCCCATCAGAAATCCAGGCATATCTTAAGGCGATTTCACCTGATCAGGGAGATCGTGGATCGTCGGGAGATCGAGATACGGAGAGTGGACACAAAAGACAACACGGCAGATCCATTCACCAAGGCCATTCCTCAAGTACAGTTTGAGAGGCTATTTGAGATGTTGGGCATGCGGTACGCCAGCAACTGGATCTGGTAGAGACAGTGGGTACTTATTGCACCAATTATAGGCCTTAGTGCAAGTGGGAGATTGTTGGATATATATGCCCTAGAGGCCTACATTGTATAGGATGCTTGGGATATGTATGTACATGACAGTCTTGCTTGATATGATAGTGCGCTATTTGGTTTGTCTTTATCTTAACATATGATATATTTTGTGTTGTATTCATTTATATATTCATGTTGATAAAGCCCATAGGGTGTTTGTCTGACTACCGGCGTTGTGATGGCAGTTATACTGGTGGGAGCTGGATAGTCAATAGGCACACCCTTAGATGTCCCTGGTCGCAGGAGTATCGAGATTGGGCATCGATACTCCGGAGTAGACTAGTGTATACATATCTAGACCCTGAGGAGGGGCAATGGACTGGTCCCGCAGCCATTGGTAGAGTGCACCTAAGATTGTATACAGATGCTCACTGGGTGTGAGTACACCGGACAGGACTCGCCGAGAACTGACTGGATGGTATTATACCTAACGTCAGATAGCAGTTCTCAGGTGACATGTGTGCAGATAGTCTGTTGACTTAAAGTCATCATTTGTCTCGTGTGAGTTCCCACTGTGCTTTGATTATTACCCTACCACGGCTCAAAGGAGTCGTGCAAACAGGTTTTAGTTGGGCACAGTCCCGAGCCACGTGGAGGCAGTGAGCGACTGTTAGGGATTCGTCTCTCCCGGTATAGGGAGTTGATATCGCACTGTGGTCGGTTGGTCATTACCATAAGTCCCTGGCCAGGGCTGATTGAGAATTACTGATGGACTGATCAGTACATTCTCGGGTGGTCTTGAGCCATACCGACATGACTTGTACGGTTATTAGGTGTCTGACGTCCACCACCTCCCTAGACCATACATGCGATACTTTTAGATGAACAGACCGGACTGCACGGATATTGTCACGGACAGGCTCAGTGGGATTTCAGATGGGTTACCTCATCGGCTTTCTTATCGACAACTACCTGGGGACCGTTACGTACAGCTAGTGCCGCTTGCGGTCTGTGGTTAAACCCACTGCCAGCGTAGTAGTTGAGTCTTTAGAGTCCCACACAGAGATTTCCCAAACCCAGGCGAAAAGATATAGAGGTCGTATGGTTTTACGACAAAGGTTCGGACGCGTACGTGTTTAAACGCACGTACGACATTCGGACAGTTTTTACTAGCAGGCTTTGGTTTAAGCCAGATTCTAGTATCAGGTTATTAGATTTATACAGTCTAAAGTTTTTCCGTGTTTTCACGGATGAGAGGGGCATTCTCGTAATTTTCCGAGAAGCTTCTAGAAGGATGTGACTTGGAGGGAGAGGTGGCATTTTCATTTAATGATTTAGTGACTCATTGTGAGTGATTCATCATGTCATTAATGCATTATTAAATGCTTAATGACTCACATAATGAATCACCCACTTGCATTAATGAAACATGATGAATAATCTCATATTATTCATTTCTTTTTAATTCATTATGTTTCATATATCAAGTGAGAAGCTATTTCATTATTATTATTATTATCATTATCATCTTCTCACTCTCTCTCTTCAAGCTCTCTCTCCTTCACCAAAGCCTAATCCTACCCCTCATGAGTTGAGAACAAGGATTAGGAAAGACTAATTACTCCATAACCCATCTCTACATCACCTTAGCTACTCTATTTAGCAACTAGAGAAACTAAGTAACCTCAAGTTTAGAGGTTATAGCTTGGATTAGGGTTCTCGGGTGGATCGTCTATCACGGAAGGAAGCCGAGGAGGACGTGGAGATCCAAAGAGGCCGTAGATAACATAAAGACAAAGGACTAGAACCGTTTGGTATAATCTCTTAACATAGTAGTTTAGAACTCTATAGATTTTGTTAAGTATTGTTTAGCAAACGATTCATGCGGTTAGTCGATGTTTAACCATAGAACAAGATCGTTTTTCATATTTCCGCCTCCCCACAAGTACTGAGGTGTTGTACATCGACTTACAAGGTTTGGGGGTATTTGTTCGGCACAATTTATTATATTTTAATACCACTCTTTTCCTATCATTTTGTCAATAAACAGTGCTATTTAATCTGTGTCTTCTCATTAGTATAGATTACAGGTACACAGGCAAAAACACTTGAAACGTTACACAACATAAACATAAACGATGGTTTTTAGCCGGAACTGCAAACGGGACAGCTAACAGATCAAGTCATTGTGTTTTGCAAAAAAAATAAAGTTGTTTTCAAATAAATATTTAGTTTTGGTTCAATATGATACAATATCAAATTCATGTATGAACCATTATGGATCATGTGGGCATGAGCCATCATGAGACATCAATTTGCAAACACCATCATGGTGTCTTGCAAGTGGGTACACAAGTGGCTTGGACAAGTGGGTATAGTTCAATGTATGTGAAAAGGAATTGATTTGAAGTGTGAACACAACTCATACCCACTTGATCCCTTCTCTGTACATTACTCCAGATTACACTCAGGTGTAAATTAAAAGAAATTACAAACACAGAGAGATTCTCAGGAGACTAGAAGACCACAGACCAAAGATGGGCCCCAGACTCCAACTCTTTGCCGCAAATAAATTCATCTTGGCCGCAATTTGTGGCCAAGTTCGTGCCAAATTGGTTCGTCCAAATATGGTGGGTCCCTGGTGGTCTTGTCAGTCCAGTGTCATATGCAACTTTTGATTATTTGTTGCCTTTATATAGCAGGTCTCAGATTAAGTTTAAAGGAGGATATTGTTTGGATATTGGAGTGAGAACTTGAGTGTGTAACATTTGATAGCTTCCTCTTCTTCCCTCTTTGAGCTTTCATTTGAGAGCTCCATTAAGGAGGTTGAGGTTGTTATCTAACTTATAGCTCTAATCCATCCATTTTGTTAATAAAGAATTGTTTTATTTTCCTTACTTGTTTAATGTTCTTCATTTCTCTTGTATTTTATTTTCTCTTTTAAGCAATGTTTGTGTAACTTTATGGCTGTGGTGATGGTGAGGATGTGATTGATGTGAAAAAGTGTTTTTGTAGTGTAACCGCAATCAATAACGGTGTCGCGTGTAGCTAGACCGAGATGAGTACAGGTCGTCCTCAGGGAAACGTTGAATCTTTTACTCTTACTTTAGACGTGTTGAAAAAGAGAGGAGGGATAAAGAATTTTATAGAGTGGTTTCTAGATCTACGTTAAACAAGAATGTAAAATATAGATCTAGATTATTTTAGGGATGTAGTTAATATAATAAGAAGGCTTGTAGGGTTCGTTAGGATTTAGTAGTCATGGACGATTAATTAAAAGTTACCCTTTTTATCCATTAATAGATTTAAAACTAGAACGACGGTGATGCGTGTAGATTAGGGTTTCTAGAGGGAAAAGGAATCCCACTCTTAACCCTTATCTCGACACGGAACTCCGTTCATTATCTAGCCTTTACCAAAACAATCATTAATCTAATCTCTAATCGCGGTCGGAACTAGCAAAGAATTGCTAGCGCGTCCGATTAGGATGTTAATGATTCTTTTGATAAAGTTCCTAAACTTTATAGGACTTAAAAAGGGTTTAGTTATTTTCATCGTCCATTAGCCTACCATAATCCTACGAATCCTAACAAGCGGAGAATTACTCGCGCATGTTGGGAGAAGAAGATGAAAAGATAGAGAGGGAAAACATAATGTAAAATACAAAAAGAATTAAATAAAATAACTACCTTTATTAATCAACTTGAACAATCTACACTTTTATTCCGTAGAAAATGATTACAAACTAGTTGCTTCTCGATCTTTCCTAAGGAGGTAGACGAACAGTTGATGATCAGCCTGGATGCGTGAGCGTCTGGGGCTTCATGATCTCGTCGGCTTGATAACTTTTCCAAGAGGCTCTCGGTGTCCTTTTATAGTGCAAAGCCAGAATCTTTAGGTTGGAAACTTGGTAAAATTCAGCAGTGATTGATCTCCCAAAATTGTAGCAAAAGATCTCTCTAGATTGCCGCGGATCCTCGACCAACACGGGGTTTGGCCGCGGTTCCGCGGCCAAAGGTGGAGATCTCTTGATGAGTTTTCTTGGGCTTTGTGATTGTGACATGTGGCAATCCTAGGCACCTTCAGAATTCAGAAATCTTCTCTCGGTTGCTTCCAGACTTGGTCTCTAAGTTTTGCTTCTTAATTTGGCAAGTTTTCTTCAACAACTTGATTTGCTTGATAAATTCTGCATAACAACTTGGAAAATTATGCACAATAATCTCAAATAATATTTAGTAGGCTTAGTTCTACTAGGATTTGGTCAATAGATTTATTTGCATACATTTTCCTACCAAATGATAATTAAAATATATTAACACATGGAAAATAATGTTTTTACACATAAACCCTCATATGTATAATATATTATAATAAAGTCCTTTTTTTTAATATGAAAATGGTAGGAAAAATGTAATACAAATGTGCAGTTTTATCAACTGAACAAATACCCCCAAACTTATCTTTGATCGTCCCGAGCAAACTAGTTTATTCAAGAGGAGAAAAAGAAAGGAGAAAACTAAGCACACTTTCGTAGGCAGACACGATTGCACTGAGTACGTGCAACAAGTCGTTAAACCTCTAGGTGTCCCTAGTAGGAGGAGTGTTGTCTCCTGAGGGTTTTCAGCGGATTACACCCACAAAATCCTATAACAAAAAAGAGATGGTGAAATTTACATATAAAGATAAGAACCATAAAAAAAAGACTTTGAAAATAAAAGTTTCCAACTATAATAGCTTTTCAGTTGTCATGAGCCCTATCTTAATAGTCATGAAAAAATGTTAGAAATCACATCATCCCTCAATAAAACATCGTCTTTATTCTTCATTCCTATCTTTCTTCCAAACATTGATCATATACCCCTGCATGTGTGTATAGAACATCCCTACACTCGGAGAATTCAATTCAAGCTATCATACTCTTGTCCATCTACCTTAGTACTTTTTAATTTTGATGAATACTTAGATTTCCTCACACCTTTTCATGCGACCGTTAATACTTCTTGAGGTACTAACCGACCGATTACTCATGTGCTTGCTGATTCGGTGATAATATTTTCCTCGTCTTGCACCACCTAAGGCTTAGCAGTGACTCCCAGACCAGTTGGCCTTAGGGCACTAGGTGAAGAGGCACCCTCGCTATATTTTTTTATTGCTGCCTTGGCGATAACAAAACCAGTGTTCATTTTTTTCTTTTCACCATTTTTATATTTTCTTCATTTTTTTTCATTTCCTTCATACTTTGGCTTTTAGACAAGAGCATTTCAAGGTATCATCTACTATCCCGAATTTCAAGACGTGTGTAAGTGCAAATAGTAGGGTATCAACACTCAAATGTTTGGCTTCCAGAATAGAAACTATTTTTCAGACTTATTTTTATCCTCAGATTAGTGACTTCCTTCATCTTACTAACCCTTGGGACAACAGCTCATAACTACTTATTACCAGTTCGTTTAAGAAAACTTCTCATTTTCTTGGTTTTCTTAAACTATTCCTATCTTTTGGATGTAATTTTTCACTTTCTACTCTTTTGTTATAAAAGAAATTTTTTTTTTTAAATTTTTGAATGTGATGCAACTTGATGTGTAAATAAGCACAAACCTCCCCCAAACCTGTTTACAGCAGTGTCCTCACTGATGTCATCCGTTAAGCTCAAAAAAACCTGTAGACTTGGGAGGAAATTATTAATGGAGGCAAGAATATATGAAAGTGAGAATCCTCCCCCAAACTTATTTTAGGCTCACAATTTTGTAAAAATCATTTTCTTTCAAGAGCCAAAATATACCACTCCTCCCCCAAACTTGAGTTAAACAATTTTAATCTTTTAAAATCACATGAGGGGGTCAAGGTTATTGGTCAATGCCAAGCTTTGCAAAGACCGAAGGTCAACACCAACCATTCAAAAATTTTATCGATGAAGCACCAAGGTTGGTGGAAAAACATGTCACCTATTGACGTGAAGAAGTGGGGAGGTGACAAGAGGTGTAATGGAAAAGGATTGCGTCTCAATTTGGAGAGACGACACAGTGATAGTAATGATGGATTACTCGCATTATCATGATTGTCCAAAAGAGGGGGTGGAGGTCCAGTTTCTTCATCTTGGAGTTGATTTATCTCAACACCCGTATCTTTTAAAAGTGCGAGTTCATCAGCGAAAATTTCCTCAAAGCTTTCATCGATACCCCGAAGAATAATATCATCAGAAAAAATTGGATGATCGTCAGACTCTATAAAAGGTTCCTCATTAGATGTTGACCCGGACAACTCGGTGGAAGAGTACATGGTTGGGTCAAACAACAACATATGAAAAGAGTCAGTATCATGAGGTTGATCAAATTCGCTGCTGTCGACATCCATTAATTCGACAGAACACACATGAGCATAGAGTTCGGAGGGTTCACTTCCCAACTTGTAAATGTTAAGCTCAATTGACTTCTTTCCAAAGGATAAAGTCATAGAGCCGTTTCTACAATTGATTACTGCGTTAGAAGTAGCCAAAAAGGGTCGACCGAGTATCACCGGGATTTGATTTCGTGGGTTTGCCACAGGTTGTGTATCTAAAACAATAAAGTCCACAGGGAATATGAATTCCCCGACTTTGATTAACACATCCTCTAGCTCACCCCTAGGTTGGGTGATAGATCGATCGGCCATTTGAAGAGTGCAATGCGCAGGCTTTAACTCTCCGATCCCTAATTGCTCATAAACAGAATACGGAAGTAAGTTAACACTAGCACCTAGATCGAGTATAGCACGATTAATATTTTTATCCCCAATAGAAATTGAAATTGTAGGACTTCCGGGGTCCTTTCGTTTCTTGGATAGTTGTTGTGTAAAAGCTGTGCTCACATTACTCGCAAGGAAAAATTTTTTAGGTACTTGAACTTTTCTCTTCCTAGTGCACAAGTCCTTTAGGATTTTCGCATATGACGGAACTTGTTGAATAGCATCTAGGAGAGGAATGTTTATGTTAACTTGCTTAAAAATTTCCACAATCTTCTCCATTTGTGGACTTGGTCTGTTGCCCCTTAACCTGTTTGGATAAGGTGCTTTATCAATAAGGGTTTGGTCCAACATTGGAGAGGATTGTGGGGACGGATTCGATCCCAAAACTGGAGTGGGAATCGACTTAGATAGATTTGGCGAAATGGGCAAAGGGTTCGAGCCTTGGGGAAAATGGAGAATAGGCTCGGGTGAAGGTGGGAGACTAGACGAATTAGGGGAAGAAGAAGAAGCTGGGGTATCATTGGTGTCACTATCATCACACTGCTCACCCACTCGGTTATTCAGCACTTTTCCCGATCTCAACGTGGTAACAGCACTCACATTATAACTTTGTGAGTGGCCAGGATTAGGTATGGGTTGAGATGGAAGTTTCCCTTTCTCTCTCGCACTTATTACGGCGTTTAACTGTGCGATTTGGTTTTCTATTGATTTAATACTCTCACCATGGGAGGCGGAGTTTTTTGTTAGGGTATCAATAGAAGACTTCATCTCAGCCGAAAATTGCATGGATTGTTTCATGAACATATCCAAAGTTTGTGCAAGTGAGTTGTCAGTACCGGCCACTTGTGGTGTAGAACTGTTGGCCGGATTTTGGAAATTTTGTGACTGAAAGGGGGGCTGATTCTGTGGTTGTGGTTGTGGTTGCTGTAGAGGAGGTCTTTGATAATTGCTTTGTTGGTTTTGATTCCAAGCAAAGTTAGGATGATTCCTCCATCCTTGATTGTACGTGGAAGAATAAGGGTCGTTTCTAGATCGCTGCTGAAAAGCAGCATTAGCTTGAAACAATGCATTCATAGGACATTCTTCCGTTAAGTATGAAGGATCCGAACAGCAACCACAGATGGTCTTAGGAAGCATGACCTGATTTAGGGAGAATGATGAGAATTTGTTCTCAATAGCGTCGAGTTTCTTCTGTATCGCTGCCATTTCGGCTTTCACTGCGATAGAAACATCGAGTTGGTGAATACCTCCTTTAGTTGAAGGTGGTCTTACGCTTTCCCACTGCAATGTGTGTTCAGCAAGATCTTCCAGATATTTCCATGCTTCACCGTCATCTTTAGACATGAAATTGCATTGACACATTGTTTCAAGCATTTGTTTTGTCGCTGGATTAATGCCCTCATATATAATCCGACATAAATCCCATCTTTGTATTCCGTGATGGGGGCATTGGACAAGCAGATCTTTGAAACGTTCAAAGTACTTCCAAAATGGTTCATTGGGAAGCTGGGTGAACTGGTTGATCTCGCTTCTAACACGGGCAGTCTTATGGTTTGGGTAAAACTTCTTAAGAAATGCTATGACAAATTCATCCCAATTAGTGATAGAGTGTGCGGCAGTATTGTAAAGCCATTTTTCTGCCAAGTCGCACAGTGTGAATGGGAGAAGACGTAAGCGCATAGCATCTAAAGTCAATTGTGAAGTACTCATCATTGCGCATACGTTTTCGAATTTGGTGATGAAAACGTACGAGTCTTCTGACTCAAGCCCGTGAAATTTGGGCAGCAGATTGATGTAGTAGGGTTTAATTTCGAAATTATCCCCGTTAGGTGGTGGAAGAGATAGACAAGTGGGAAGAGGACCACGAATAGGATAGCATCTCTCTTGGAGAGAGATGCGCGGTGGATTCTGCTCACCTACGGGCAGTGGCAGCGTGGTGTTATAATTAGATGGAGTGCCATCCATCACGGTCGATGTGGTGTGTAGTGGGGGAAAAGAAGATGAAGAAGTACCGACTTCGGTGTCGATAGCAGGAACGCGGACAAGACGGGCACTAGGATCCCGTGTCCAGCCGAACATGCACTAAGCGGGTTTAGTGCAAGTGGCAGCGTGTGTGTGATTTTAAAATTGGTTTGTTTTGAAAAAGTGGGACTCAAGACAAATCTCCCTAAGATGCACAAGCAACCCTAGAACTAAGGTCACCTAGGTCCAGTCTCTAGACCGCTCCTAGACTTCCAAAGGACAAGCCGCAGGATAAATCCTCTACCGCCTCCGTACTACCCTTGTAGCCAGGTAAGTGCCAGGTAAGTGGGAAGGAACCACGTCGTGGGCCTAATTAATAACCACTAGCCTTTGACACACTTGCCTAGGCACTACAAAAATAATGCAGATAAACGATAGATTACCCACGACCTTCCTCTGTCCTTATTGAGCGCGACAGTCCTTAGAGTCTGTTCTAGATATTTTTTAAATTAATGAAGGGTTGATCTATATGCTCGGTTTGTGATTTGTGGGGCTTAGGAAAGGTGATGAAATCCCCACCTAATCTTGATTTGGTCTTTGCCCCTTAAAGTCCGTATTAAATATGTAAAACAAAACCAATCACAAAACTTTTGCAAAAAGATTTTTTTGAGCGGCGTAATTTTGCAAAGAATCCTGCAGAAAATAGATTTTATTGGATTTGAGGAGAGAGAGAAGGAGTTAAGAAAGATACCAGAGAAAATTGATTCCCTAATTCCTCCAACTGGTCGCGATTCCGCCGCAGAAGGGATGCTTTTGCCGTGGTTCCTCCGCGTGGCAGAAGGAACAGTTGATGAAATTTTTTGTATAGCCTTCTGTGCTCCTCTGGATCTCTAAAAATGTCTCTATTTCCTGTTCTCCTTAATTCTGTGACTCCAGATCTCCTTGCAAAAATTCACGCACAAATCGTTAAATATGCAATTTGCAGTTTTATTTTAATAATGATATGGCTCGTCTAAGAAATCAACACAAATAGTAAAAATAAAATATTACGCACGTATCCCCGGCAACGGCGCCATTTGATTGATGTGAAAAAGTGTTTTTGTAGTGTAACCGCAATCAATAACGGTGTCGCATGTAGCTAGACCGAGATGAGTACGGGTCGTCCTTAGGGAAACGTTGAATCTTTTACTCTTACTTTAGACGTGTTGAAAAAGAGAGGAGGGATAAAGAATTTTATAGAGTGGTTTCTAGATCTACGTTAAACAAGAATGTAAAATATAGATCTAGATTATTTTAGGGATGTAGTTAATATAATAAGAAGGCTTGTAGGGTTCGTTAGGATTTAGTAGTCATGGACGATTAATTAAAAGTTACCCTTTTTATCCATTAATAGATTTAAAACTAGAACGACGGTGATGCGTATAGATTAGGGTTTCTGGAGGAAAAAGGAATCCCACTCTTAACCCTTATTTCGACACGGAACTCCGTTCATTATCTAGCCTTTACCAAAACAATCATTAATCTAATCTCTAATCGCGGTCGGAACTAGCAAAGAATTGCTAGCGCGCCCGATTAGGATGTTAATGATTCTTTTGATAAAGTTCCTAAACTTTATAGGACTTAAAAAGGGTTTAGTTATTTTCATCGTCCATTAGCCTACCCTAATCCTACGAACCCTAACAAGCGGAGAATTACTCGCGCATGTTGGGAGAAGAAGATGAAAAGATAGAGAGGGAAAACATAATGTAAAATGCAAAAAGAATTAAATAAAATAACTACCTTTATTAATCAACTTGAACAATCTACACTTTTATTCCGTAGAAAATGATTACAAACTAGTTGCTTCTCGATCTTTCCTAAGGAGATAGACGAACAGTTGATGATCAGCCTGGATGCGTGAGCGTCTGGGGCTTCGTGATCTCGTCGGCTTGATAACTTTTCCAAGAGGCTCTCGGTGTCCTTTTATAGTGCAAAGCCAGAATCTTTAGGTTGGAAACTTGGTAAAATTCAGCAGTGATTGATCTCCCAAAATTGTAGCAAAAGATCTCTCTAGATTGCCGCGGATCCGCGGCCAACAGGGGGGTTTGGCCGCGGTTCCGCGGCCAAAGGTGGAGATGTCTTGATGAGTTTTCTTGGGCTTTGTGATTGTGACATGTGGCAATCCTAGGCACCTTCAGAATTCAGAAATCTTCTCTCGGTTGCTTCCAGACTTGGTCTCCAAGTTTTGCTTCTTAATTTGGCAAGTTTTCTTCAACAACTTGATTTGCTTGATAAATTCTGCATAACAACTTGGAAAATTCTGCACAATAATCTCAAATAATATTTAGTAGGCTTAGTTCTACTAGGATTTGGTCAATAGATTTATTTGCATACATTTTCCTACCAAATGATAATTAAAATATATTAACACATGGAAAATAATGTTTTTACACATAAACCCTCATATGTATAATATATTATAATAAAGTCCTTTTTTTTAATATGAAAATGGTAGGAAAAATGTAATACAAATGTGCAGTTTTATCAACTGAACAGGATGTGAGATGAATGGTTTTGCATTCCTCCTCCTCTTGTGAATGTTTAAAGTGCTTAATTGTGATTGTAAGCTTAAGTTTGCTAAATGGATATGTTTGATATGGTATGTTGATTATGATGGTTACTTGTAACCTTTATCATATACCTTATTCTCTCGTGATCACCATTTGCAAAGTTAAGGTTAGAATCAATTTAGTGTTAAGATTGCTAAGTGTTTAGATAGGCTATGTTGCTTAATGTTGCTTGATATCCTTCATTAGCATATATTTTATACTATCACCCCACACATAGCAAGCTTAATCCTAACTCAACTTCTTATTTGCAAATTGATGTGTATTGATATTGTATGCTTGCTAACCCTTATTAGTGTTGATACTTTATGCATGGACATAAAATGGTAAGTAAGAACGTAACGAAGTCGTTTCATGTCTTGCGTCGAATATCGGCAACTTGATAGTTTATGCTTCGCAAATACCTTGACAAGCCATGCTTCATGTCGGATCCAACACAAGGAGAAAACAACTCATGCTAAAGGGAGCGTCGAAGAATTCGCCGTGATTCAACCATCCGAACCAAAGCCATGACCACTTTCCTTAACTTGTTCTATATTTCCGTATTTTCTAATTCTTGTGACAAAACCCAAATTCTTTCTTCTTGAACCTTTAACAACAATCTCTAATCATCAATTCCCTGTGGATCGACCCGTACTTTCAGGCTTGCTACAACGCGCCGTGCACTTGCGGTTTATAAATTTTAAAACGAGACCGAGCTCGCGTGCGCACTATTTCTAAAACCATTTCTTTTCAAAACTATAAAAGCGCGCTGGTAAAGTCGCAACACATATATATCCCAAGCATCCATATGTAATAAACAATTTTGTACTATATAATAATGGCCTATAGGGCATATACATCCAACAATAGCATCCTTGTCTCAGACAAAATGTCCAACATATATTTACGTTGACATAAGAAAAGACCCTCATGTCTGCGTGCTACTTCAATCCCCAAAAAATCTTTAAAATGACCGAGATCCTTTATGCTGAAACAATCATTCAAATATTTCTTAACGAGTTGGCAATTGGAGGAACCATTTCCAGTCAAGATAAGATCGTCCACATAAACAAGGATGGCCATAAACACTGTTCCCTTCTTGTATGTGAAAAGAGAATGATCACAGAAGATTGGAAAAATCCATACCATTGTAATGCTTGCGATAGTTTTGAAAACCATTGCCTGGATGCTTGACGTAAGCCATAAAGAGACTTCCTTAGGCAGCAAACCACCCCTATGTGAAAGGAGAATAACCAGGAGGGAGAAACATGTAGACCTCCTCATCAACATCCCCATGAAAAAATGCATTGTTCATATCTAATTGATGCAATTCCTACTTTCGAGCAGTAGCTATGGCAAGAAGACAGCGGACTGATACCAACTTTGCAACTGGAGCAAATGTCTCATGAAAGTCCACGCCTTCTATCAGTGTGTACCCTTTTGCTACAAGTCGGGCCTTGTATCTTTCAATAGTTCCATCGGCACGATACTTAATCTTGTAGACCCATTTGTATTCAATGGGTTTTCTTCCCAGGAGGAAGTGGCTCCAAAGTCCATGTATGATTAGACTCAAGAGCCTTGATCTGTTGAGACATGGCATTTCTCCAATGAGGATCCCGATGTGCCTGAGAATAAAATTGTGGCACTTCATTGGAAGTGATGGCCGCTAGAAAAGTTCGACGTGAGGAGAAAAAATGGTCATAACTAAAAAAATAAGATAAAGTATGCAATGTACCTGAAGAAGCCGATGAAGTAGTTGTTGGATATAGTGCCCTCAAAGTCAATTATTGGATCACAGGCACGTGATTGCAATGATTGAGGGAGGACCTATGCCGGTATGACAGTCTTACTCAAGATGATAGTATGCTATCTGGTTTATCTTTATCATCGTGTACAGCTTTAGGTGACATTACAGGTCACTATTACACATTGATAGAGCCCTTAGGATTCTTGCTTGACGGCCAGCAGTATGATGGTGATCATATACGTGGGAGCTGGGGTCTATAAGCACATCCTTAAAGTGGTCCCTAGTCATGGGAGTTTCGAGACTGGGCATCGATACTCCATTAGTAGACTAGTGTATACAGTCGAGACCCCGACGAGGGGCGGTGGCCGGTCTCATAAGCCATTGGTGTCAGTTGGTTCACCTAAGATGTATACAGGTGCTCATTGGGTTATGAGTACACCGGACAGGACTCGCCGGGAACATGCTAGTTGGTATTATACCTGACGTCAGATAGCAGTTCCCTGGTGACATGTGTACAGGTAAGTTCATCGACCTGAGATCGTCATTTGTCTCGTGCGAGTTCCCACTGTGCTTTGATTACTACCCTACCACGGCTCAAAGGAGTCGTGCAAATAGGTTTTAGTTGGGTACAGTCCCGAGCCACATGGAGGCAGTGAGCGGATCGGCAGGGGTTTCGTCTCTCCCGGTATTGGGGGTGAGATCGCGATGTATCTAGGAGAGCCATTACATGAAGTCCTTGGCCAAGGCAGGAGATTTACTGGTAGGTATTCCAGTAGTATCTCAGGGTGTTCTGGGCTACACTCCGACACGACTGTTGGGGTAAAAATTTACACTCCGGTTGACCAAGTCAAAATCAAAGTCAACCCCAAGCCAAGTGGGCCCAAGCCCAGACCCAGTGGGCCCATACCCGGGTCGAGCCCGAACATGAAGTGGCCGGCCTCCCCCAATGCCAAGATAAAATTTCGTAATAAACAATTTTGTTGCATTTTATAGGCATAAAGCCAATTTTTTGTAAAACCAATGGCTTATGTGTAAAAAGAAATGGCACATGAGCCATGGGATAGGCAAAATGCCATTTTGTGGAGCCCAAGGGGCTATGTGTAAAGTGTATAGCCTATAAAGGCAAGGATAATGAAATATCCCAACAACTTCTTCTCTCTCCAAAAAAAAAAAAGGTTTCAGATCTGAGATCTTTCTTCCTTTTTCAAGGTTCCAAGACCTTCTCGTTTCTTTTGAATTAAATCAAGAGTTTTACTCTTCCTTTCAAAAAACAAAATAGTTTTTCACCACAAAACCCACAAAGGGGAACTTGGATCTGTCTTTAGATCCCCAAAAAGAGAGATTTTGAGATCTCACATCTATTGATCTTCAAGATCCAGCTAACAGAGGAGGAAGAAGAAGAACCCTTTTCACTAAACCCAAAAAAAACACTCAGGAGTCCAACTCCTCTCTGATTTCTCTTCCGAGAAATTTTTTTTAGGGTAAAAGCCTCTTTTTCTCGCCGGCGCTCAAGCGCAGAGCGCCCGCATGCCGACACGTGGCGCGCTTGCGCTCCAACGCAAGCGCTCGAGCGCAAGTCGCCCCCATGCCGACACATGGCGCTCTTGCGCTCGAGCGCAAGTCACCCCCGTGCCGACACGTGGCGCTCGAGCGCTCCAGCGCAGGCGCTCGAGCACAAGTCGCCCACGTGCCGACACGTGGCGCGTTTGCGCCCAAGCGCTCAGCGTCCGAGCGCAAAGCGCCCACGTGCCGACACGTGGCGCATTACGCTCCAGCAATCTGCGCCTGAGCGCAAAGTGCCCACGTGCCGACACGTGGCACGCTTGCGCCCGAGCGCCCAGCGTCCAAGCGCAAAGCGTCCACGTGCCGACACGTGGCGCGTTGCGCTCCAGCACTCTGCGCTCGAGCGCAAAGCGCCCACGTGTGGACACGTGGCGCTCTTGCACTCAAGCTCCTAAACGTTGGCCCCACGCATCCTTTTGATGTCTTTTTCCCCTTTATTTATATATACATGTATATATATACATATCTATACAAATGTACACATACACATACTCCGCGACACTTTCCCCCTCAAAAAAAAATTTTGGGCCGGGGCGCTGCCCCGAAACCCGCAAGGGGGCTGCTAGCCCCCTTGACCCCCAGCCCGCTATCCGGGTAGCGGGACCCCTGTAAAAACTCTGCGTGGCTCCCGATATATCCAAAACCCCCTTTTAAAACAAAACACACGCACACCGCACATTGAGTTCGCATGACCAGT
Organism: Agapanthus africanus; assembly: GCA_030015575.1. Classification (NCBI taxonomy): domain Eukaryota; kingdom Viridiplantae; phylum Streptophyta; class Magnoliopsida; order Asparagales; family Amaryllidaceae; genus Agapanthus; species Agapanthus africanus. Next base: position 106,252 of record JASDDO010000145.1, on the reverse strand, counting down.
TTAACCCGTTAATCGGAGGTTCCCTCGCCCCAAAGGCGAGGGGTAATTAACGGCAGCTTAGTCCGTGGCTGCCGGAGATTCGGATCCCCACAATCATTAAACCCCAGCCTACCCTAGGCAGGGGGAATCTGTAGTACGCCTGACAAGCGTGTGCTTATACCCATCTCAATGGGGTGACGAAAAACACCCTACAACGACTTGTACCGCTTTTGGGGTGTTAGTGTATATGCCCTAGAGTACTGTATCATACTAGTTTGTATATTACTTAATGGAAGCTTGGGATATTCACAGTTGTATAGACAATCTTGCTCAAAATAGTAGTATGCTACTTGGTTTGTTTCTACTTTAATGTGTACATGTGTTTCTTTTAGTATATCACCTATACACATTAGTGGAGCCCTTAGGATCTTTGCTTGATTACCAGCGTTGTGATGGCAGTCATACTCTTGGGGGCTAGGTAATCCACAAGCACATACATATGCAGGTCCCTAGTCGTTGGACTATCGAGACAGGGCATCGATACTCCGGAGTAGACTAGCGTATGCGCTTCTCATCCCAGCATGGGAGACGGTCTGTCCCACAGCCGTCAGTACGTCGTACTTGAGATAGTATGCGGGTGCTCATTAGGTTACGAGTACACTGGATAGGACTCGTCGGGAACTGTTGGTTGGTACTATACATATCGTCAGTTATCAGTTCCCAGGGGATATGAGTACAGCTTAGTCCGCTGACTTGACACTGTCACTTCGTCTCGAGTGTGTTCCCACTGTACTTTGATTACTACCCTACCATGGCTCAAAGAAGTCGTGCAAACAGGTAATAGTTGGGTGCAGTCCCGAAGCACTTGGAGGCAGTGACGGTTAGACAGGATTCGTCTCTCCCGGTATTGGGGGTTGATATCGCGTTGTGTCTAGGAGAGCCATTACACAAAGTCCCTGGCCAGGGCAAGTGAGATAAACTGGTAGATTTCCAGTGTTATCTCAAGGTGTTCTGGGATACACTCCGACATGACTTGTACCGCTATTAGGGGACTGACGTTTACCGCCCCCTAGGCCCGCCATGCGATATTCTCAGACGAACAGACCAGACTGTACAGAGATTGTCACATACAGGCTCAGTAGGAGTTCGGATGGGTTCACCTCGTCTTCTCATCGGCATCTACCTGGGGACCGTTATGTACAGCTAGTGCCGCTTGCGGTCTGTGGTTAAACCCACTGCCAGCGTAATGTCGAGTCTTTAGAGTCCCACACAGAGGGTTATTCGCCTTTGGGCAAAATAGAGTAGAGGTCGCATGGTTTTGCGACGGGGTTCGTTCATATCCGCGCACTTGTGCACGTTTGGTGTCCGGACAGTCATTACTAGCGGGCTCTAGTTTGAGCTAGATCCTACTATATATTTTGGTGTTAGTTTTATCTCTTTGTATTCGTGTTCCTCGGAACAGGAATGCGGGTGTGTATGCACAGTTGTTTGAGGCGGAGGAAGAGGATTTTCATTAGGGTTTTGGAACGGGTGTGTATGCACAGTTGACAGTTGTCTTTTTCCAAACCCTAATGAATATGTGAAATATCAATTAATAATATTAATTAAATGAAATTGGGTTATGGTTAGGGTTGTTGACTTGTTGACCAAGGTTGAATTGTTGACCAAGGTTAAAACATTGACCATCATCATTTCACTCCAAAGATGCTCTTTGATCTTTGCAAAAACATTTAATGTGAAATGATAATGGTCTTATCAAACCAACCATCACTTTTTTCATTTTGATTAATATTGTTAATTAGATTAATTCACATATATTGGTTATGGTTGTAAAACTATTATCATTCTCTCATATTCATTCTCTTTCATCCTTTCTTCTTCCTCTTCCTCTAGCTCAAGGAAAATTCATCTTATGTGTTGAGAAACATTTTCTTGGAGATAAAACACCGAAGCCACTCTCTACTCATCCTAAGGTTGAAGGTCTAGCAAGCCGGACACTTTAGTTTTCTCAAGTTCGAGGAAAAAGCTCAAGGTAGAGACCCTCAGGTGGATCCATCTTCGGCAAGAGAAGGCGACGAGGAGAGAACCATCCGACCACCACAAGGAGTCCAAGAGAAGGAGTTCAAGTTAAGGTATAACCCCATAACCGAGTAGGTAAAGCACTTGTTAGTTGCTTGTGTGTTGTTTAGCAAAGATCCGGGTTTTCTAATCCATGTTATCATGACCCGAAAAATCGTTTTTCATCATTTCCGCAAGCCCGAAAGAACCGGGAGAGGTAACGTGAACTTACAGTGGTATCAGAGCCTAGCTAAACACACCCTAGCATGTTAGCAAAGTATCTAGAATTTCGATCGGAAAAAAAAAACCGCAAAACACCCCGAAAAATTCAAGTTTCTGCCGATTTTTATTTCTGCTCAAAAAATAATAAATCATGTACTAAAAATCGGCTCAGGCTTTTTAAAGAACAGGCAAGAAAAACGATCCAGTGAGTCGACCAACTTACCGCGGATCCGCGGCATAAGCTTGCTCCTGCCGCGGATCCGCGGCCGAGTTGACTCGACCGTGGATCGTTTCTCCTGCAGTGTTGTTGTGCTGGTGTTTTGTGATTTTTAGGATGGTTTGTTTCTGCCCAGAATTTCCAGAGAACAAATTTGTTTTTCGGGTGGTTACAAACCCGTATTTTGATCGATTTTCTGTAGACTTTGGCTAATGGGTTGTATCTGTATTGTTATATATGTATTGAACGTCTGCTAATCGCTATACGTCGATTAGTGGGGGTTATACATATCTGTGATCTGTAATGTTGATGGTATGTGTATATGAATTCGTTGGATTGTCGCGGATGAATAGCCGGGGGGTTGTGAGATGAGAGTTTTCTTTATCTTTCAATTCATGTAATATGTAAATTGATGTAATATTATTTATATGGCCACACAACCAGGATGGGGTTGTAGCCGTCATTGTATAACTTCTTTTACTATTTTTGCTCCTAGGATAGACCCAAGGTGGGGTGCACAAACTACCGGGTATCTCGAAGTGCCGAGTGGCCTACTCACGTCGTTGAGGGAGGTTGCTTCGCTTCGGGTACTTGGCGGGTAGTTTGCCGCACCCGTAGGGGTCTAGGGTGGGGTATTGGCTATTCATCGCGACCGTGTAATCCGCTTTTCGTTACAGGCTTGAACGGAATGCGGATTCCTAGTATATCCAATGTATTCATCTGTGATCTGGAATGGCTATCATTGCATCTGACGAATGTATATATCTATATGTAGATATCTATTTAGGCGTTGCTTATGTTTTGCATCCGCACTAGTCCAGCCCCCGCTCTGTCGTTAGTTAAGTAACCTAAAGGGTGATGACGGGATCCCGTGGCGAATGCGGATGGCATAAGCGTACGTCATATTTTCGTTGTTTTCTGCAATGGTAGGATTAAATGATGGGATGCATTAAATTAATGCAAGAAAATAAACCAAAGTAGAGTCGTTGGAACACTTTCAAAACCACTCGGTTTCTTTTCAAAAACAACTTTTAAACGCGGAGCTTAAGCCACTCCTTTTAAAAGCTATCTCGTTCCATCGATTATATCAAGTTCACTACGTTCACGGTTTCGCCAAAACCATTCGTAGCCCTCCGTCGTTTCATATGGATAGTTAATAGTATTCAAGCTATGTTTGTTGGCCAAAGTCAAGGCATAGTGATTGGTAGCTACTGGGTATTCATGTGCAGCATAGATAGATGTGTTAGTTTGGGACAGTCGTACTTCCTTGTTGGCCAAAGTCAAGGGTAGGTACGGGTGGGTTCAAATTAATCTGGAGAATGACGGGTAGATCTTGACATGTGACTTATGATTTGTTGGCCAAAGTCAAGGTCATAAGAGCATGGGGCAAAAATCACATCGGGAGTTTCAAAAGAAACAGAAACTTACTAGCGCTGCATACCATTTGGAGTGTGATGATTCTGGTAGGATTCCTTCAGTTTTGTCACGCGATGATATTTGGATCCCGATCCTACTGTGAGTATATGCTACTCCTCAGGAAATTTCTCACTTAACGATCAATGCTATAAACCTAGTAGGTGTCTAGAAAGGTGTTAGCAGGGCTACGCCCCCAGGAAAAAGAGGTTATTTAATTAAGGAACTTCGCGAAAGCGTTGGAAAACCTCCCTCGAAGTACCAACACTGGCCTGGCTGAACGGTTAAGCAAGTATTGTACGGTGAGATTGATCCCGACTAATTCTTCCTTTTTGGTTTGAGGAGGGATTCGAGAGACAGTGGGAGTCATCCTGTTTAGACAAATTAAAAACCACTCTAAACTTGCAAGAGCATCATGCTAAAGTGTTTCTTCTCTCTCTCCTAATTGCAGCGACCAAGTATCATGACCGGACTTAAGTTACTACTAGATAAAAACATACTGACAGGGTTAAACCACAAAGATTGGCTCAGGAATGTCAAAATGGCAATCACTTATGACAAGTTGGGGTATCTCCTTACCACCAAAGATCCCCCTGTCCCAGGTCCCAAAACCAGCGTCACGGATAAGGAAATCCGTAAGACCTGGGAAATCGACTGCGTGAAGGCCAAGTGCCTCATGCTTGCCTCTATGGACAATGAACACCAGAGGAGGCATGAGAATATGGAGCTTGAATCCATATTTCTCCATACAAAAGAACTGTATGGAGAGCAATCCCGTATCGCCAGATACGAAGTCTCGGAAAAGCTGTTTTCGGCGAGATTGGCCGTCGGATCATCGGTAGCGGAACACGTGCTTAAGATGATTGGCTTCATTGAGGAGCTCACGGACCTTGGGACCACGTTAGAGAACGAGCTCTACACGGACTTGATTCTCCAGTCCCTTCCTTCCACTTACACCCAGTTTATCCTGAACTTCAACTTGCAAGAAAAAGAAGTTGAACTTTCAGAACTCCTCAACATGCTGAGGAGTGCAGAGGGCACCCTACAGAAAGGTGGGGAAACATCCACTTTGTTTGTAGGAGGATCTTCCTCATCTAGGTCTAAGGCGAAAGCCAAGGGAAAGAAGAAGAAAACCCCCACCAAACCAAGGGGCGGTGTTAGTAAAGTGGATACGAAGGGAAAGGCAAAGGCAACAAATGTAGCGGGAAAGCTTATGGGAAAGGAAGAATGCTTTTACTGTCATAAGATTGGACACTGGAAAAAGGATTGCAGGGCTTGGAAGGCCAGAAATCAGGATCTGAAGCAAGTTGCGGCTTCAGCTTCAGGTGTGTATGTTATTGAAAACTGTCTATCAATAAACTCTACTTCCTGGGTATTGGATACCGGATCAGGATCTCATATCTGTAATTCTTTGCAGGCACTGAGAAAGTGTGGGGTTTTGAAGGCAGGTGATTGTTATAGATTCTGCGTGTTCAAGTTTTAGTTAAATACCGCAATCAAGACGGTTTCGCTTGTAGCTAGCCGGTTGAGTACGGGTCGTCCGCAGGGAGATGGGAATCTTTTTCTATGTGCTTTAACGAGTTAAGTCCAGTTTTTCAGATTTTGTTGTGATTAATTAAGCGGTAAATTGATATGTAAAGAGAGCTTGTTAGGGTTAGTTTGAGTTAGGAGTCTCCCACATCTTTCGTTGCCCCTCTTAATATCGGTGTTACGGTAATTGGCAACAACGGGGATTAGTACGACTAGGAAGGAACTTGCGAGTATAAGCTAGGCTTTCCAACGCATAAGTTCTTCCTTTTGGTGCTTGTCCGTCCGTTCTTGGCTCTTAGCCATAACCTCCGGTTAATTCAACCACAACCGGTCTCACTATGGAATCACCGCTATCATGTAGGATAGGGTGCCGTAAGGAGCGGATTGTGGTTCAATTAACGGGAGTCGAATTAAGCTGTTGGGCAAGGAAAGAGTGAGAGAGATTTCCTTCTCTCAAACTTCCCTTATCCTACCCTAACAAGTATGAAACTACTCACACATCATGATACGGAAAAGTAAAACAAAACAAAAGAGGAAGATAGAAAGAAAGAGATTATAAGATAACAACTAGCTATTTGCGACCTCACCTTGGCAAGGATCAAGCGTAAGCATCATGGTTGTGTTAAGGATAAAGAAAAAGAGAGAGGAAAGAAACAACAAGAAATAACAACAACTAGTTAACAAATTAAAATTACAACAATTATAGAAAGAGCAAGACAAGCATGATAATAAAATGATCTTCTTTATTCACCATTCTTCACTCACCAAGCTCATTACAAGTTTTAATGGAGAAGAGATGAGAAGAGGAAGAAGAAAACAACTAAAACCTAGAAAATGAGAATACAAGATTATGGACCCTTTCCTTCACAAAGTTCTGGGCTATTTATAGGCTAAAAAATGAAAACCTAGGGCAACCACCAGAACCCAAATGAAATGACAGTTCTACCCCTGAAAACTCTCTGTCTGCCGCCACCATAAGGCCGCGGATCCGCGGCCTAAGCATGCTTAGGCCGCGGATCCGCGGCCTAATAGAGGAGTTGGCTCCCCAATTTTCTTATGCTTCCCTGGTTTGATGTCCCCTTTATTCTGGTATATGTATTTTCTGGAAATTTCTTCACAATTTTTCCAGAATTTCTGTTGACCAAAAGGGTGATTGGATGTGTTGTCTTTTGTCATGATTTTCTTGAGCTCCGCGTAGATTTCTTGGATCTTGTGCTGCCATTGAGCCTTGTGCATGAAAACGACATTGATTTGCCATTTTGTCTTCCTAAACTGGTATCTGGCAACATACGGATGAAGAGCGGAGACCGTGTTTTCTCAGTGGTTGGCAGAAACCCGGATTTTGTCGTGTTTTCCATGAATTTCACCGTTTTTAGAACCGAGAACCTGTATCCTGCAATTGACTAGCAAACACGGCTCAAGAGTATCTACCGATATGCAATGTGACAAAAATTGGGCGGTATGAAAATGCAAAAATCTGATATGAACAAATACCCCCAAACTAATCATTTGCTCGTCCCGAGCAAAGCCAACTTATTCACAAAAAATTTCCTAACCTCACTTTCGCAGGGAACGCGATTGCACTGAGCATGTGCAACAAGCCGTTAAACCTCTAGGTGTCCCTAGTAGGAGGAGTGTTGTCTCCTGAGGGTTTTCAGCGGATACTACCCACAAAATCCGGTTAAGTTGGTTTTGTAAAATAACTAAGATTCAAACCCTAAAGTTTTGTTTCAGAAAATAACAATTCTATAATCTTAAGCCTAGACTATCGAACCTTTATTTTTCACACCTCGCTTCTTATTTAACTACAGATTTTATATGTCTTTACGTGCAGTGCAAATAGTGTCGTTAAGTTCCCGAAAGGTCGAATAAAGTCATCATGTCGCACAATAAAGCCCAGATAACAATTTTAAAAGGATCACATAAGTTTTATAAAGAGTTAAGCATTTTTCAAGTTTCGTTTTCCAGTAAGGTTTCAACTTCAGAATTTCTATCCTCCTTAACAAGAAACTAAGTCGTATTTTTCACTCCACCTTTTTCTTGTTTTCATTTCATACACACCTCTGTGAACGTGCAATAGTCTTTATCATAAAACCTTCATATCTCCGTTAAATTTTTTTATAAAAGCCTGTCTTTTATCAAGATTATTCTCACACAAAGAACCGTTAGGAATTTTAACTCGGAGAGAACACTTGCTTGACTTTGTTTTAATCTGGACTTTCTAGGCTTCTTAGCGAGCTTTGGGCCAATGCACCCAAACCAGTTGATTTTAGGGCATTAGGTGTAGAAACACCCCAGCGGACTTAATTACTCAAGTTACCTAGGTCCAAAAACAAAAGACAGTTTGGCGTGAAAATCAGATGATTTAATACGAACGGAGACATAACCGGCAGTTCAATTATTTTTTTGGATAAAAGACGTGTTTAGTGGGTTCGGTGTTAATCATTCCAATCAAGTTTCAGATGGGTTATTTTTCAGACTTAGTTCCAATTATGGCATCAATAATATTCCTTCATATTCGCTTTACTTCATAAACTATTCTTGACATTACTTATTTCAGAACAAACCTATTTGATCCTCAGAAAATCATTTATCTGTTTAAAAGTTTTTAAACATAAAAGACTTGTCATCTAATTCCCAAAAACTCACGACACGTGTAGTGTGATGTAAAGACGTATATCAGCTATAGTTAACTTCAAAGGAGAGTTATCTTTCAGGTTTTCAAAATCTAAACATAAGATTTAGTTATTCCTATCTTTTCAAACAAAAACCGTCGAAATGTTGAATCAAAGTTTTTCCACTAGCTAACTTGACAGAAAAGTTTTTATATTTTTAGAAAATTTTCAGATTTTTATGGATTTTATGGATTTTAATATGCAGATGCAAAATATACATATGAATGCGAAGGTAAGAAATGCGTACCGAGCGTACCCCCAAACTTAAACTGGACAGTGTCCTCGCTGTCATTGCATGAAGAGATTATTTGAAGGGTTAAAAATGTCGGTTAGTGATACACAAATTTTTATTTGGTTTTGTTTTTAAAGAAAAGAAAAAGAATATACACAAATATATACAAAATGGTTTGTACATACCCCCAAACTTATTTGGAACAGTGTCCACTGTTCTTGGCTGGATAACCGAAGTTTGGAGGTAGGCAGAGGAAGATTAGGCAGGGTAAACCGGCTCCTGTAAGAACAGGAGCTCCTCTGTTGGTTCGGCGCTAAGGTACGGTTTTAGTCGGTGTCCGTTCACTTTGAAAAATGAACCGTCCTTTGGATTTTCCAAATCCACAGCGCCCTGCGGATACACATTCCGCACAAAATACGGCCCTTTCCAGCGAGATCTGAGCTTTCCAGGATGGAAGTGAAGTCTGGTGTCGTAAAGCAGTACCTGTTGACCAGGTACGAAAGTTTTGCGCAAAAGGTGTTTATCGTGAAACACCTTCGTTCGGTTCTTAACGACAACCGCGTTATCGTAAGCCTCATCCCTAAGCTCGCTTAATTCGTTCAACTGCAGCTTCCGATGGCTGCCCGCATCTTCGAGAGACAGATTCAGCTCCTTTATCGCCCAAAATGCGCGATGCTCTATTTCGACAGGTAGGTGGCAGGCTTTTCCGTACACAAGCCGATAGGGAGACATGCCAAGGTCGGTCTTATAAGCAGTGCGAAATGCCCAAAGGGCATCAGTGAGTTTCAGCGACCAATCCTTACGGTTCTTGAAAACCGTCTTCTCCAGTATCTGCTTGATTTGCCGATTTGAAACTTCGGCCTGCCCGCAGGTTTGGGGGTGGTAGGGCGTAGAGAGCTTATGATTAATGGAGTATTTCCGCATCAAGGCTTCGAAAGTTTTGTTGCAGAAATGACTTCCATTGTCGCTAATGATCGCTCGAGAGTGCCCAAAACGGGAGAAAATGTTTTCTTTAAGGAACCTAACGACAACCTTGTTGTCGTTAGTCCGGCTGGGCACAGCCTCGACCCATTTAGAGACGTAATCAACAGCGAGAAGGATGTACAAGTTCCCGAAAGAGCTGGGAAACGGCCCCATGAAATCTATCCCCCAAACATCGAAAATCTCCACAACCAAGATCGGTTGGAGCGGCATCTCGTTCCTCCGGGATATCCGGCCCATGTGTTGGCACCGGGAGCAAGTCTTGCAATAGTCATGAGCGTCTTTGAAAAGTTGTGGCCAGTAGAAACCACATTGCAAGATCTTCTCAGCTGTATTTCTGGGCCCAAAATGCCCGCCACACGCTTGATCGTGGCAAAATGACAGCACACTCTTGAATTCCTCGTCAGGGACACACCGACGAATAATCTGGTCGGGACAGTACTTGAACAGATAGGGTTCGTCCCAGTAAAAGTGTTTTACTTGGGATAAGAAGCGAAGTCTGTCCTGACTTGACCATTCAGTCGGTAGTAATTCTGTGGCCAAATAGTTCACAATATCTCCGAACCAGGGTTCGCAAGATACTGTCAAGAGTTATTCATCCGGGAAAACGTCGTTGATCGGAATTGGAAGCGAAGGCGAAGAAGGAAGTCGTGAGAGATGGTCGGCAACTACGTTTTCACATCCTCGTTTTTCCTTAATGACAAGGTCAAACTCTTGAAGCAAGAGGATCCAACGTATTAACCGAGATTTTTCATCTTTCTTCGCAAAAAGATGGCGCAGAGCAGAATGGTCCGTGTAGACAATGACTGGAGAGCCGATGAGGTAGGGCCTGAACTTTTCTAAAGCAAATACAACAGCTAAGAATTCCTTCTCAGTTGTTGTATAATTGAGTTAGGCGTCGTTCAGGGTTCGGCTCGCATAATAGATTACGTGCGGCATCTTGTTGATGTGTTGTCCAAGGACAGCACCGATGGCAAAGTCGGATGCATCGCACATAATCTCAAATGGGTGTGTCCAGTCAGGTGAGGAAAGAACGGGAGCAGAAGTGAGTGAGCGTTTCAATGACTCGAAGGCAGTCACACAGCTCGAGTTGAAGTCGAATGGCGTGTCCTTGGCCAGCAAAAGAGTCAAGGGCCTAGCAATCTTGCTAAAGTCCTTGATGAACCGTCTATAGAAACCGGCATGGCCAAGGAAGGCTCGGATATCTCTGACGCATCGGGGAGGAGGCAGATTGGAAATGACCTCAATCTTTGCTTTGTCAACCTCTATGCCATTTTGCGAGATGATATGTCCTAAGACAATACCTTCGCGCACCATGAAGTGGCATTTCTCCCAGTTCAAAGTGAGATTCTTGTCCTTACATCGGGTAAGGACAGCGTCAAGATGCAGCAAACACTCGTTGAAGGAGTCGCCGAAGATGGAGAAGTCATCCATGAAAATCTCCAGAAATTTTTCCACCATGTCTGAGAAGATTCCCATCATACACCGCTGGAAGGTAGCGGGCGCATTGCATAACCCAAAGGGCATGCGTCGATATGCGAACGTGCCGAAAGGACAAGTGAAAGTGGTCTTGTCCTGGTCTTTTTCGGCGATGGGAATTTGATTATAGCCGCAAGAAAGCAGTAATACTCGTGTCCGGCCAATCGTTCAAGCATCTGGTCAATGAAAGGTAGCGGAAAGTGGTCTTTCCGCGTTGCGGCGTTGAGTTTTCTGTAATCAATGCAAACTCGCCACCCAGTTTGGGTGCGAGTAGGGATTAACTCGTTCGCCTCGTTGGTTATGACCGTGATGCCCGACTTCTTGGGGACAACATGAATAGGGCTAACCCACTGGCTATCAGAGATAGGGTAAATGATACCACTATCTAGACATTTTACGATCTCCTTCTTCACAGCCTCTTTCATGACTGGATTGAGAGGTCTTTGTGGATCCCGGGCTGGTTTGGCATCATCCATCAGATGAATGTGATGCTCAACGATCAGGGGACTAATCCCCTTGATGTCCGCCATGGACCAGCCAAAAGCTTGCCTGTTGTTGTGCAAGACCGCGAGAAGGGCTTTCTCTTGATCTGGAGCTAGAGAAGCCGAAATGATGACAGGGAGGGTCTCGTTCTCACCTAAGTAAGCATACTTAAGGTGAGACGGCAAAGGCTTGAGTTCGAGCATTAGAGGTGAATCGATGGAAGGCAAGATTGGTGCAAAGGTCTCGAACTCAAAGGACTCCAGCAAAGGTTCAAAACGAGTGTAGGCAACCGAGTTGGATGGTTCAGGTAACTCATCCGGAAAGTCGAAGGATTCAAACTCGGGTTGTGCGCGGCTAAGATCGTTCGAGAACGTGAAACACTCGTAGTCGTTGTCGGGCGCAGAAACAGCAGCAGGTTCGAAGAGAAACGCACTAGTGGCGTCAAGATTATCGTGATCAAACAGAAACTCCTCGAATTCACACTCTTCTGGGGTGATCTCCTGGATCGAGCAGACGTCCAGTATATGAGCATTAGGTTCGGCGGGCTGATTCCCCAACCTAAAAATGTTGAGTTCAATCGTCATATTTCCAAAAGAGAGGTTCATCGAACCATTGCGACAATTGATCACAGCATTTGAGGTTGCGAGAAATGGGCGACCGAGTATCACCGGAATTTGATTCCAGGGGTTAGCTACAGGCTGTGTGTCTAATACAATGAAGTCAACGGGGAATATGAAGTCCCCGACTTTGATTAACACATCCTCTAGCTCACCCCTAGGATGGGTGATCGATCGGTCGGCCATTTGGAGAGTGCAGTGTGTGGGTTTCAGCTCTCCGACGCCTAATTGCTCGTATACTGAATACGGAAGCAGGTTAACACTGGCACCAAGATCTAATAGTGCGCGGTTGATGTTCTTATCCCCAATAGTAATTGAAATCGTAGGACAGCCAGGGTCCTTCCGTTTTTGTGGTAAAGATTGGGTAAGGGCATCACTCACAGCACTAACCAAGAAAACTTTCTTGGGTACCTGAGACTTCCTCTTTTTCGTGCACAAGTCCTTTAAGATTTTCGCGTAGGACGGGACTTGTTGGACAGCATCTAAAAGAGGAATGTTAATGTTAACCTGCTTAAATAACTCCAGAATCTTCTCCATTTGAGGATTTTATTTATTAGACCTCAACCGGTTTGGAAATGGAACATTTTGAAAATTGGTTGAGTCTAATGCTGGAGGAGGAGATTGTGGAGTTGGAATGGATCCCAGAATAGGTGTCTTCATGGAGTGAGAAGTGGGTCCGTTCAGAGCAGAAGAAGAGGGAGGGGAGCCTTGTGAAGAACGGAGAATAGGCTCAGAAGACGAAGAAGAAGAAGAAGAAGCGGCCGGGGTGTTATCGTTGATCCGTTTGCCAATGTTGTTTTGTAGCATCCTTCCCGATCTCAGTGTGGTCACGGCACTCACATTATGGTTCTGTTGTTCAAGAGCAACATGTGCATTATGTGGGTGACCGGGATTTGGGAGTGGTTGGGACAGGAGCTTCCCCTTTTCTCGCTCGCTTAAGGCCGCGTTCAGCTGTGCAATCTGGGCCTCGATGGTCTTGATGCTTTGCCCGTGTGGGGCAGTGTGTTGCACTAAGGATTGAATGGAAGACTGGATGTTGGCGGTGGATTGAGTCGATTGTTTAACGAACGCCTCCAGACTTCGCTCGAGCGAGAAAACCTTATCGTTGTTTGACGGAACAAAGTTGTTTGGTGGAAAAGAATTGTTGGGTGCAAAGTTGTTCGTCTGATTCTGAAAAGGTTGGGGTTGGAAAGGCTGCTGATATTGATGTTGAGTTTGTTGTTGCACTTGTTGTTGCGGTGGAGGGGCCCTTTGGAAATTGTTGCCTTGGAATTGATTCTGATTCTGATTCCAGGCGAAATTGGGGTGGTTCCTCCAACCGGGATTGTAGGTGGAAGAGTATGGATCATTCCTCGGTCTTTGCTGGAAGGCAGCATTAACCTGATCCTGTCCTTGCGAGGGTGGATTGTAAGGACACTCTTCGGTCAAGTGAGAAGGATCGGAACAACAAGCGCAGATGGTACGAAGGGGAAGAACAGGGGCAGGAGCAGGAGCAGAAAATTTGCTCTCTATCGCTTCAAGATTTCTTGTTATTGCAGCCATTTCAGCTTTCATCGCAATAGAGACATCAAGTTGGTGGATTCCTACCCTAGACTGACCGGTAGAAGTGGAGGTAGAAGAAGAAGTCGGTCTGGTGCTCTCCCATTGTAGCGTTTGCTCCGCAAGGTCGTCAAAGAACTGCCACGCTTCCTCGTCAGATTTCGATAGGAAGTGGCCCTGACAGATGGTTTCCAACAACTGCTTCGTTGCTGGGTTCAGGCCCTCGTATAAGGTTTGGCAAAGTTGCCATTTCTCTATACCGTGGTGAGGACACTGAACAAGAAGGTCTTTGTACCGGTCAAAGCACTTCCAGAAGGGTTCAGAAAGAAGCTGAGAGAATTGGTTGATTTCATTTCGAATCCTTGCGGTTTTATGATTCGGATAAAACTTTTTGAGAAACGCTTTAACAAACTCGTCCCAGCTGGTTATGGAGTGGGAAGCGGTGCTATACAGCCATTTTTCAGCAAGGTCGCATAAAGTGAACGGAATGACCCGTGGGCGTATAGCATCGTCCGACAGCTGGGTGGTTTTCATCATGGCACAGACGTTTTGAAATTTATTGATGAAGATATAGGCATCTTCAGATTCAAGCCTATGAAATCGTGGAAGCATGTTGATGAAGTGAGGCTTAATTTTAAAATTATCCCCATTGGCCGGTGGAAGAGAAAGGCAGGTGGGGAGTGCAGAACGGGTGGGATAGAAACGATCCTGGAGCGCAATTCGCGGCGGCGCTACAACAGGCGGGTGTGGTGGGTTATTGGTCTCCGTAGGAGGTGGAGCCAATCCAGGGGTGGTCAAAGAGATGTTCGGATTAAATCCTGACATCGCGGAAGAAGAGGTCGGTGAAAGTGAAGGTGAAGGCGAAGATGTATGAACAGAATTCCGGTCAACGTCGGAGTTGGCCGGCAAAGGAAGGGGTGAAAGAGGAGTGGACGGAGTATCGACGTCTGAGTCGATCGCGTAGTCGATAGCGACTAACGTAACGCGGACTAGACGGACGCTAGTGTCCCGAGTCCAAACGGACATACACTAAACGAGTTTAGTATAGTCAAAGCGGAGAAGGTGAGGGTAAGAAAACGTCAATGGAGAAAGGCGATGGGTGGTGGGTGAAAAATGGATTTTGGCGACAAAGGGCAAGTTTTTATAAAAGTTTTTGATTTTTTCTTTTTTTTTTTTTAGAAAGAGCTTTACAGAAATATGTACGGACTTACGGCTTTAAGCAATCACAAACAAGATATGCACAATCACACCTAGATCTAGGGTCACCTAGGTCTGCTAGACCTGCTCCAGAACTTGATTGTCGAAGCAAAACTGTATCGAGAAACGGGCTTAAAAATACACTGATTACGAGGCCAGGTAAGTGCAGAGATAAGGGGAGGTTTTCCAACGCTTTCGCGAAGTTCCTTAATTAAATAACCCTTTCTCTTTTGGCGGTTGGGCCGTTAACACTAGACACCCCGTAAACAATATACCGTTAAGCGAGGTTCTAAACACGGTTTAACTTCTCCTAATGAGCGCGAAGTCCTTAGGGCTGAAGTCTAGTATTTTTTAATTTACAATGGACAATGCATATGCTTTTGTGATTTTTGGGGTCCTGGGAAGGGTGATGAAATCCCCACCCAATCTGAATTGGTTTCAAGCCCCTTAAGTCCGTATTAAAGAAATGCAAAGCAGTAACAAATCAACTGCAAACAATTTTATTTTTAGCGTGGCGCAAAGAATCCTGCACAAGAACAGTTTATTGGAAGGGGGAGAAGAGTTTGCGCAAAGAAATCTGCAGAAAACACAATTTATTGGAGTCCAGAGGAGTGGGAGAGAAAAGAGAGACTTACAGAGAGATTTTGGCAGCCCAAAGGCACCAAGTGGCCGCGGATCCGCGGCCTAAGCCCTCTTTTGCCGCGGTTCCGCGGCAGGAACAGGGACTTGGGCTTCTGGGTTTCTGGTGTGAGCTCCTATGTTTGTCCTCTGCTTGTATGGATCTTCTGAATTTTTATTTGCTCACTGTACCTGCTCCAGATCTTGACAGTAGACCGTTTGCTTCGTTTCAATCCGTCGCGGTGTAGCCGCGAGATGTGGGTCTATCTTCCCACGTCTTTGGCACTGTACTTGAACTCCGTATTATCCGACATCTTTGGCGCCGATCTTGAACTTCGTATTTTCCTGCACACTTGCACAAAAGCTAATCAAAAATAACAAGATGATTTTTTTACAAAGTATTTTTTTTCGGTTATATTCACAAGTTAACCCGAAATTACACAAGGAAATAAACTACCGTCTCCCCGGCAACGGCGCCATTTGATTGTTATAGATTCTGCGTGTTCAAGTTTTAGTTAAATACCGCAATCAAGACGGTTTCACTTGTAGCTAGCCGGTTGAGTACGAGTCGTCCGCAGGGAGATGGGAATCTTTTTCTATGTGCTTTAACGAGTTAAGTCCAGTTTTTCAGATTTTGTTGTGATTAATTAAGCGGTAAATTGATATGTAAAGAGAGCTTGTTAGGGTTAGGATTAGGTTAGTTTGAGTTAGGAGTCTCCCACATCTTTCGTTGCCCCTCTTAATATCGGTGTTACGGTAATTGGCAACAACGGGGATTAGCACGACTAGGAAGGAACTTGCGAGTATAAGCTAGGCTTTCCAACGCATAAGTTCTTCCTTTTGGTGCTTGTCCGTCCATTCTTAGCTCTTAGCCATAACCTCCGGTTAATTCAACCACAACCGGTCTCACTACGGAATCACCGCTATCATGTAGGATAGGGTGCCGTAAGGAGCGGATTGTGGTTCAATTAACGGGAGTCGAATTAAGCTGTTGGGCAAGGAAAGAGTGAGAGAGATTTCCTTCTCTCAAACTTCCCTTACCCTACCCTAACAAGTATGAAACTACTCACACATCATGATACGGAAAAGTAAAACAAAACAAAAGAGGAAGATAGAAAGAAAGAGATTATAAGATAACAACTAGCTATTTGCGACCTCACCTTGGCAAGGATCAAGCGTAAGCATCATGGTTGTGTTAAGGATAAAGAAAAAGAGAGAGGAAAGAAACAACAAGAAATAACAACAACTAGTTAACAAATTAAAATTACAACAATTATAGAAAGAGCAAGACAAGCATGATAATAAAATGATCTTCTTTATTCACCATTCTTCACTCACCAAGCTCATTACAAGTTTTAATGGAGAAGAGATAAGAAGAGGAAGAAGAAAACAACTAAAACCTAGAAAATGAGAATACAAGATTATGGACCCTTTCCTTCACAAAGTTCTGGGCTATTTATAGGCTGAAAAATGAAAACCTAGGGCAACCACCAGAACCCAAATGAAAAGACAATTCTATCCCTGAAAACTCTCTGTCTGCCGCCACCATAAGGCCGCGGATCCGCGGCCTAAGCATGCTTAGGCCGCGGATCCGCGGCCTAATAGAGGAGTTGGTTCCCCAATTTTCTTGTGCTTCCCTGGTTTGATGTCCCCTTTATTCTGGTATATGTATTTTCTGGAAATTTCTTCACAATTTTTCCAGAATTTCTGTTGACCAAAAGGGTGATTGGATGTGTTGTCTTTTGTCATGATTTTCTTGAGCTCCGTGTAGATTTCTTGGATCTTGTGCTGCCATTGAGCCTTGTGCATGAAAACGACATTGATTTGCCATTTTGTCTTCCTAAACTGGTATCTGGCAACATACGGATGAAGAGCGGAGACCGTGTTTTCTCAGTGGTTGGCAGGAACCCGGATTTTGTCGTGTTTTCCATGAATTTCACCGTTTTTAGAACCGAGAACCTGTATCCTGCAATTGACTAGCAAACACGGCTCAAGAGTATCACCGATATGCAATGTGACAAAAATTGGGCGGTATGAAAATGCAAAAATCTGATATGAACAGCAGGTGATATGGCCCTCAGAGTTGCAAACAGAGCTGGCATGGATGCTGAGTCCGTGGGGGACTATCACCTGGGAATGTCAGATGGACATGTTTTGGTTTTGCGTGATTGTTATTTTGTACTCAATGCAACCTGTAATATCATATCTGTATCTTTATTATCTAAAGAAGATTATGAATTTGCATTTGTAAGTAATGTTGTGAACATTCACCTTAATCAAGTTTTGATTGGGTCAGGTACATTAAGCAATGGTATATTAAACCAACCACAGATTTTCAATGTCCAGAATACACACAAAAGAAAGTCTCCGGAAACAAATCATGCTTTCTTATGGTATTGTAGACTGGGTCACATCAATGAGAGAAGGTTGACGAGTTACATACAGAAGGATATTTGGATCCGTTCGAATATCAATCATATGCAATTTGTCAATCCTGTCTCAAAGGAAAGATGACAAAGACTCCGTTCACTGGACACGGAGTAAGAGCGAGCTCGCTCTTGGGACTCGTACACAGTGACGTGTGCGGTCCAATGTCTACGCATGCGCGAAGCGGTTATTCTTACTTCATTACTTTTACGGATGACTTTTCAAGGTACGGATATGTCTTCTTAATGAAACATAAATCCGAAGCCTTTGGAAAATTCCAGGAATATAAGAATGAAGTAGAAAAACAAACAGGCAAAAGTATCAAGACACTGAGATCTGATCGAGGTGGTGAATACTTAAGTGCCGAGTTCCTGGATTACTTAAAAGAGAATGGAATTCTCTCTCAGCTTACTCCTCCATACACTCCGCAACATAACGGTGTATCGGAGAGACGGAATCGGACCCTATTGGATATGGTACGTTCCATGATGAGTAATGCTGAGTTACCGCGATCATTCTGGGGATATGCACTAGAATCAGCTGCATACCTTTTGAACCGAGTTCCAACTAAGACTGTGCCTACCATACCATATCAGATGTGGTATGAGAAGAAACCCTATCTTAAGCATATTAAGACATGAGGATGTCCAGCTTTTGTCAAAAAGCAGCATGCGGACAAACTCGAGGCACGCTCAGTACAGTGCAAGTTTGTGGGATATCCAAAGAACTCCAAGGGATATTTCTTCTATTACGAAGAGGAACAAAAGGTTTTTGTTTCTCGTCATGCCCACTTCTTGGAAACTGAGTTTTTGGAAAATCAGATAAGTGGGAGAGCAATAGAACTGGAAGAAATTCCAGAACCACGAGCTATTACTGAGAGCTTAGTAGAACCAGAGGGTTCGAAAGATCAGGACATTCCTGTGCCGCTCCGCAGGCGTAGTAGGCAGTCTCATCCGCCCGAGAGATACTACGGTTTTCTCATATACGGGGATAGAGAGGACTGCATCATTGATAGTGATGAGCCGACTAGCTTCCAGCAGGCAATTCAGAGCGTTGACTCGGTAAAATGGCTGGATGCAATGCGAACCGAAATGGAGTCCATGCACACCGACAAAGTATGGACGTTGGACGTTGCTCCAGATGGGATAAAACCCGTAGGATGCAAGTGGATCTTCAAAAGGAAGATTGGTGTAGATGGACAGTTGAGACCTATAAGGCTAAACTTGTTGCAAAGGGTTTTCGTCAAAGACCTGGTTTGGACTATGACGAAACCTTTTCTCCAGTGGCTATGCTGAAATCCATTCGGATCCTTCTTGCTATTGCTGCCTTCCACGATTATGAGATTTGGCAGATGGACGTAAAGACCGCTTTTCTAAATGGAAATTTAGAGGAGTGTGTTTATATGGACCAGCCAGAGGGTTTCATTCAGAGTGGGAGCAGCGGAAAGGTGTGCAAGTTGCTTAAGTCCATCTATGGACTAAAGCAGGTATCGCGGAGTTGGAACATCTGTTTTGATGAGACGGTCAAAGAATTTGGCTTTATCAAAAATCCAGATGAACCATGCATCTATAGTAGATTTGTAGCAAGAACTGTCATATTCCTCGTTTTATACATGGATGACATTCTCTTAAAAGGAAATGACATTCCTATGCTACAATCTGTCAAAGGGTTCTTGTCACACAGGTTCTCCATAAAAGACCTGGGTGATGCCTCTTACATTCTGGGGATCCGGATCTATCGTGACAGATCTAAGAGGATATTAGGGCTTTCACAGTCCAGGTACATCGACACCATACTGAAAAGATTCAGTATGGAAGATTCCAAGCGCGGTAATCTACCGGCTTGTCACGGGATCACCCTCTCCAAAGAGATGTCTCCCAAGACTGATTTGGAAAGGGATCGCATGTCTATTATACCCTACGCTTCTGCGGTAGGCTCTATAATGTATGCGATGTTGTGTACCAGACCAGATGTAGCTTATGCACTGAGTGTGGTAAGCCGGTATCAGTTAAACCCTGGGGAGAAGCACTGGATAGCGGTAAAGAACATTCTCAAGTACCTGAGAAGGACTAAGGAGATGTTCTTGGTGTATGGCGGAAAAGACCTCCAGATCGAGGCCTTTGCTGACTCCAGCTTCCAGAGTGACAAGGATGATTCCAAGTCCATGTCGGGTTATGTCTTTACCCTTAATGGAGGGGCGGTGTGTTGGAAGAGTTCCAAACAGGAAACCGTTGCTGACTCGACGATGGAAGCGGAATATATCGCTGCTGCAGATGCCGCAAAAGAAGCCGTCTGGATAAGGAAGTTCTTGACAGAACTTCAGGTGGTTCCGTCCATTGTTGATCCAATACCTCTGTATTGCGACAACAACAGGGCTATAGCTTTAGCGAAGGAACCCAGGTCCCATCAGAGGTCCAGACACATCTTGAGGCGGTATCACCTGATCAGGGAGATCGTGGGTCGCCAGGAGATCGAGGTTTGGAGAGTTGCTATGGAAGATAGCACTGCTGACCCATCCACGAAGGCCTTACCCCAGACTCAGTTCGAGCGGCTGATCGAGATGATAGGTCTTCAATACGCCAGTACATGGCCTTAGTGCAAGTGGGAGATTGTTAGTGTATATGCCCTAGAGGCCATTACTGTATCATACTAGTTTGTATATTACTTAATGGAAGGTTGGGATATTCACAGTTGTATAGACAATCTTGCTCAAAATAATAGTATGCTACTTGGTTTGTTTCTACTTTAATGTGTACATGTGTTTCTTTTAGTATATCACCTATACACATTAGTGGAGCCCTTAGGATCTTTGCTTGATTACCAGCGTTGTGATGGCAGTTACACTCGTGGGGGCTGGGTAATCCACAAGCACATCCTTATGCAGGTCCTTAGTCGTAGGACTATCGAGATAGGGCATCGATACTCTGGAGTAGACTAGCGTATGCGCTTCTCATCCCAGCATGGGAGACGGTCTGTCCCACAGCCGTCAGTACGTCGTACTTGAGATAGTATGCGGGTGCTCGTTAGGTTACGAGTACACTGGACAGGACTCGTCGGGAACTGTTGGTTGGTACTATACCTATCGTCAGTTATCAGTTCCCAGGTGACATGAGTACAGCTTAGTCCGCTGACTTGACACTGTCACTTCGCCTCGAGTGTGTTCCCACTGTACTTTGATTACTACCCTACCACGACTCAAAGGAGTCGTGCAAACAGGTAATAGTTGGGTGCAGTCCCGAAGCACTTGGATGCAGTGACGGTTAGACAAGATTCATCTCTCCCGGTATTGGGGGTTGATATCGTGCTGTGTCTAGGAGAGCCATTACACAAAGTCCCTGACCAGGGCAAGCGAGATATACTGGTAGGTTTCCAGTGTTATCTCAGGGTGTTCTGGGCTACACTCCGACACGACTTGTACCGCTATTAGAGGACTGACGTTTACCGCCCCTAGGCCCGCCATGCGATATTCTCAGACGAACAGACCGGACTGTACAGAGATTGTCACATACAGGCTCAGTAGGAGTTCGAATGGGTTCACCTCATCAATCTTCTCATCGGCATCTACCTGGGGACCGTTACGTACAGCTAGTGCCGCTTGCGGTCTGTGGTTAAACCCACTGCCAGCGTAATGTCGAGTCTTTAGAGTCCCACACAGAGGGTTATTCGCCTTTGGGCAAAACAGAGTAGAGGTCGCATGGTTTTGCGACGGGGTTCGTTCACATCCGCGCACTTGTGCACGTTTGGTGTCCGGACAGTCATTACTAGCGGGCTCTAGTTTGAGCCAGATCTTAGTATATGTTTTGGGGTTAGTTTTATCTCTTTGTATTCGTGTTCCTCGGAACACGAATGCGGGTGTGTATGCACAGTTGTTTGAGGCGGAGGAAGAGGATTTTCATTAGGGTTTTGGAACGGGTGTGTATGCACAGTTGACAGTTGTCTTTTTCCAAACCCTAATGAATATGTGAAATATTAATTAATAATATTAATTAAATGAAATTGGGTTATGGTTAGGGTTGTTGACTTGTTGACCAAGGTTGACTTGTTGACCAAGGTTGAAACATTGACCATCATCATTTCACTCCAAAGATACTCTTTGATCTTTGCAAAAACATTTAATGTGAAATGATAATGGTCTTATCAAACCAACCATCACCTTTTTCATTTTGATTAATATTGTTAATTAGATTAATTCACATATATTGGTTATGGTTGTAAAACTATTATCATTCTCTCATATTCATTCTCTCTCATCCTTTCTTCTTCCTCTTCCTCTAGCTCAAGGAAAATTCATCTCATGTGTTGAGAAACATTTCCTTGGAGATAAAACACCAAAGCCACTCTCTACTCAACCTAAGGTTGAAGGTTTAGCAAACCGGACACTTTAGTTTTCTCAAGTTCGAGGAAGAAGCTCAAGGTAGAGACCCTCAGGTGGATCCATCTTCGGCAAGAGAAGGCGACGAGGAGAGAACCATCCGACCACCACAAGGAGTCCAAGAGAAGGAGTTCAAGTTAAGGTATAACCCCCTAACCGAGTAGATAAAGCTCTTGTTAGTTGCTTGTGTGTAGTTTAGCAAAGATCCGGGTTTTCTAGTCCATGTTACCATGACCCGAAAAATCGTTTTTCATCATTTCCGCAAGCCCGAAAGAACCGGAAGAGATAACGTGGACTTACATGGGGGTCTGACTTTTACCAACCCCCTAGGCCCAACCTGCGATGCTCATAGACAAACGGACCGGACTGTACGGATATTGTCACTGACAGGCTCAGTAGGGTGTTAGGATGAGTTCGCTCATCGACCTCCCTTTTGGTCAATACCTGGTAGCCCGTTACGTACGGCTAGTACCACTGACGTGCTAGTGGTTAAATCCACAGCCAAGGTATTGACGAGTCTTTAGAGTCCCCCACAGACAGTTTCTCAAGTTTCGGGCGAAACGTTGTAGAGGCCATATGATATATGGCAGGGTTCGATCATATACATGCAGTAGTGCACGGATCATGATCGGACGGATCATACTAGTGGGCTTTGGTTTAAGCCGGATCCTAGTATTAGATTTGTTGGATTACTTTAGTCTTATCGCATTTGCATTCAGCCGGAATGCGGATGCAGATATGTATATACAGATGAGGGGTATCCTTGTGATCCGTCACGAGTTTACTTTAGATGATGCGGTTCTATTTATTGTTATAAACATTTGGGTTAATGTTTATTTTGGTGGAAAATGTGAGTGGATTTCATGATGAGGTGCATTTAATGTGACATAGACATGCTTAGTGACTCATGGTCTCTTTTCTTGTGCTAATGTCACATTAGGATTGATTTATGTGTTGAAATGATAAGAGGAAAGAGAGTGGACAGCCATATGGCTAGTGTTTGCTCTTGTGTTTATTCATTCTCACTCTCATTTTATCATAGCAACACATAAGAAAAAGAAAGGCACTTCTTCTTCTTCTTCCTCTTGCTTCTTGAGCTCACCATTTCCACCAATGGCATCACCTTTAACCTCCATCCATACACTCTAATGTGAAGGGAATTAAGGAATGCTTGAGACAAAATTATCACACACATTCTCTACATCGCCTTGGACACGTCGGCTAGCGAACTTCGTGCCCGAGTTGCTTCGGATGAAGCGGGAGCCCGTAAAAAGACTCGAAGATGTGGTGCCCTTTCCGACGAGGAGACCGGAGATCGGAGATGCCGCGAGGAGCTAGGGATGGTGACTAAAGACCGAAGGACACGGATCGATCGGTATAGCTTTTCTAACCTTTCTCTAGTTACTAGTTGTAGGTTAATGAGTCGATCCGGATTTAAAGTATACGATAGCGCCGGTTTCAAGTTTTAAAAAAGTTTTCGTTTCCGCATTTTGGCCTCGGACAGACGGCCGGGGCGCTACCGTAGACTTACAGTAGTGGCAGAGTGGCAAATGCAGTCCTGCAAATAAGTGGGTTTCCTATGTGTGCGAGTCTGGCGAGAAGGTGGTGGAGATGAATGAGAATTGGGGTTTATATGCCCATCAATAGTATTTTGATAGATTTGATGTTCATTAGAAAGAGTATCAGGAGGGGTTTCATTGGTGATAACTTGAAAGTTTTGGTGTTCATCAGTGGCTGGCTTATTGATAACTTGAGGAGCCATCATAAATGGCATGTCAGACTCTTCATCAAGAATTTGGCAAGTTATCACAGAGGTAAGAGGATTTTAAGTGTTCATTATTGTCATCATGAAATGGAAAGATATTTTCATAAAAGACTACATCATGCGAAGTGAAAATTTTCTTAGATGATAAATCATAAACTCTCCATCCTTTTTGACCAGAGGGGTAACCAAGAAAGATACACTGAGAAGCTCTGGGGTCAAATTTATGAGGAGCTAGATGATGAAGATGAGCATAAGATAGACAGCCAAAAATGCGAAGATGGGTATATGTGGATGGCTTCCCAAAAAGCATCTCATAAGGGGTCTTTCATGATAATAGAAGTGATGGAGTGTAATTAAGCAAATATGCCACTGTAAGAACACTCCTCCAAAAAACGTAATGGAAGATTGGCTTGAAAATGTAAGGCACAGGCAACATCAAGTAAGTGTCTATGTTTTCTTTCCACTCGACCATTTTGTTGAGGGGTGTTAACACAGGAAGTTTGATGAAGAATCCCCTCTTGACGAAAAAAGTTTTGAATGGAGTGAGAAGTGAACTTAATTCTATTGTCACCGCGAACCTTTTGAATAGCATAACCAAATTGAGTTTGAATCATTTTACAAAAGGTTGTAAGCAAATTACAAGTTTCATTTTTGCGAGTCATCAAATATACTTATATTGCACAACTTTAGTCATCCACAATGGTAAGAAAATAATGAGCATTAGACAAATAAAGGCTAGAGTAAGAACCCCAAACATCACAATGAATTAAAGCAAAAGGACGAGTAGCTTTATTAGAGCTTAAAGAAAAGCTAGCACGAGTTTGCTTGGTATGATGATATATATCACAACAGTTCAAGTGATACTTATTATGAGAAGGAAAATTGGAAATAAAAGATAAACTAGAAAGAGAATCATGTCCAAGATGTCGATGCCAGGTGGTGATTGGAATGGATTGTGCCACCGGGCATGCCAGAGAGAAAGCCACCCGCCGCAGGCAATACACGCCATCTCGTAGATCACCCATTCCAATCGACCTCTTCGAGACCCGATCCTGAATCACACAATGAGAGAGAAAGAAAGTTACAAAACAATACAAGTCCGTAGTAAGCTTGTGAATGGAAATAAGATTGCATTGAAAATTAGGAATGGGGAAAACATCATTAAGAATAATGAGCAACTCTTCCAACCGGAAGAGATGCTCCATTAGGAATTCAAACGTTATTTTCGTGGATCGAAGGTGGTGGATCATGTGATGAAGATAGTAATGTAATCATATGATTTGAGGCACCACTGTCAAGGATCCATTCATTGGAAACATGAGAAAAAATGCCTTACTAGACATGGAGTCATTGGTTTTAGAAGGGCTTGAGCTCAAAATGGATAAAAGTTGAGTGTATTAATCCACAGAGAGTCCGAGAATAGGAGAAGTAGTGGCCGAGACATTATTGACGACTACAAAGGCTGCATCATTTGACTTCCATTAATAGAGGTTTTCTTGCCGCCTCCCTTCATCGGCCATTTTGGTAGGTAACCATGCGACTTGAAGCAATAAGCTTTGTCATGGCCGGACTTTCCACAGTGTGTGCACTTTAAAGTAGACCTTCGACCATCCTTTGGAATAAACTTTGCAATGGCCGCTATAGCCTCCCAAATGTGCAGTGTGGCCGAATCAACCTTTGGTTGCCGGTTGATAGACAAAAACTGTTGCTAATGAGCTCTTCAACTCTCTTTCTCTCTCAAATCAAGTCCACCCCTTGCAACAGTTTAGGTATATGGCTTGCTAAAGATTTTAGGTATAGCGGCTGGCTTATTAATAACTTGAGGAGCCATATTTTTGATTTTAGGTATATGGCTTGCTAAATCCGTCGGTTCGGATGGATCTTGGGTTTGATGTTATTTATTTGCACCTGGCCGTCCAACCTGATCCGCTTTCTCCCCTATAAATTCTTCCATGACATTCGCTATGGGGCTGTTTGGTTGCAGGATTATGGAATTTGGATTCCAAAAATAGTACGGTTGAAATTTCTGGATTTAGTAATTTGTTGTTTGGTTGGTTTTGGATTCCTAGTATTGGATTTGTAGATCCTTGTAATCTTTGTTTGGTTGGTGGAAAAAAATGAGATTTGGATTTGAGAATTTTAGAGAGAGATATAGAGAGAGGATTGTTAAATAAATAAAGTACATGGGCCCCATCTAAAAGTACAATGAATAGTGCCAAATGCTTAAGAATTCTTGAAAATTTTTAGGATTCATGAATCCTTCTTTTGTGGTGGGCCCCAATACAAAATACAAAACAAAGGAATCCTAAAAATCCTAATTTTACAACCAAACACAAAATTGTGGAATCCAAAATCCAAATCCAAACTCATAATCCTGCAACCAAACAGGCCCTAATGAGCTCTGCAACTCTCTTTCTCTCTCAAATCAAAAGCCGCAGCCTCTGCGATCCCAAAAGAAACCACAAAATGTGCACAATAGAGAAGCGGGGCCCAGTGTACCTGCTGACCCTCACCGGCGCCACTGAGCACCGCCTCAACCCCGCCCTCCTCACCGCCCTCCGCTCCGCCCTCGCCTCCATCAGATCCTCCGCCGCCGCCTCCGCCTCCGCCTCCTCCTCCGCCCTCGTGATCGCCGGCGAGGGCAAGTTCTTCTCCAACGGCTTCGACCTCGACTGGGCCCGCCTCTCCTTCTCCGATCGGGGCCCAGTCCTCACCTCCCTCCTCAAGCAGACCCTCTCGGACCTCCTAACCCTCCCCATGCCCACCGTCGCCGCCGTCTCCGGCCACGCCGCCGCCGCCGGCCTCATCCTCGCCCTCGCCTGCGACTACGTCGTCATGAGATCCGACCGAGGGTTCCTCTACATGAGCGAGACCGACATCGGGCTTATGATCCCCGACTACTTCATGGAGGTGATGAGGTCGAAGGTGGGGGAAGGGAAGGGGCTGAGGGACCTCGTTTTAGGATCGAAAAAAGTGAGGGCGGCGGAGGCGGTGGCGATGGGGGCCGTGGATAGGGCGGTGGTGGGGGCGGAGGAGACGGTGGCGGCGGCGGCGGAGATGGCGGCGGAGTTGGCGGGGAAGGGGTGGGATGGGGTGGTTTATGCGAAGAATCGGATGGCGATGCTGCCGGAGGTTTGTGGGACGGTGGGGGTTTTCCCGACGAAGCTGTGAGCTTTTTGATGATTTGGTATCAAATGATGCGTTCTAAGTGTTTGAAGAAATTCCTCAGTGATCTGAAAAAGGTTATCCCTTCTGGTTTTTTCTTTTCATCGTTAATTTTATAGGGAAGATTTGAAAATGATATGGAACATTTTCCTTTGTTGTATGATAACATAAGGAAAAAATAGATCAAATTCAAATACATTCAATTTGTGGAATGCAGTGGAAATTTAATAAAACATGTGTTCGAAACATCAATGCTATGCTAGGATTTGAAAGGATGGATTACACTAAAATACCCTTAACTATCACGTTTTTTCACTAAAATACCTTGAACTTTTTTATCGCATAAACCCGCATGTTTCAAAATGAGACAAAACGCCTCCCTAGACTTTGAGGGCATGTCATATAATCCCATTACATTTCAAATTGCTACAGAAAACCTCTCAATGTTATTAATAATTATTTAAGAACTAGACCTTTCATATTCGAGGTAAAGATTATTGTGCCCCAATGTTAAGAAAATAATTAAATAACCAATAAAGAATACTACTCATGAAAGTATTTGCGTTGATGCAAATTTTTCTCCCTTCATTTCTCCTATCATCTCTCTCTCTCATTCTTTTGTTACTTATTTCCAAATTTGATCTCATTATTTCCCTTAATTTTTATATATCGGGGTTTTGATTTTACTGATGAAAGATTTAGGGTAGAGTTACTAGATCAGTTGAATGATAAACATTAATAACATGTAAATAGAAAATGTTGATAAGAACAAAAAATGAGATGTGCAACTGATTAATCACATTAATTCACTAAAAAAAGTAGATATAAAAACTATTTATAAAATTAACAAATAAAGTAAGATTTCGAAAGAAGAGACCGTAGGATGTGCAATAAATAAATAAATAAATAAATGAAGGGAAAAGATTTTCAAAAATAAAAATAAAAAGTGTCTTTATATGTATACAACGATCTAGGTTTATTTCGTCATTTCATTAAATTTGTGTTGGGTTTTAGTTGTTCTAGGGGTTAGTAAAATATAAGAAGGTATCCTGAAGCATTTTGGAACATATGGGTCTATGTGATATACCCTTAAACCTTATGTGGGATGAGTGAAATTTAGCCAATCTTCTAAACAATTCTATCATTAATGTCTAGGTATAGAATTGATGCTCTTGAAATTATGTACCATTTGAGAATTGAGAATTTTCTTTCAATTTTCCCTTTGAATTGAAATTGGAAATTGGAAGTGGCGCATGTCCTTTTTGAGTTTTAGTTCTAATTTTTATTTTCAATTTTTTTTTGCAACTATCCAAAAGCATTTGGGGAGGGGTGGACTTACCACTAGTTCCGTTGGAAACTAGTCAACATATTTGGTCGAAAATTCTTCCTTGCTACTGCAAGGTGTGGGATTCAAACCCAGTATCTCCCATATAATGAGGGTGTCTTTGCCACTCGAGCAAAGTCTTTTTGGCTTTTAATTATAATAGTAGTGATGAGATTGGTCCCTCTGACCTTCTCTCACTAAATAAATAAAATTCTTATTGTTGTGTTTGTTGTGGTAGTCATTAAATTTTCGATTTTATTATGTATATCATAGCCGAATAAAATGTACCAAAGGATCAAGTCTTGACAAAAAATAAAAGAAATTATTTAGTGGCTTTTAACTCCGATCATGATCATGATGCTCTTACTAACTGGCAAATTAATAATGTTTGTGAATATCTTAGGAAATGTTGGCACCAATGTTTAAAACAGCGATGGCGTACAACATAACATCCCACTACCGAATAGCGAAAAGAGCAAATAGCGTTGCACATAGTGTAGTCTACATGATTTATCAATTTATTTATAATAATTATTATTATTATCATATTCATAATAAATTATATTACTATAAAAATATAAAATTAGCTTTTAAACATAAAACCATTTTAAAGAAATTAATAGACGTCATAACAATAAGTAACACAATAATATTTTCTAAATTTTTAATTCTTGAGTTCATATTTTATGATTCACTTAGTATTAGACATATCTAATAGTTCTATTAGGTTTCTAAATCCAAATTAATTAAAAAAACTCAATAGAAAATTGTGTAAAAATAGTGTATATGTAGGATAGCATAAGCTATTAATTAAAAAACGTAAACTATTTGACAAAAAACGTAAGCTATTTTGTATTTAAACTATTTTCGAAGGCTACGTTGCGAATGGGTTAAGTTACGCTATGTGGCGCAAAATAGCGAGCCACGTAGCGAGCTATTTTAAACATTGGTTGGCACATTACTTTTTCTTACTATTACTTGGGCTATCTAGAAAGAAGAGTAAAATTATAGTTCTTGTTGAAATTCAGAAGTTTAAGCATAAATTCTGGGAAGTTGATTTCTTTTTGCTGAGAGGATTAATGCATGCCATGGTAACTACAAATGCTTATATTTCTTTGATTTTGTACATGTATATCTATTATTCACTATTTTTCTTCAAAAATACTTTATATAACTTAAAACTACTTAATATATATTTCCTATTGTAGAACTAACCCATATCGGTAGTTTACATGCCAGTGTACCAAGCATGAAGGTTCTACAACAATAATAAATATTAGTTAATAATATTAAAGCTTATTAAAATAAATAAGTTCTAACTATGTGGGATGATTATTTAAAATTAGGGTTTTTTTTATTTTGACCACCAACTTCTTTCATATTTTCAAAAAAACTCACCAAATACTTTTTAATTTCAAAAACTTATCTAGAAAGAACACCATAGTTAAGTTCCATTAGCTTTCCATTCTCTCTTTGTTAACCTGCCGTTAATTATTGCCGTTAGGGGCATGTAAAGACTGAAATGCCCTTATAACGGTTATATTTAGGGGTTTAAAGGGTTGGTTTGCAGGCCTTCTCTCTCTCTCTCTCTCTGTCTAAAAGCTGAAACTCTCTCTGATCTCGTTCACTTCTCTTCTCTCTCTACTCTTCCTCCTCGCTCTATCTTTTCCCTTTCTGATCTCTCATCTCTCGTCGTTCCTCTCTCTGTCTCTACTCTCTTTGCCTCTATTTTCCCACCTTGCTCCCTTTCTGTTCCTCACTCTCTCCTCTCTGTTTTAAGTTTTTTTGCAATCATGAACTCATCTGATGTATCATCATCAAGCCATCAAGTTTTTTGCTAATGTAGAATTCCTGCAGCTTTGAGGACTTGCAGCAAGGAAAGTGAAAACAAGGGAAACAAATTTTATGGATGCACAAGGTTTCCAAGAGGATGTGGTTTTGTGGAGGACATTCAGAAGTCTCATTCCGTGAATACCCCAACTTCACACTGTCATCACTTGGAAGTTCAGCTCAAAAATATATCAATGCTTGTTGCCACCATGTTTATTTGGCACTTTGGGAATATTGAAACAATCGTCCCGAGTATATGAATAAAAACATACCGAATACTGAAACACATCCTGAATACTGGAAAAAATGGATTACTCCTCTCCCAGAATCTGAAACACATCCTAAAATACATTTCACAAAAACAAAATTATTGTACAGAACACAGAGTATAGAGACAAATAGAGTATATGAAAAAAACAACCCAATAGGCAGAGTGTCTGAAAAAGACACAGAACTTGATTGCTGAAATATTTGGCAAAACACATAAATGGATAGCACAACAATAATTTGATCAATGATACTTTAAAAGGCATAGTATTTTAAAACACACAGACAAATAGGCTAAATTTGTTAATTATACAAAGTCATACATGACTAAATCTTCCTAGAATGAAAAATATCATTCTCAAAACAATCCAAAATAAAGAGTACATGAGTTACAATATTTGACTCGTTCTCAAAACAAAAACATCCATATCACAGAGTTATAACCAAACACATTCATGGCTTTCAAGGTTTCTTCCCTCTTGACTTCCAAGGTTTCTTCCCTCTTGACTTCTCACCCCCTCTAACCGTAGCAAACTTGGCTGAATCTTTATGTCTCTTTGAAGAAGTAATTTTTGAAGGGGGGATTTGAAATTGATTTATGTCCCAATGGTCAGTGTTTACCCTTTTTAGGACCTCCTATGAAGTTGACATTCAGAACATATAGAGTTTAAACAAAATAAAAATTTGTACTTAAAATTGACCAGAAGGTCATGAGGTTCGAGGCTTCCGATAGCGCAAGCATACATCGTTAATTACACCCTATAGTCTTAACCAAAACTTAGATAAGATGCCGTATTAGCCTAAGTTAAATCACATCAAAATAAAAGATATACATATATTTGCAAATAGGAGAGAGGCAAAATGAATAGTATTTTATTCATAAACTTCATATTTGTATACATATTTGAATGTAAATTATATCAATTTTGCACGAAAGAATGTAAATACATGTGTAAGCTTTGTTTTTAAAGCTTAAAAATGACACTTAGGAGTATTTTAATGTCAATTTAGACATATATGCATGGGCACTGCCAAATGTGGAGGCCACATGATAGTGAAAGTGATCAAAATAGGACCACCCTAGGTGGGGCCACCATTCATGTGGAACATGTAGACACTTGTGTCATACGGTTATTTAGAACAAAACTTTATTTAAAAATTCATATGTTATTAATGACGTTGCCAATTTTTTATTCTTGAATACAACGAGCATAATATCCCTACATCAACTAAGATTGTCTACAATAAGGTTTGTACTCAAAATGTCGATATGACATGAAGACTTGACACAAACAAAGAACATGATGCAAACTTAATTAAGATACAAAGACGTCTTGTTACACCCCGTTTTCCAGTAGACGGAAACAATGACGTGGGAATCCCGCGGCATATTTATCCAGAGAAGATTATTCTCTTAATAAATATACTAAGCATATTGAAACATTAATACACAATACAAGAATAAATGGAGATTGTAAAAATTTTCGACAAATATTTTTATTTAAATTCAACTTCAAATATTTACAAGTACATGAGTTTCAGCTAGAAAGTAAATACAATAAAAGAAAATGCCTAAACATGTGGTATATATAAGTTGAATAGTAAGTGAAGCTAAGCTAATACTGAGTAGCAATCTGATTATAGTCCTCCTCTGTGGCCTCCACTTCTTCCGTCTCGACCATATCTGACGAACATTCCAAGAAAATAAGGATGGATGGAATGCCCGTCAACAAACTAGCGCTCGGTAAGTCCCAAAGATAAAGTAAGAATAAAAATGACAAGTGTAGAATATATATATGACGAGTAAAAGTATATGTTCATGGGTAAATATATATTATAGGTCTCTATATGGTCACTAAGTTAACGTTAAGTTCCAAGTATGAATGTCAACGCAGCTATAAAAATATTCACGAACTCAAGAGTTGGACCCCAGGAGAAAGAAAATACGGGCTCATTTCATGTGTTAGTATCGGGACTCTAGGCTGTGGGTGAGTTGATCCGATTGATATTCGAGTAAAATAGAAAAGAGATTAATACGGGACTCCTGAAGCTCCGTTGGATTCACACAAGAAACTATCCCAAGCATCCCGAGTATAAATAGTCTATAACTGTATAATATATTTAATTAATTTGATTGGTTGATTATAACATGTCTTGATCGAAACCATAAATTGCAAAAGATGTAGGATGAAGTCGAGTGAGTCCAGTAAAATGCGGGTCATGTCAATTGCAATTTCTGGTTCGAGTCAAGTTAGTTCGGGTAGATTTGGTTCGAGTTCTTGTTCAGGTTTAGATTCGAGTTCAAGTTCAAGTTTAGATTCGGGTTTGGATTCGAGTTCAGGTCTTTTTTATATGAATTGATTTAACTGTTAAAGATCTTATATTTGGGAGAAATCAAACAACTGCTGCACATGGACGACAGGATTTGTGTTTTTTTCCAAGACAATTGTCATTGATAACTCCGTTAAATTGTCTAACCTGAATAGCCAAGCGCTCTGTTTCTTCGGCTCTCCAGGGCTCAAGAGAATCGATCTCGCTTAAATCTATATCAAATCTAGAGTCCTTAAATATTGTTTGCATATCTCGAGGGGTTT
Organism: Agapanthus africanus; assembly: GCA_030015575.1. Lineage (NCBI taxonomy): Eukaryota > Viridiplantae > Streptophyta > Magnoliopsida > Asparagales > Amaryllidaceae > Agapanthus > Agapanthus africanus. The sequence continues at coordinate 73,268 of JASDDO010000145.1, read as the reverse complement.
TTATGAAAAATATGTTAATATTGTTTAAAAATAAGCCTCGAGAGTGATTTAGAATATTAAGAGTTTTTATAAAGATATATTTTAGTTTTTGTGGTATTTTAGTGATAAAACCTAGTTTTTAAAAATTTATGGTATTTTAATGAAAACTGCCTTTTTTGTAAAATTGGTGGTATTTTATTAAAATTTCAATTTTCATTTAAAAATATATATTTTCACAAGTTATTTTTATTGAAAATACAGATTTGTAGTTTTATATAAATTTTTTCAAGGTTTGTTTTGTTTAGAAAAGTCGTATTTCTTAAAAACCGTATTTTTATTTTCTTTCGAGACCGAATACTCCGTGAAGAGTTCTGCATCTCGGTCTACTATCTCAAGGATGTGCGATAATCCGCACCATCCATTAGCTGGTCCCTTAACGAGGATTGTAGAGGCGCAGTTGCCAAGGATTCTAAAAATATCGATTTAAAGAAACTTTTTTTGTAAAACTGTGGTATTTTAGTGTAAGACATATTCTTTGAATTAGCCATATATTTAGATATCGTGCTATGAAATTATAGTGTGCGTGTAGGGTAGGTCGTTACCCCATGCAATTTTCCGAAAGGTATATTTAACAATTATTGAATTAATGGTTACACTAAAGTTCATGGCATTTTTCTGAAAATTTCGTTTTATGAGTATTTCACATGGAAAATTTTATTAAGCTAAAAGCTAAATGATTTAAATAAGGTCAAGAGTGGTGTTAGGATGTTAGTTTGACCTAAATTGCTTATCAAGTGGATTAGAAATGTTAAAAAGAAATTATATCGGAACTAACTCCACTTTATCGATGCGCTTTTAGAAGGCGATTTGAGATGGAAAGAAATAGAGGGAGAAGGAACTTACTGGTTGAGATTGTTGAAAAGAAAGAGGGGAAACCTTCGGAGGTCGTGGTTTCATCGGAAAGGCTTCGGTCGTCGAGCTTGGATTGCTACTCCACTTGAGTGCTTAACTCCATTTGGTACTTAGAGAGTTTGAGGGATTTTTTTTTATAGAAATTTCAGAATGGGAAAGAGCTTGGAGATGGAGTGGTATTTATAGTGAAGAATTTAGGGTTTGGAAATTAAAAATTGAATTAAAAGAATTAAAAGAATTAAAATTGGTGTTAAATGATGAATTGAATAGTCTCTGTTTAATTGCAGGGAAATCAAACAGCGCAGGGGAGCAGAGGGGAGCTGAAGGGGCGTGTGTGCAAAGCACGGTGGTGAACGGGCCAATCTGGACTGTCGGCGGCGGGCAAATGCAAGAAACGGGCGGTCGGATCTTGAGGGTTTGCCTTGAGGTTCGTGCCACGTGTTTAGATTTGTGTTTACTCCTTTTTGCGCTTGTTTGATTTTTCTGAAACCTTTCGATTCTCCATGAATTGCACGTGCAACTCTTGGGCTTGCGAAAAATTAAAAAGAAAAATCTTAAAAATAATTGGGACTGATGGAATTCGAACATACAGGCTATGTCGCAGCAGTGTAAAAACTTTATCAGTGAGCTACAAGTCGTTTCTTGCTTTTATTGAACAAAAATGACTTATAACTCCTATACAGACCGAAATACCATTTTCTATACATTTAAACAAATAATTCTGAACAGGGATTTCAGAGTTATTACACGTCTCAAAGTAATAATTCAAGAAAATGAAGACCAAACAAGAACCAAGTTGAAGAAAGGAGATATAAGTTTTGTAATAAAATCTAGTGTTGATCTCAGAAGGTTAGAAATCAACTTCCAACATATTTCTATTCTGCAGACGTATCCCCTCTCATCAAGAGACGTCTAATATATCCGTTGGAATTCAAACTTCTCAACTTTTAAAATTGATATTCAAATATATTAGACATCAGACGTATGTATCAGACGTCTATCTAAGAAATTTTGAATCACCAGACGTCTCGTACAGACATCTGTAGAAAAAAATTCAAATTTCTATTTTCTTTTTATCTCTTAAAGACGGTTCATTAGACGTCTCCTTAAGAAATTCTTAACCACCAGACGTCTCCTACAGTCGTCTGCTGAAGGAAATTATCAAATATCAGTTTCTATTTTTGAACATGAGACGTCTCCTACAAACGGCAGTTTTCGGCAGTTATTTCTGTTTTTGTTTTCAAACGAATAGGGATTTACACCAATTTGATTCAAATCTGTTTCCAACGGTCATTAACTGTGTTTGGAAGTTATTGGCAGTTATAATAACTACCCCTTTCTACTCCTATAGATATCCTAGAGATCAAACACTTAGATAAATTATTCATTGCATATCCATTGAGAAACTTATTATTCTTCTCATGCCGTAACTTGTATTAATCTTTTCCATTTCCTCTAGAGCCAAAACTTGAAATAATCTCTCAGAAAAATACTCGTGCCACGCTCTTATTAATCTTTAAAGATCATAGGATTGTGAGTGAATATTTGATCGTTTGTAAACGATTGTAAATCCATAAAGAAAGTTCAATATTCTTCCCTACACGAGAAGGTGTCTCTCATTGCTTGAATTGTAAATTCGGAGTGGAAAGAGATATTTTTCTGGAGAATCGCGGATTAGAGAGGAAATGAGGAATTTCCTAGAGAATTGCGGATTAGAGAGGAAAAAGACCTTTCCTGAGAAATCGTAAGTTCAAATGGCTGATCCTTGTGAAGAGAGATTTGTGTTCTTCATATCCTTGTGAAGAGAGATCATGTTCTTCATATTATAGTGGAAAATCCTGAGAAGGTGTCTCGGGCGAGGACTAGCAACTGAGAGTGGTGAACCCTAGTCAACAATTCTCCTGTGTTTGCATATCTCTTGACTCTAATCTTATTTTCTGTGTTGTTTTGATTATTACAGTAAGTTTCATTATTTAATTTGTTTAGATTATTCTGCAGAAACTTATTAATCTAAACACAATATAGTAATTAAGTTTTTAAATTCATTCCGCAAAGTTGCAGCCAAGGAGGAATACAAAACAATTTTTTTATTAACAAGAACACGAACTACTACGACCTAGAATCGAATCCAAACACTAAACTAGCAAAATTTGAAGGAGTTTAACTACTCGGTTAGTATTAGCTAGATTTGTAGTCGTGTCTTTCGTATTCTTACCACTTCTTAAGTTCCTAGGTCCATCGAGAATAGCTTGGGAGTCATTCTTCCTCGTCAAAGATGATCCACCCGAAGGAACCCTAGCTAAGGTTTTAGCTTCACACTAAAAACTAAATAAAGCAACTTGTGAATAAGACTTGCTAGGAATTGATCATAAGGATATAGTAGTGGTTAATCTCTAGTGTTTCTCTCTCTCTTTTCCTTTCTCAATTTAGAAAATATCAAATGAGGAGGAAGAAGATGAAGCAAGCATGGCTCTTAAAAATAATCATCATCCATCTCTTTCTTTTTCTCTTCTCATTTAAGTGTGAAGTGGGTTGAATTGTGACTCACTTGTGTAAGTCACAAGTCCACACACTTCCACTAGAATAAAAAAGAAATGAGAAGAAAATGAAGCCACATCATTTGCGCGTGCGCGCACGCTTGCGCACACACTAATACAAGTATATGTTACAAATACGAATACCCGTATTCGTATAAGACACGAATATGTATAAATATCGTATTCTGTCAAAATAAAAATACCAAAAAGAGAGATGCCAAATAGAGATATATAATAATAGCTCATATTTTATTCAAATGTGATAATCTGTCTATCTTTCAAACCGACTAGTATTAACAAAATGTCTGATTAAAAGTACGTGTACAAAAACACGTATTTAATCGAACCTCTGTACGTATCAAAATATGTGCACTACATCGTTTCTCCTGAGCAGGGAAACCTCTGTATGAGACTCTAAAAACTCGACAATACACTGTCTGTGGGTTTAACCACAAGCACGTCAGTGGCACTAGCTGTACGTAATGGCTACCCAAATATTGATGCTTATCTTTCAAACCGACTAGTATTAACAATATGTCCGATTAAAAGTACGTGTACAAAAACACGTATTTAATCGAACCTCTGTACGTATCAAAATATGTACACTACATCCTTTCGCCTGAGCAGGGAAACCCTCTATATGAGACTCTAAAAACTCGACAATACGCTGTCTGTGGGTTTAACCATTGCTCAGGGAAACCTCTGTATGAGACTCTAAAAACTCGACAATACACTGTCTGTGGGTTTAACCACAAGCACGTCAGTGGCACTAGCTGTACGTAATGGCTACCCAAATATTGATGCTTATCTTTCAAACCGACTAGTATTAACAATATGTCCGATTAAAAGTACGTGTACAAAAACACGTATTTAATCGAACCTCTGTACGTATCAAAATATGTACACTACATCATTTCGCCTGAGCAGGGAAACCCTCTATATGAGACTCTAAAAACTCGACAATACGCTGTCTGTGGGTTTAACCATAAGCACATCAGTGGCGCTAGCTATATGTAACGGCTACCCAAGTATTGATCAAAAGGAAGGTCGACAAGCAAACTCGTCCGTATTCCCACTAAGCTTGAAAGTGACAATCTCCGTATAGTCCGGTCTCTTCGTCTGAGAGTATCGTATATCGGGTCTAGGGGTAGAAAATGTCAGACCCCTAATAACCTGATAAGTCATGTCGATGTGGCTCAAAACCATCCCAAGAAACTATCGATCTCACTATTAGTAAATCTCATCTGCCTTGGCTAAGGTCATATGATGATGACCAATCGAACACAACGCTACATCGACTCTCTATACCGGGAGAGACGAATCCCTTCTATCGCTCACTGTTCCCAAGTGCTTCGGGACTGTGCCTAACTAATACCTGTTTGCACGACTCTTTAAAGACGTGATAGGGTAGAAATCTAAGTACAGTGGGAATACACTCGAGACTAATGACGGTGTCTAAAGACTAACATGTACCTATGTCACCAGAGAACTACTATCTGACGATAGGTATATTACCATCTAGAAGTTCTCAGCAAGTCCGTCATGTGTAACTCATAACCTAATGAGCACCTGTATACTATCTTTGGTGCCGGGCACCAATGGCTGTGGGACAGAACATCTTCCTTCACGGGAATAAGAAACATATACACTAGTCTATTCCGGAGTATCGATGCCCTATCTCGAAACTCCAATGACTAGGGAAAATTTAAGGATGTGCTTATAGACTACCTAGACCCCATGAGTATGATCGTCATCATAACTCTAGTAGTTAAGCAAAGATCCTACGAGCTTTACCAACATGTATTAGTGATACATAATATAAATACAACATATACACATGTTGAGGCAAAGACAAATAAGATAGCAAAATATCATGTCGAGCAAGACCGTCCTCTGTCTGTCTATGTGTGTGTGTGTATCAAGCATCTATATGTAATATACAATCCTGTACTATACAATAATAGCCTTTACGGCATACATATCCAACAATCTTCCACTTGCACTAAGGTCATGTATTGGCATATCGAAGACCAATTATCTCCAATAGCCGCTCAAGCTGAGTCTGAGGAAGTGCCTTTGTGAGTGGGTCCGCCGTGTTGTCATTTGTATGTACTCTCCTGATCTCGATCTTCCAGCGATCTATGATCTCCTTGATAAGGTATACCGTCTCAAGGTGTGTCTGGATTTTTTATGGGACCGCGGTTCCTTCGCTAACGCTATATTCCTATTTTTGTCACAATACAAAAGTATTGAGTCAACAATAGACGGAACCACCTCAAGTTCATAAATGAACTTCCTCATTCAGACGGCCCCTTTTGCCGCATTGCTGGCAGCAATGTATTCAGCCTCCATCGTCGAGTCTGCTATAGTGTCCTGTTTGGAAATCTTCCAACAGACCGTCCTTCCATTAAGGGTAAACACATAACACGAGACAGACTTTTTGTCACCCTTATCATTTTGGAAGCTTGAATCGGTAAAGAACTCCATATGGAAGTCTCCATTACCGTATACTAAGAACATATGTTTAGTCCTTCTCAGGTACTTCAGAATGTTCTTCACAGCTGTCTAATTTTTCTTCCCTGGGTTTGACTGATACCTTTTTACCACGCTGAGTGCATAAGCTATATCGGGTCTGGTACATAATATCGCATACATTATAGATCCTACCGCCGAAGCATAGGGTATAATGTTCATGCGAGCCTTCTCTTCATCAGTCTTGGGAGATATCTCTTTAGAGAGGGTGATTCTGTGACAAGCCGGTAAATTACCGCACTTGGAATCTTCCATACTATATCTCTTTAGTATGGAGTCAATGTACCTGGACTATGAAAGTATCAACATACTCTTAGATCTATCACGATAGATCTTGATCCCCAGAATATAGGAAGCACTACCCAAGTCCTTCATGGAGAACTTCTGAGACAAGAACAGCTTGACCAACTGTAGCACTATCATTTTCTATTAGGAGAATGTCATCCATGTACAATACAAAGAAAACCACAGTTCTCCCTACAATTCTCTTGTAAATACAAGGCCCATCTATCTCTTTGATGAAGTCAAATTCCTTGAATGTCTCATCAAAACTGATGTTTTAGCTCCGCGATGCCTGTTTTAATTCATAAATGGATTTAAGCAACTTGCACACCTTCCCGCTGCTCCTACTGTCTACAAATCCCTCTGGTTGATCCATATAGACACACTCTTCTAAAGCGCCGTTTAGAAAAGTGGTCTTTACATTCATCTGTCAGATCTCATAGTCATGGAAGGCAGCAATAGCAAGTAGGATCCGAATGGATTTGAGTATAGCCACTGGAGAAAAGGTTTCGTCATAGTCCACACCTGGTCTTTGACGAAAACCTTTTGCAACAAGTATAGCCTTATACGTTTCAACCAATCCATTTGCACCAATTTTCTTCTTGAAGATCCATTTGCAGCCAACGGGTTTTACCCCTGTTGGTGCAACGTCCAAAGTCCAAACTTTGTTAGTGTATATGGACTCCATTTCGGACCGTATAGCATCCAGCCATTTCACAGAGTCCATACTGGTAATGGCCTGCTTGAAACTAGTAGGATCATCTTCTTCCATGATGCAATCCTCTCGATCCCCGTCTACAAGAAAACCGTAGTATCTCTCGGGAGGATGAGAAATCCTACTAGATTTACGGAGTGGCTGAGGTTTGTCCGGGGCAATTGAATCCCGCGGTTCTACCAAATCTTCGGTTACAGTTTATGGTTCTTGAATTTCTTCCAGTTTTATCGTGCTCCTATTAATTTCTTTTATAAGAAATTCTTTTTCAAAAAAGAGTGGCGAGTAACAAACACCTTCTGTTCCTCAGTGTGGTAGAACAGATATCCTAGTGAATTCTTAGGATGTCCTACAAACTTACATAGAATTGATCATGCCTCTAACTTGTCCGGATTTTTCTTTTTAACATAAGCTGGACAACCTCATATCTTATTGAATTTAAGACATGGTTTCTTACCACTCTATATTTCATATGAAGTTTTAGGCGCTGATTTGGATAGAACTTGATTCAAAAGATATGCTGCTGTCTGAAGAGCATGTCCCCAAAATGAAAGAGGCAGATCAACACTACTCATCATAGAGCGAATCATATCCAATAGGGTATGGTTCTTCTGTTAGTTATATGTATGCCCTAGAGACCATTACTGTACATACGATGTATATTGTAGTGGATGCTTGGACATATATAGGGAGGACTTTCTTGCTCGACATGATAGTATGCTATCTGGTTACTCTTTACTTTAACGTATATACTGATTGTCTCTCTGTTACATGTTGGTAAAGCCCTTAGGATGTGTACTTGACTACCTGGACTATGATGCGGATCATACTAGTGGGGACATGGTAGTCCATAAGTACATCCTTCAAGGTCCTAGTCGTGGGTGTATCGAGACAGGGCATCGATGCACCAGAGTAGACTAGCGTATATGCATCTTGACCCATATGATGGGCGATGGATGATCCCATATCCATCGGTGTTTGACATCAAGGATGGTGTACGGGTGCTCAGTGGAGACTGAGTACACTGGACGGACTCGCCGAGAACTCCCAGATGGTATTATACCTTACGTCAGATAGCAGTTCTCTGGTGACATTGGTACAGAGTAGTCTGTTGACCCGAGATCGTCATAGAGTCTTGTGTGATTCCCACTGTGCTTTGATTTCCATCATATCACGTCCAAGAGGGCGTGCAGAAAGGTGGCTTTTGGGTACAGTCCCGAATCACATGGAGGCAATGAGCGATAGGAGGGGATTCGTCTCTCCCAGAATAGGGAATTGATGTTACGCTATGTTCGATTGGCTATAACTGGAAATCCCTGGCCAGGGTTGCTGAGATTTACTGGTAGGTGTTATCAGCAGTTTCTCAAACTGTTATAGACCTCATATCGACACGACTTATCGAGCTATTGGGGTCTGACGTTTACCACCCCTAGGCAAGCTATGCGACATATCAGACGACGAGACCGGACTGTACGGGAGTGTTACTGATTGGATTCGCAGGAGTACTGGCGGGCTTTCTTGTTGATCTTCTGATCGCTCAATACCCGGGTGGCCGTTACGTTTAGCACACCGCTTGCGGCTTGTAGGTGTTTGATATGATCATCACCTACTGCCGGCGTATTGACGAGTCTTTAGAGTCCTACACAGGGGTTTCCTGGCTCAAGCGAAACGGAGTAGGAGCACATATGTGATATGTGCGGGACCGAGATTAATACGATATGAGATACCGTATTCTATTCTCGCGATTAGTGACATTGATCGGTTGTATGCGATATAGCCGGGTTATCGGATCAAGTGTTGATTCGATAAGTTGTTACACATGATATTAGTCAGTTATAGCCGGGTTATTAAATCAAGAGTTGATTTAATAATTTAATGCATAATTATATATTTGATATATTACATTGCATTAACTAGTATTAGCTCACTTATGATTTATTTTCTCACTAGATTGTGCACATTGTTTATATGTGATATATGCAAGTGTACATGTTTGTATCATACTTGATGATACACACAAGTTGGGTGTATGAGACTTAAACCAAATCAAGATTAAATTAGGGTTTAATAATTTCCTAACAAATAACAAAAGAGGTGAGACTTTGGTCAAAGTTATCAAGCTTCATGAAGCTTGATAAATATTGACAAAGTCAACTCTTTTGTCATTCCTTAGGATATTAGCTAACCCAACCCTTAACCTAATGCCTTGGTTAATTCTCTACATGAGTTAAGCATGAGGGCTTAACTCAACCATGGTGCCATAATTCATTGGATAAGTTTTCATTTGGATGGATTATTCTTTCCTCTTCTTCTTCTTTTTCATCAAGCTCTATCAAAAGGTTGCTAGCTCCAATGGTGCCATGAGGAAAAATGTGAGAAAATCAATTCTAAAGTGAGCCCACTTCCTACTTCTTCATCCTCTACCACTTGCCATGTAGTAGAGTGTGTTCTCTTCACAAAGTTCATGACCTAGTGAAGGAATAGCTTGAGTTAGTGTCTCCCCGATGTAGATCATCTTTGGTCTCGAAGTCAACGTAGCAAGCACGTTCGTTCTTCTTGTGGATCTTCTCTAGAGTCCGAAGTTCACGATCGCAGCGAAGGGGACATCTACACGGAGCTGTTGAAGTGAAGGACCGGATCTACAAAGGTTGTAATCCCTTTCACTTAGTGTTAATGTTGTTACTATGCTAGTTTTCGCCTAAACCCTAGTTTAAAGATCCGTATTAGAGTTGTTCGGCACGGCTAAAATTTTAATCGGGCATGGTTGATGCCTCGTAGATCCTTGTGCACGTGCCTAGAAACTCTACAGTGGTATCAGAGTCAAGCTAGAGTTTTAGGCGAAATCTAGACAAAGTTTAAAGTCCGATCGAACCCGAAAACCACGATGTAAACCCTTCTCTGTACATTTTTTGAAAATGTGATTTTTTTTGAATTAAAAATGCTCATAAAAACAAGCAGGAAAAATAAGAATTACTGTGAAGTACGGTCCACTAAGTCCCTGAAATGACCGCGGAACCGCGGCCAAACCAAGGGTTTGGCGGCGGTTCCGCGGCCAAAATTTGGACTTAGTCCCTCATATTTCATATATTTATTCTTAGGTCCTTTCTTGTCAGTTTTTTCTGGGAATTTTTTTATTCCACTCAAGTGTTGAGTTTTCTAGGGTTGTATTGGGGACTCGTTGATTTGATCGGATAATTTAACTTTGTTTAGTTTGTTCTGGATATTTTTAGAAACTGTTAAAAAGTTTGAACAGATATCAATAACTCACTTTTTCCCCTGTCGGAAAATTTTCAAAAGTTGGATTTTTCCGTTGTTTAAGAACGTTCTAAGTCGTGCAAGTAACGCGATGGACCCTCTAGAAGACAACAAACCTTAACTCGATTATGTGACCGTCTTGAACTGCCTTTTGAATCTTAGGGTTTGGGGCAGTACGGCGTGCCACATGTGAGGCGTTGGCTTGACCCTTCTACGGCTGGACCATTGGTACTGTGGCATGTGATGGATATTTTTGAACACCGCTCAAGTGTTGAGCTATTTGGGAAAACTTGGGTGTTTGATTATTCGATCGGAAAGTTTAACATTGTCTATTTATCTGGAATGTGATACAATATTTGGAATCCACATATAGTTATGAGATAACTAATTTGAATGTTATAAACATAGCAGTTTAGTCTCAGATGATCGATTGCCACGGAATTTTGATGTGATCAAAAGTTCGTCGCAATCACGTAGCGTACGCGGATACTCGCCGGGTAAACTTAATAGATAGCCACGCCCCAAAGCCCCGACCAAGTGACTGTAGGAGAACCCCGTCGCCAAAAGCATCCGTTCGGGTGCTCGCGGCAGCGGTGTTCCATCTTAGTGCACTTCGTCGACGGCATCCGGGGGTGCGGCCGTCTACTAAAGTTTGCGACGAGCATTCGATCAGGATGTTGGGAATCTTATTGAATTGCCGACTTGATATTGAAAAGAGTTTTCGATAAAGAGACTAAAATGCGGGGTTTATAATTGTTAGGCATGCGATGTCTAAAGAATTCATTTGGTTAGGCATGCGATGTCTAAGAAGGTTGCGGATTCTAACTGTTGTAGTTTTACACTTTCTTTTCTGTGACCGTAAGCGTAGTATGTGGTGTATCACCGGCTTCGTTGCTATATATCAACGACAATCGGGATACGCATACTTGCTTACGTTGATGATATGAGATATTATGTGTTGCTGTGATATGTTGTATTGGATCGTTGCGTTTGAATAGCCGGGGGTTTTATGTGAGATGAGAGTTTTTTCTTTTTCATTCATGTAAAATTCATTTATATGTAATATTCTTTTATTGGGGCACTTCCGGGCTGAGGTTGATGTCACCATTGTATATTATTTACTTTTCCGCATTAGGTAGACCCAAGGCGGGGAGCACAAGTAACCGGGTTCTAGGGTCTAGTGGGAGACCATTTCGAGGAGTCGAAACCGGGTCTCCTAACCCTAGAATTGGCAGTGTTGCTTATCGCTCTCGTAGGGGTCTAGGGATGTGGGTTTGGCTATTCATCGCGACCGTGGAATCCGTGTTTTATACAGGCTCGTATTGAAAACACGGACGTCCTAGTATATCCAATATTTCATATATGTTTCTTCTGCTGCGATATCTGTGATGTGATCATTTGATGTTCTGTGATAAATACTGTATATAGTATATATGATATATTATATAGACGTTACTTATGTTTTACACCCGCGCTAGCCCTGCCCTGTTATGTCGTTAGTTACCTAACCTAACGGTGCACGAGGGGACATCGAGGCGAATGCGGATGGCATAAGTGTACGTCGTATTTATCTGTGATGTTTATGTGACTTAAATGATGGGACTTCATTAATGTGATTAATGAAAGAAAAGAAACCTAAAAGATGTTGTGGAATCGAATTTCAAAAATCAGGTAGCTCTAGTTGTTGCTTTGCATCGCGGTGTTCCTTGTAGAACATCCTGCACCTTATTCGATAAGGAAAGGGCCGAGATCCCTTCACCGGGAGTGACCCCTTTAGCAATGACTGGCAGATGCTACACCCCTCGGTTTTGTCTTTTGATTGCTTTTCTAGTTCTTGCTTTGCACAGTGTTATATATGATATGTCCTGCACCTTATTCCATAAGGAAAGATCCGAGATCCCTTCACCGGGAGTGACCTCTTTAGCGAAACTAGTAAAAGCCTCAAAAACATTCCATTTTAAAATCATTTGATTCTACAACGATATCAAGTTCATTACGCAAAGGGTTTTCTTAAAAACCTGTCGTAGCCCTCCGTCATTTCAGATAAGGACTGTTTAGTATTCGTGCTGCGTTTGTTGGCCTTTGTCAAGGCGTAGTGTGCGGTAGCTGAATAGTACTTATCTGTTTATGCATATGATGCAGATTGGATTAGGATAGTCATGCAACCTTGTTGGCCTTTATCAAGGGCCGTGCGGGTGGGTTTAATTCAATCAAGAAATGACGGGTTGAACTTGACTAGCAGCCTATGGTTTGTTGGCCTTTGTCAAGGTCATAGTACGCTAGGGGCAAAATATTATCGGGAATTTCAAGTGTTGAAATTTGCAATGAGATTGCATACCTTCTATGAGATAGTTGGATCCCGATACCCGCTGCGAGTAAGAGTTACTCCTGGGAGAGTTTTACACATTACAATTAGCCGATCAAGTAGGTGTCTAGAAAGGTGTTAACGGGGTTACGCCTCTGGGAAAACGAGGTTTACTTTAATTAGGTCCGTGCGAAAGCACGGGAAACCTCCCTCAATGTACCGACACTGGCCTGGCTGAAAGATTGGCGAACTTGTAGCGTGTAATTAATCCCGGCTAGTCTTTCCTTTTAGGGTTTGAAGGAAGATTTGATTAAAACAGTGGGAGACATCCTGATTAGATATATTAGATAATCAATCTAATCTTGCAAGAGCATACGCTGAGTGTTTTCTTCTCTCTCTCTCCAGGTAGCGACCATATCACGCCTTAATCAAGATAATAAAACGGATATATTGACCGAACCCGCTTGTTATACTGAGCTGAGGAACGTTGGTCCCGCTCCAACTTATAATTATTATAAGACAGAGCAGGAAATTGGGGAATACCAGATTTCCCGTGCCGCCCAAACGAAGAAAGTGCATGCTGATCCATCATCTTCGGGTGTGTTCATTACAGAGAACTGTTTCTCAGTATCCTTTACGTCCTGGGTATATGATACCGGATTAGGATCCCGCATATGTAATCTGTTACATGGGCTACAGATAGGTAAAGAACTGAGAACGGGTGATAAGTTTCATGAGACAGAAAACGGTGCAAGTGTTGCAGCCAAGTCTGTTGGTCACTATCACCCTGTATTACCAGAATACATTGATTCTGAACAAATGTTATTAGATACCGAACCTGATATACAACATCATATCAGTCTCTTTATTAGTAAAGAAAGGATATAATTTTGTATTGTTGGATAATGTTTTGAACATTTCCTATATCAAGAGTTGATCGGTTCAGGCACGTTATCTAAAAGCATTGACGTTCTAAATCAAACTACAGTTCTTAGTATACAGAACACACACAAGAGGAAGAGTTCAGAAATGAACGAATCCTTCTTGAGGCATTGTAGACTAGGTCATATCAATGCGACACGACTTGATAAGTTACATTTAGATGCATATTTAAATCTGTTTGAATTTACATCTTGTGAAACTTGCCGATCGTGTCACAAAGATAAGATGACCTTAGCTCTGTTTATTGGAAACAGAGAAAGAGTTAGTGAACTCTTGGAATGATACATGTTGATGTATGAAGGTCCCCTGTCTACACATACCAAGACCAGTTCTTTGTACTTCATTACATTCTCTGATAATCTCTCAAGATTCAAACATATGTTCCTGTTGAAACACAAGTCCGAACCTTTTGAGATATTCACAGAATATAAGTTACAAGTAGAGAACCAAAATGGGTATAAGTATTATGTCCTTTGATGTGATCAAGGAGGAGAATACTTGAGCACGAGATTCCTGGACTATTCTAAAGGAGAATGAGATTCTCTCTCAGCATTACTCTTCCGTATACACCATAGCATGATGGTATATCAGGGCGGAGCAAAAGCACCCTATATGATATGGTGTGCTCTATGATGAGTACTACTGAGTTTCCTATTTCTTTTTGGGTGTTATGCGCTTGAAAAGCTGCATACCTATTGAATAGGGTTTAAATCAAATCAGTTGCCTACCACTTCATATGTGATATGGAAAGGGAAGAGCCCATATCTTAAGTTTGTTAAGATTTGGGGTTGTCCGGACTATGTCTAAAAGCAAAATCCGGACAAGCTCGAGGCAAGGTCTGTTATGTAGAACTGGAAAGGTTCTAGCTATACAAACTACAGCAGATGATTTGATAGAACCAAAGGATTCAATAGTAACCAACGAACCTCAGCCTCTCCGCCGATCTAGCAGGGTTCCTCACCCACCTGAGAGATACTTCGGTTTCTCTATGACAGTGGGAGTGTGGATTGCATCATGAGATGATGACCCAACTAGTTTCGAGCTGACCATCAGGAGTGGGACTCTGTAAGAATGGCTGGATGCTTAGCGATCTGAGATGGAATCCTTATACACCAACAAAGTATGGACTTTGAAGGGTTAAATCCCCATCAGGAGCAAGTATATCCTGAGAAGATTACTTGGTGTACATGGAAAGGTTGAGACTTTCAAAGCTAGACTTGTTAAAGGTTTGCATCATTGACCAGTTATGGATTATGATGAAACCTTTTCTAAGTAGCTATGCTTAAGTCCATCCAGATCCTACTTGCCACGGCTACAAACCATGACTACAATATCTGGCGGTTGGGTGTCATGACTGCTTTTCTAAATGATGTTTTGGAAGAGATCGTCTATAAGTACACAGCCAGAGGGCTTCGTAGACAGTGGGAGCAGCGAAAATGTAAGCAAGATGTTTTATGTTGATAAAGCAGACATCGCGGAGTTGGAACATCTGTTTTGATGCGGTAGTCAAAGAGTTTGACTTCATCAAAATGGTAGATGAACCTTGTATATACAAAAAGGTAGTAGAGATTATGGTGGTGATCCTCGTAGAGTACGTGGATGACATACTCTTGATAGGGAAGGAGTTTCCTATGCTACGCTCGGTTAATCTCCGCTTATCACAAGGGTTCTCCATATAGGATCAAAGTGATACCTCCTAAATCCTGGGTTTTGGATCTATGAGATAGATCTAATTGGATGTTAGGATACTCACTAGTTGTAGTGAGATGGTATCAATCGATCCTGGGGAGAATCACTGGAAAAGTTCCAGGGTGATAAGGACGACTGAATGACAGTCGCAGGCATTGTCTTTACCCTCAGTGGAGGGATGGTATGTTGGAAGAGTTCCAAGCTAGATACCGTGACATACTAGACGATTAAAGGCAAGATACATCGTTACCAAGGATTCTACCAAAGAGGCAGTCTGGATATAAATAAGTTCATGAGATGAACTTCGTTCCTACCATTGTATGACAATGGAGTTGTGGCTTTTGCGAAGGAACCCCCGTCCCATCAGAAATCCAGATATAATTCTTAGGCAGTATCACCTGATCATGGAGATGGTTGATCTCCAGGGAAATCGAGGTTAGGAGAGTAGACACAGAGGACGACAGCGTGGATCCACTCACAAAGGCCTTTTTCCCAGTAGAGACTTTTATGGGATGGTTGAGTATTAGATACTTCGACCACAGCTAATTGTTGGGTATGTGATACCACAACAGATGGCCCTACTGCAAGTGGGAGATTGTTAGTTATATGTATGCCCTAGAGGCCATTACTGTACATACGATGTATATTGTAGTGGATGCTTGGACATATATAGGGAGGACTTTCTTGCTCGACATGATAATATGCTATCTGGTTACTCTTTACTTTAACGTGTATACTAATTGTCTCTCTGTTACATGTTGGTAAAGCCCTTAGGATGTGTACTTGACTACCTGGACTATGATGCGGATCATACTAGTGGGGACATGGTAGTCCATAAGTACATCCTTCAAGGTCCCTAGTCGTGGGTGTATCGAGACAGAGCATCGACGCACCAGAGTAGACTAGCGTATATGCATCTTGACCCATATGATGGGCGATGGATGATCCCATATCCATCGGTGTTTGACATCAAGGATGGTGTACGGGTGCTCAGTGGAGACTGGGTACACTGGACGGACTCGCCGAGAACTCCCAGATGGTATTATACCTTACGTTAGATGGCAGTTCTCTGGTGTAACCCGAGATCGTCATAGAGTCTTATGTGATTCCCACTGTGCTTTGATTTCCATCATATCACGTCCAAGAGGGCGTGCAAAAAGGTGGCTTTTGGGTACAGTCCCGAATCACATGGAGGCAATGAGCGATAGGAGGGGATTCGTCTCTCCCGGTATAGGGAGTTGATGTTGCGCTGTGTTAGATTGGCTATAACTGGAAATCCCTGACCAGGGTTGCTGAGATTTACTGGTAAGTGTTATCAGTAGTTTCTCAAGCTGTTATAGACCTCATATCGACATGACTTATCGAGCTATTGGTGTCTGACGTTTACCACCCCTAGGCAAGCTATGCGACATATCAGACGACGAGACCGGACTGTACGGGAGTGTTACTGATTGGATTCGCAGGAGTACTAGCGGGCTTGCTTGTTGATCTTCTGATCGCTCAATACCCGGGTGGCCGTTACGTTTAGCACACCGCTTGCGGCTTGTAGGTGTTTGATATGATCATCACCTACTGCCGGCGTATTGACGAGTCTTTAGAGTCCTACACAGGGGTTTCCTGGCTCAAGCGAAACGGAGTAGGAGCACATATGTGATATGTGCGGGACCGAGATTAATACGATATGAGATACCGTATTCTATTCTCGCGATTAGTGACATTGATCGGTTGTTTGCGATATAGCCGGGTTATCGGATCAAGTGTTGATTCGATAAGTTGTTACACATGATATTAGTCAGTTATAGCCGGGTTATTAAATCAAGAGTTGATTTAATAATTTAATGCATAATTATATATTTGATATATTACATTGCATTAACTAGTATTAGCTCACTTATGATTTATTTTCTCACTAGATTGTGCACATTGTTTATATGTGATATGCAAGTATACATGTTTGTATCATGCTTGATGATACACACAAGTTGGGTGTATGAGATTTAAACCAAATCAAGGTTAAATTAGGGTTTACTAATTTCCTAACAAATAACAAAAGAGGTGAGACTTTGGTCAAAGTTATCAAGCTTCATGAAGCTTGATAAACATTGACAAAGTCAACTCTTTTGTCATTCCTTAGGATATTAGCTAACCTAACCCTTAACCTAATGCCTGGGTTAATTCTCTACATGAGTTAAGCATGAGGGCTTAACTCAACCATGGTGCCATAATTCATTGGATAAGTTTTCATTTGGATGGATTATTCTTTCCTCTTCTTCTTCTTCTTCATCAAGCTCCATCAAAAGCTTGCTAGCTCCAATGGTGCCATGAGGAAAAATGTGAGAAAATCAATTCTAAAGTGAGCCCACTTCCTACTTCTTCATCCTCTACCACTTGCCATGTAGTAGAGTATGTTCTCTTCACAAAGTTCATGACCTAGTGAAGGAATAACTTGAGTTAGTGTCTCCCCGACGTAGATCATCTTTGGCCTCGAAGTCAACGTAGCAAGCACGTTCGTTCTTCTTGTGGATCTTCTCTAGAGTCCGAAGTTCATGATCGCAGCGAAGGGGACATCTACACGGAGCTATTGAAGTGAAGGACCGGATCTACAAAGGTTGTAATCCCTTTCACTGAGTGTTAATGTTGTTAACATGCTAGTTTTCGCCTAAACCCTAGTTTAAAGATCCGTATTAGAGTTGTTCGGCACGGTTAAAATTTTAATCGGGCATGGTTGATGCCTCGTAGACCCTTGTGCGCGTGCCTAGCAACCCTACATCTTCCGCTCCGATATACCGTTGTGCTGTGGTGTATACGGAGGAGCAAGCTGAGAGAGAATACCATTCTCTTTTAGACAGTCGAGGAATTCCGTGCTTAAGTACTCTCCTCCTCTATCAGATCGGAGGATCTTGATACTTTGGCCAGTCTGGTTCTCTAGTTCGTTTCTGTATTCTTTGAATTTCTCAAAAACTTCATATTTGTATTTCAAAAGATACATATATCCGAACCTAGAGAGATCGTCAGTGAATGTGATGAAAAATGAGAACCCACCACTTGCATATATAGATATTGGACCACACACATCACTGTGTATGAGTTACATAAGCTCTGCATCTCTTTCTCCGTATCCGGTGAACAGAGATATGGTCATCTTTCTTTTGAGACAAGATTGACAAGTTTCATAAGATGTAAATTTGAGCGGATCCAAATATTTATCCTTATGCAACTCAGCTAGTCTTTTCTCGTTGATATGATCAAGTCTACAATGCCACAAGTAGGTTTCGTTCATATCTGATCTCTTCCTCTTGCCTATGTTTTGTACATTAAGAAATGTGTTTTGATTAAGAACATAGATACCATTACACAGTGTATCTTCTGCAACTAATACCCGATTAAGGTAAATGTTCATGATATTTCTATCTAGAACAAAATTATATCTATCTTTAAAAAGTAAAGAAACTGATATGATGTTGCAATGTATGGAAGGTACATAGTAGCAGTTATTCAAAATCATAGTATTGTCGTTTAGTAATACTATGTGATATTCACTGACGGCAGTAGCATCAACTTGTGCTCCGTTCCCTACTCTGAGGGACATACCACCAGTCCAACCATCCTACTTTTTCTCAGTCCCTATAATAAATTACAGATATGAGATCCTGATCCGGTATCTAGTACCCAAGAGGTAGGACTAACCGAAAAATATTTTTCAATAACAAGAATACCTGAAGAAGATGCAATAGTATGCTTTTTCTTTACCAGGGTTATCAAGGAATTCATGTAATCCTCTTTCTCTTGCTCATGCTCATGACATTTATCACAAGTCAGAGCCAAACCGACGTTCCCCAGCCCTGAATAAGAATCCGGGTCGGTCAAGTTATACATTTTATTATCCAGATAAAGGCATGATATGGTAGCTGCAATTAGGAGAGAGAAAAGAAACACTCAGCGTATGCTCTTGCAAATTTAGATTGGTTATTAATTTATTTAAACAGGATGGCTCTTAATGTTTTCTCGAATTCTCCTTCAACCTTAAAAGGAGAATTAGTCAGGATTATATACACTCCATAAGTTCGCTAACCGTTCAGCTAGACAAGTGTCGGTACTTCGAGGGAGGCTCCTCGTGCTTTAACATGAACCTAATTAAATAACCACATTTCTGCAGAGGCATAACCCCGTTAACACCTTTCTAAACACCTAATGGGTTAGCTAATTCTGAAGTGAAAATCTCCCGGGAGTAATCCTACTCATCAGTGGGATCAGGACCCAACTATTATCGCGTGATAATCTTGATGGAAGATACTCAAGTCACCACACTCCAGAAGGTATCCAAAAACCTTGCAAGTTTCCTTTATATTTGAAACTCCTTAGATAGTTATTACCCCTCGGACCCTACCGACCTTGACGAATAATCAACAAATCAAAAGGTCTTAGTCAAGTTCAACCCGTCATTATTCAAGATTGCATTAGACCCACCTGCATGACCCTTGGCGAATAATCAACAAAGTCATACGATTGTCCTAACCAATCGCATTATCTATACTACAGACAATCACAACTTAGCTACTTTATACCACGTCTTGACGAATAATCAACAAACGCAACACAAAACTAAGTACTAATTATCCACAATGATGGAGGGCCGCGACTGGTTTTCGGCAAAAAACCTTTAACGTAATGAACTTGATATCGCTGAAGGAATCTAGTGATTTCAAAACGGGTGGTTCAAACTCAATTTTGAAAACATGTGGTTTTGTGGAAAACCTAGCAATTTTGAAAAGAACCGAGTGGTTTTGAAATTTGATTCCAACATCCTTTTAGGTTTATTTTCTTGCATTAATTAGAATTAATGCGATCCCATCAATTAAGTTCCTATGCATAACAGAAACAACCAAAATGGAATGTACGTATATGCCACCCGCAATTGCCACGGGGTCCGGGGACTTTACCGTAAGGTTACTTAACTTACGGCAGTGAATGGGCAGGGCTAGCGCGAGTGCAAAACATATACAACATTTATATATAGCATCATCACAGACAGATAATAAATGTCACAGGAATGCCATAATCAAAATAGAATAGCGGATAAACTAGGAGCCCCGTGTTTCATTTAAGTTGCAAACGAAAACCAACGTTCACCGGTCGTGTGGATAACTCAAACATCTCTTAAAACAAAGACCCCTACGAGCGCGACAAGCTACCCGTCAATTCTAGAAGTGAGGCAACCATCACTCAATGAAATGAGTGGGCCACCCGACACTTCAAGAAATCCGGTAACTTGAGCACTCTACCATGGGTCTATCCTAAACCCCTACAAGTGCGGCGAATAGCCCGCCAATTCTAGAGCGAGGCGGCTCGAACTCATCACTATGAGACGACCACCTAATACACTATAGAACCCAACTACTCGAGCACTTCTCTGGGGGTTATCCTAATATAAGAATGAATGAATATACAATGGTAACATTGACCTCAACCCAATTGTATTCCAATAAAACAATTTACATCGAGCGATAATGACGGCCACAATCCGGCCGCTCGCCCCAAATAACAAATATACATCTGACTCTACGATGAGGGGCTATCCACCATGACTATCCGTCTAAACTATCACAAGATATACAACACCACAACACAAGCAAGTATTTGCAACCCCGTCTAATCGACTTATAGAAATTAGACAACGTATACAAATACATATAAAAACACAAAGATATCAACGATGTAAAAGTTTCGAGTTTTAAAACTTTCCGTGTTGCTCCTAAACACAAACAGTATTAAACCAAATCCGGGAAAAAAAGAAGTATGGCAAAATCTCAATTCCCAAAACCCAAGACACAGTATGAAGACGTGGCAAAATGGACCAAGTATGGCCTCAAATTGCGACCAAAACTAATATTTTGGCGGCCAGAGATTTGCCATTCTGTGACTATATCATACTTAGACCATCCTTTTGCAATACTCCAAAAATTTTTTAGAGACAAAAAAATCTCCAACAGAAACTTGAGATCATGGGTTTTGAAAAAACGGAAATTTGTCGGTTTCGAAACTTAAGTATCGTCTACAACTAGTTTACGTGTTAGGGTGGCTCTGATACCATATTAGTATACGCTCGTGCTCATGCCGCAAACTTGTGGCCAAGGCGGAATACAAAAAAAAATAAATTTATTAACAAGAGTACGAACTACTACGATCTAGAATCGAATCCAAACACTAAACTAGCAAACTTAGAAGGAGTTTAATTACTCAGTTAGTATTAGTTACCTTTGTAGCCGTGTCCTTCATTTTCTTTCCACTTCTTAATCTTCCGGTTCCATAGGAAACAAGCTTGGGAGTCGGTCTTTCTTGTCGAAGATGATTCACCCGAAGGAACCCTAGCTAAGGTTTTAGCTTCATACTAAAAACTAAGTGAAGCAACTTGTGAACAAGACTTGTTAGGAATTGATAACAAGGATGTAGTAGTAGTTAATCTCTAGTGTTTCTCTCTTTTTATTTTTCCTTTCTCAATTTAGAAAAAATCAAGAGAGGTGGAAGAAGATGAAGTAAGCATGGCATTAAAAAATAATCATCATCCATCTCTTTCTTTTTCTCCTCTCATTTAAGTGTGAAGTGGGTGGAATTGTGACTCACTTGTGTGAGTCACAAGTCCACACACTTCCACTTGAATCAAGAAGAAATGAGACGAGAATGAAGCAACATCAATTGCGAGCGCGCACGCATGCACATATACACACACACTAATACAAGTATATGCTACAAATACATACACCCGTATTCGTGTTTTGATACGAATACCTGTATTTGTATGAAGATAAAAATACCAGTATTTATATCAAGACATAAATACACATATTTATACAAATACTCGTATTCATATAAATACCGTATTTTGTCAAAATACAAATGCCGTATCATACAACCGCATGGAATGATGATGCGACCATCCTTGAAGAACTGTTCCAACCTCCCGTTGTAGAAGTACATTGGAAGGCCAAAGACGTGAATTCGCAAGAGTTTCGGACTTTTAGTCTTCTTTTGAAGACCTACTCAGAGATATCAAAAAGAGATATATAATACTAGCTCACATTTTATCCAAATATGATAATCTGGCTATCTTTCAAACTGGCTAGTATTAACAAAATATCCGATTAAAAGTACATGTACAAAAACACGTATTTAATCGAACCTCCGTACGTATCAAAATATGTACACTATATAGTTTCGGCTGAGCTAGGAAACCCTCTGTGTGGACTCAATAATACACTGACAATGGGTTTAACCACAAGCACGTCAGCGACACTATCTGTACGTAACGGCTACCCAAGTATTAATCGAAAAGAAGGTCGACAAGAAAACTCGTCCGTATCTCTACTGAGCCTGAGAGTGACAATCTCCGTACATTCCGGTCTCTTCTTCTGAGAGTATCGCATATCGGGTCTAGGGGGTAGAAAACGTCAGACCCCTAATAACCTGATAAGTCATGTTGATATTGCTCAAAATCATCCCGAGAAACTACTGATATCACTATTAGTAAATTTCATCTGTCTTGGCCAAGGTCTTATGGTGATGACCAATCGAACACGGCGTATATCAACTCCTTATACCCGGGAGAGATGAATCCTTTCTATCGCTCACTGCCCCAAAGTGCTTCGGGACTGTACCCAACTAAAATCTATTTGCACGACTCTTTAAAGCCATGATAAGGTAGAATTCTAAGTACAGCAGGAACACACTCGAGACTAGTAATGATGTAAGATCGACTAACATGTACCTATGTCACTAGAGAACTGCTATCTGACGATAGGTATATTACCATCTAGAAGTTCTCGGTGAGTCCGTCAAGTGTAACTCACAACCTAATGAGCACTTGTATACTATCTTTGGTACCGGACACCAATGGCTGTGGGACATGACACCTTCCCTCATAGGAATAAGAAACGTATACACTAGTTTACTCCGGAGTATCGATTCCCTATCTCAATTCCAACGACTAGATACAATTTAAGGATGTGCTTAGAGACTATCTAGACCCTTCGAGTATGACCGCCATCACAACTCTAATAGTCAAGTAATGATCTTACGGGCTTTACCAACATGTATTAGTGATACGTAATATAAATAGAACATATACACATGTTGAAGAAAAGACAAACCAGATAGAAAACTATCATATTGGGAAAGACTATCCAGTACATATATATCCCAAGCATCCATATATAGTATACAATCATGTACTATACAATAATGGCCTCTAGGGCGTACATATCCAACAATAACACGTAGTTACCTTATTCACCTCCACCTCTAAGGTATTTTCATTTGGTATCAGAGCGGGTTGCTCATATTTTAAAGATTAATATCTTGAGTTTTTAGATTCTACAATGGCAAATCAATTAGAGAATCAATCCACCACACAACCTCCACTTTTAACGGCACAAACTTTCAATTCTGGAAAACCAAAATGAGAATATTTTCACAATGTATAGACTTAGAAATAATAGATATTTTAGACATACCCTATGTTATTCTTACTACAAAACCTTATTCTGACGCTGATAAGCGTTCTATGACTGTAAATGTAAAAAGGGGGTCCCCGTCAAGTATATTGACATAATCAAGGATATGTACGACGGAGTAGTGGCAAATGTCAGAACTTGCGGTGGCTTAACAAGTGATTTTCCGATTACTATTGGTTTACATCAAGGATCTGCATTAAGTCCTTTCTTGTTTACCATCGTGATGGATGAGCTTACAAGAACTATCCAAGATGAGGTCCCTTGGTGTATGCTATTCGCTGATGATATTGTTCTAGTAAATGAGACGAAAGCAGGAGTTAATGCCAAATTGGAATTATGGAGACAAACATTAGAATCTCGGGGATTCAGATTGAGCAGGTCCAAGACAGCATATATGCACTGCAAATTTAGTAGCCAGAGAAGTCAAAACCATATTGGTATAATATTGGAAGGGCAAGAGATATCACCGAGCGACCAGTTTAGATATCTAGGTTCCATCATCCAAAGGAATGGGGAGATCGATAGTGATGTTAATCAAAGGATCCAAGCTGGTTGGTTGAAATGGAGGATGCAACAGGGATTTTGTGTGATCGTAACTTTCCGTTAAAATTGAAAGGGAAGTTTTATCGGAGCGCTATTCGGCCTGCCTTTTTATATGGTACAGAATGCTGGGCTCCTAAGAAGCATCATACACAGAAGATGCACGTAGCGGAGATGCGCATGCTTCGTTGGATGTGCGGTAACATTAGAAAAGACAAGATGCGAAATGAGGATATTCGTGCAAAAGTTGGTGTAGCACCCGTGGAGGAGAAGATGCGGGAAAACCGGCTTAGATGGTTTGGTCATGTGCGACGCAGACTTATGGAAGCACCGGTTCGACGAATAGATACTCTCGATATGGGTAATGGCAAAAAGGCAAAAGGGAGACCGAAGAAAACATGGATGGAGGTGATACGAAACGATATGGTTGCCAAAGGACTCAATGAAAGTATATTGTTCGATAGAAGTGAGTGGAGATAGAGGATTCATGTGCTGGACCCGGCGTGATTCTCATGTTGGTTCATGTAGCCTACCCCATATGCTTGGGATAAAAGGCTCAGTTGTTGTTGTTGTTGTTGTTGACTGTAAATGTAAAAGCCATGAGCGCCCTTCATTTCTCACTCGTTCCAAAAGAATTCAATAGAATTTCCATATGCTAAACGGTACATGATGTCTGGAATACACTTGAAACTGCACATGAAGGGACTAATCAAGTAAAAGAAAGTAGGACTAATCAAGTAAAAGAAGGAAGATAAATCATCTAATGTATGAATACAAAATGTTTTCTATGAAAGAAAACGAGATTATCGATTCCATGTACTCTTAGTTTAATAACATAGTACTAAATTGTTTAACTTAGGAAAGAAAATTATAGAGAAACAAAAGAATTATAAAATTCTATGATCACTAACTTTATCTTAGCAGCCTAAGATTACCGCAATAGAAGAAAAAAACGACATGAGCACCATGGGCGTTGATACTCTTGTTGGTAAACTAAAAACCTATGAGATGCAATTTGGAGACATCAAGATTAAAGAAGACAATCAACGCAAGAATATCGATCTAAAGGTATTAACTAACAAGATCAAAGAATCTCATCTATCAAGCGACGACGAAGAAATGGCTGAAATCGCAAAGCACTTTAAAAGGTTTCTTAAGAATAGAGACAACTCTCTTAAGAAATAATTGAGTTCAAAAAAGGTTGTGCGATGCTTTGAATGTAACACAGAAGGTCATGTAAAGGCATATTGTCTGAACCTAAAAGGCAAAAAGGATAAATTTAAATGAAAAAGGGTCCGGAAAGACGCGCTTTTCAAGCCATTTGGAATGAATCCGACTCAAGTGAGTTGGAAAATGAAGAAGTCAAAAACATGTACTTCATGGCGATAAATGATGATGAGGTTAATGATGATATCCTTGATATTGAAAGTTTATTTAAAGAAAACTTAGTTAATTTATGCTTTTACATAAAATCTAATTATGATAAGATTCACTCAAAATATAAACAACTATAAGATAGTAATAAAAAAATGATAATCCAATTAAAGTTGAATGTGAAAAATTGATTTTAGAAAATAATGATTTAAAATAAAAAGTAGTCCTAAAAGAAGAATCACATTTGAATACTCTTAATACTCTAGAAACTTTAAAGAATGTAATTTTTTATTTAAAAAGAAAATTAGAAATTAAGGAAAATATACTTCTTAAGTTTACTAAAACTAAGGACAATTTTTATGTTATGCTAGAAACTTGCATAAATCATTATAAACGTCAAGGCGTAGACTTTCATGACGATTCAAAATATGAAAAACCTAATAAATTTGTTAAGAGTTCAAACACATATAAATATAGTAATAAATATGCCAATGTTACTTGTAATTATTGTTGTACTTTATGACATATTTCTAGATACATGAGTATTAAATTAAATTCAACTTATAAATATCACTTTACTTCTAACCCAGTGGATCGAGAATGAAATGGATTTCCAAGGTCACACCTACTTCTTCTTATTTTGCAGAACCCCAAATCACGTAGCGAGCCTTGATAGCGGTTGCTTAAAGTATATGATTGGCATATCAATTGCTTCCAAACGCCATCAAAAGAAGGCGAAAGACAGAGCTCGTTTCATAATCTGATGTCTTGAGGACGCGTCTTCAAGTGTTCGACGGGATTTAAAGTATTCTATAAAGACTTCTCTCCAATCCTTAACCTTTTCCTGGTCCTCCATTTGTAGGGCTGTCTCCTCGGTCGCTTCCTTTTCTTCAGATGACTCCGGAGATATTTTGGCTGGTGCAAGAACTTGACGGCTTTATACAATGATCCTTACGTCATCGAGATTTTCGTCAGCCAGTTCTTTAGCAAGCTTGGCTAACGCATCCGCTTTGCTATTCTCTGTACGTGGAATGCTTTCTAAAGTGTAGGAGGGAATTTGAGTCAGCAGCTACTGCACTCTCTCGTCGTACTTTACCAACTCTGGTTTGCACGTTTGATAGTCGCCGTTTACTTGACTAACAACTATCTGGGAGTCTCTGTATATGAGGAGGTATTCGATTCCCATGTCGACAGCGATCTCAATACCTGCTATCAAAGATTCATATTCTGCTTCATTGTTTGTCCTCGGGTCTGTTAAGGAGAAGGCAAAGCGCATTATCCCTCCTTGCGGAGTCATGAAGACAAGGCCTACCCCGACTTGATTATAGGGGTGTTGTGTTGTCGCTTCTTCATGGAAGATGCTCCGTCGAAATAGAGTTCCCATCGGGTATCACTTTCTCTTTTCTCCCCGTCAATCGTGTCAAACGCGTGCTTGTCCGGCAACTCGCAATTTAGGGGTGAATCGTCAGGTATCGGATGCTCAGCGAGGAAGTCGGCGATAGCCTGGACTTTTACTGCCTTGAGGGGATGATAAGTTATCGAGAACTCCATCAAGAGTAGTGCCTATTTAGCGAGTCATCCTGTTAGTATGGCTCTTGACATCAAATATTTGAGAGGATCCACTTTTGATATGAAACGGACCTCATGCGCCAAAGCATAGTGTCTGAGCTTCGTTATTGCGAAGATTAACGCCAGGCGGTGTTTTTTTGATGGGAGAGTAATTGTTTTCTGCCACCAGGAGAACTCGACTTAAATAGTAGAGGGCTCTCTCTTTCCCTTGGTCATTCTCCTATGTCCATAGCGCGCCTAAAGAACCTTCAAGGGCTGTTGTGTACAGGATGAGAGGCTTTCCCTTGACCGGAGCGGTCAGTACTGGAGGATTCTGCAAATATTGCTTGATTTCGTCTAGTGCGCTTTGGCATTTGCGATCCTAGACGAACGAGGTCCCCTTCATCATCAGGTGACTGTAGGGACGGCATTTGCCGGAGAGGTTAGCTATGAACCGTCGGATATATGTGAGCTATCGCAGTTGCTTGAGAGTTCTTGGCGGAGGCATTTCCATGATCGCCTTGATCTTTGACGGGTCTATCTCGATGCCTCGATGTCGGATGATGAATCCTAGGTATTTGCCTGAGGAAACTCCGAACGTGCATTTGAGAGGGTTCATCTTCAGATTGTATTTCCGAAGGCACTGGAACACTATCTCCAGATGCTCTCAGTGCTCCTCATATGATTTTCTTTGCACCACGAGTTCATCAATATAGCATTCAACGATTTCATGAATGAGGTCATCGAAAATCTTTGGCATGGCCTTCTGATAGGTAGCACCGGCGTTCTTCAGACCGAAGGGCATCACTTTGTAGCAGAATATGCCCAGAGGAGTTCGGAAAGCGGTATACTTCTGGTCTTCGGGATGCATCTTTATCTAATTGTATCCTGATGAGCCGTCCATGAAAGAGAAGACTTCGTGAGTGGATGTGTTGTCTATCATCAGCTCGGTAACCGGTACGAGAAAGTCATCCTTCGGACAGGCTTTGTTAAGGTCCCGAAAGTCCATGCAGATGCGCACCGTTCCATTTTTCTTCATCAATGGGACGATGTTGGCGATCCAGTCAGGGTATTGAACTTCTTGGACGAAGCCGGAGTTGATTAGCTTCTTAACTTCGGCGTTGATGCTCATTTCAAGTTCAAGCCGCATTCTTCTTGGTGCTTGTTTGATCGGCTTGACGTCCGGAGATATCGCTAATTTATGCACGGTTATTTCTGGATCCAGTCCCGGCATCTCGGAGTAGTTCCATACGAAACGGTCTTTATACTGCATGAGCACATCTTTTAGCGTAGCCACTTGTTCTTCGGACAGCAGCTCACTGACGAACGTAGGCCTCGGGTCGTTTGTTGTCCCCAAGTCTATTTTCCTTAAGTTGTCCGCAGTAGTATGTATTCCATCTTCCAGCTCTTTTGGCGCTGGTGGAAGTTCTAAGATCAACTCATCTTCATCATCATTTTCGAAGCACCAGGAGAGGTCATCCGTATCCTCGCATACTCCTTCTTCTGGCAGCGTTATCGCGTGACAGGTACGGGATCGTTTCCAAGACTGATGTTGATCGGGTTCTACTCTTGCTATGTACATTGCTTTTGGAACATGCTTCTGTGGTGGGGTTACCCTCCAACTGATGGATAGAGTGAACCTGCCGAGTTGATATTAGTCTTCGACCCAGTTTTTGAAGGTGAAGCAGTCTTCAAGAGGATGTCCTATCGCTCTGTGATAGGAGCAATAATCTGGGTGATGAACCTCGTTTGCTTTATTAGGGTGTCAAGACCCCGGGAGTGTCATCATTTGATGTTTCGTGACAAGGTCAAAGATTCTCCTTGTCTTGTCTTGAGGGAAAGAGTATGCTCGACCCATCTTTTTCATAAGAGATGGACTCCGGCTGACCTTTTCTTGATCGTGTGGTCTTCTGGATCCGTTTTGCCGCTGTCGAACGTTTTTTCCATTCTCCAACTTGTTTTTGCCTCTGCATCGGGCCTTTTTCCTGTCTTAGGAATGCATGGCGGGCTGACGGCGAAGGGCATCATTATCCTCTGTGGCCTGCTGAAGGAGGCATTGCGTCTTGGCTTTCTCGTAAATGGCCATTTCATGACGGTAGTCATTGCGAGCCTTTTGACTCGCTTCCTTATTAGCTTGTCCATCTGTTCTTCAAACGACGGACTCGGCATTTTTACGACAGGACCGCATTCTGGTTCATCGTCGGCGTATTTTAAAAGAGCATCCCTTCCTTCATCAAGGTCATTTATGACATGGCAGCCATGGAACTGTTCCCATTTCTTGGACTGACATATCCAAGCCCGATCGTTTCCATTTTTCCATTGGACAATTTCGCTGAGTTCCGGGGACGTTCCAATTCCTGTTGTAGAACTGTGCTTGTCGAGAAGTTTATTTGAAAGGTACGCCTTGGCGTCTTAGCAACCTTCTCAACCCCTCTGTGTGGTATCTGGGCAGACTGATAGGTTGGAGCCTGTCGAGTGCAAAATTGGCACCAGGCCAAACTTCTTTTTCAACCTTAGTCTCCGTGGATCGGTAGAATAAGATCGCCTTTTCACCTCTTCGCCTGGGAGGAACGTAGAATGTTTGCAACTCTTGCACACTATATTTCTCCAGCGCATCAAGCTCTCTGTAGTGTTGCTGGGGAACTAGGGTGATCTGCAAACTTTGATCATTTCTAGTGAGGTCCTGCATCGATGGATAGACCAAGAATACTGCGTTGACCTTGTCTTCAGAGTCACTGCCAAAGACCAAAATAGGGGTATACGGTCCCGGTCTGTTGCATTGGGACGGTCTAGAATAGACTATCTCTTCGTCCTCCTCGGTATCGCACCCAAAGACCGGAATAGTGGTGATATCTTTCTGCTTATTCTCCGGCTTATGGTATCTTTCCGTATCTTCAAAGTTTGGTAAGAAATACTTTGCATCTTCGTGTTGGGGTCAAAATTTGCACCCCGGTTGACCAAGTCAAAGTCAAGGTCAACCCCAAGCCAGGTGGGCCCAAGCCCAGGTCAAGCGGGCCCATGCCTAAGTCGAGCCCGCGGCCAGCCTACCCATGCCAATATAGAAATCATGTAACAAATAATTTTGATGTAATTTTTTGTGCATGAATATAAGCAAAATGGGCATCAAGCCAAATTTTTCTAAAGCCCATGACTTATATGCAAAAAGAAATGGCACATGAGCCATGGGATGGGCAAAATGCCATTTTGTAAAGCCCAAGGGGCTATATGTAAATATGTAAGCCTATATAAGGCAACATGATGATGAATAAGATTATACACTTTTCATTCCTCTCAAAATCTAGGGTTTGTGCATCTTTCCCCTTTCTGAAGGTTCTAAATTTTCTTCTTTCTTTTGAGTTAAATCAAGAGTTTTACTCTTTCTTTTTCAAAAATAAATAGTTTTTCACCACAAAACCCACAAAGGGGAGCTTAGATCTCCCATCAGATCTCAAAAAGAAGGGATTTTTAAAATCTTACATCTCTTGATCTTCAAGATCCTGCCAACAGACGAGGAAGAAGGAGACCCATCTCCGAAAACTGTTAGTTATATGTATGCCCTAGAGGCCATTACTATACATAGGATGTATATTGTAGTGGATCCTTGGACATATATAAGGATGACTTTCTTGCTCGATATGATAGTATGCTATCTGGTTACTCTTTACCTTAACGTGTACACTGATTGTCTCTCTGTTACATATTGGTAAAGCCCTTAGGATGTGTACTTGACTACCTGGACTATGATGCGGATCATACTAGTGGGGACATGGTAGTCCATAAGTACATCCTTCAAAGTCCCTAGTCGTGGGTGTATCGAGACGGGGCATCGATATACCAGAGTAGACTAGCGTATACCTTCTCGACCCATACAGATGGACGATGGATGATCCCATATCCATTGGTGTTTGACATCAGAGATGATATACTGGTGCTCAGTAGAGACTGGGTACACTGGACGGACTCACCGAGAACTCCCAGATGGTATTATACATTACGTCAGATGGCAGTTCTCTGGTGACACCGGTGCAGGTTAGTCTGTAGACCCGAGATCGTCATAGAGTCTTGTGTGATTCCCACTGTGCTTTGATTTCCATCATACCACATCTAAGAGGGCGTGCAAAAAGGTGGCTTTTGGGTACAGTCCCGAATCACATGGAGGCAATGAGCGATAGGAGGGGTTTCGTCTCTCCCGGTATAGGGAGTTGATGTTGCGCTGTGTTCGATTGGCTATAACAGGAAGTCCTTGGCCAAGACTGTTTTAGGGATTTACTGGTAAGTGTTACCAGTAGTTTCTCGACCCTTTATGAGCCTCATATCGACACGACTTATCGAGTTATTGGGGTCTGACGTTTACCACCCCTAGACGAGATATGCGACATATCAGACGAACAGACCGGACTGTACGGTAGTGTTACTCGTTGGATTCACAGGAGTGTGAGCGGGCTTGCTCGTTGATCTTCTGATCGCTCAATACCCGGGTGGTCGTTACGTTTAGCAGACCGCTTGCGGCTTGTGGGTGTTTGATATGATCATCACCTGCTGCCGGCGTATTGACGGGTCTTTAGAGTCCTACACAAGGGTTTCCTGGCTCAAGCGAAACGAAATAGGAGCGCATATGAGATATGTGTGGGACCGAGAATAATACCAGTATGTGATACTGTATTCTATTCTTGCGATTTGTATCATAGCTCGGTTATATGTGATATAGCCGGGTTACCGAATCAAGTGTTGATTCGATACATTGATACACTTGATATTAGTCGGTTATATGCGATATAACCGGATCGTTAAATCAAGTGTTGATTTAATGATTTAATGTATAATTATATATTTGATATATTACTTTACATTAACTAGTATTGGTTCACTTAAGATTGATTTTCTCACTTGAAAGTGCACATTGTTTATATGTGATATATGCAAGTGTGCATGTTTGTATCATGCTTGATGATACAAACAAGTTGTGTGTATGAGACTTGAACCAACTCAAGGTTAAAATTAGGGTTTACTATTTTCTTAGCATATAACAAAAGAGTGTGACTTTGGTCAATGTTATCAAGCTTCATGAAGCTTGATGAACATTGACAAAGTCAACTCTTTTGTCATTTGTTCAAGATATTAGTTAACCCAACCCTTAACCTAATACTTTGGTTAAATCTCTATATGAGTTAAGCATGAGGGCTTAACTCAACCATGGTGCCATGATTAAAAGGATAAGTATTGATATTATTCTTTTAATTAACATGATTCTTTCTTCTTCTTCATCTTCATCAAGCTCACAAAAGCTTGAGAGCTCCAATGGTGCCATGAGAAAAAGAGTGAGAAATCTAATTCTAAAGTGAACCCACTTCCTATTTCTTCATCCTCTACCACTTGCCATGTAGTATAGGGTGTTCTCTTCACAAAGTTTTTGACCAAGTGAAGGAATAGCTTGAGTTTGAGTCTCCCCGACGTAGATCATCTTCGGCCTCGAAGTCAATGACCTAGCCCGATCATTTCTCCGACGAAACCATTGCTAGAGTCCGGGATCCCGATGATCGCAGCGGAGGGACGTCAACACGGAGCTAAAGAAGTGGAGGACCGGATCTACAAAGGTTGTAATCCCTTTCACTTAGCAATAAAGTTGTTTACTTGCTCGCTTTTCGCCTAATCTCTAGTTAACGATCTAGTTTAGGGTTTCTCGGCACCGGAAAATTTTAATTTGGTATGGTTGATGCCTTGTGGAACCTCTTGAGTGTGCCTAGTAACCCTACAAAAACCCAATTTTTGGGAAGACCCAGGGCTCCATAGAAGAACCCCTTTCATCAACTCCAAAACATCTTAGGAGTTTAACTCTACTCTAAATCCTCTTTTAGGATTTTAAATTCTATTTCTGCGACTAAAAGCCCCATTTTCCTCGCCGGCGCCCGAGCGCTCAAGCGTCCGGCACGTGGGCGCTAGCGCTCGAGCGCTCAAGCGCCCAGCGCCCGCATGCCGGGCATGTGGTGCGTTAGCGTTCGAGCGCCTTACGCTCAAGCACCCAGCGCCCGCATGCAGGGCACGTGGTGCACTAGCACTCGAGCGCCTTTCGCTCAAGCGCCCAGTGCCCGCATGCCGGGCACGTGGTGCGCTAGCACTCGAGCACCTTGCGATCAAGCGCCCAATGCCCACGTTCCGGACACGTGGTGCGCTTGCGCTCGAGCGCCTTGCGCTCAAAGCGCCCAGCGCCCACGTGCCGGACACGTGGTGCGCTCGCGCTCAAGCGCCCAGCGCCCACGTGTCGGACACGTGGTGCGCTAGCGCTCGAGCGCCTGGCGCTCAATCTCCCAGGGCCCACATGCCGGGCACGTGGTGCGCTCGAGCACTAGCGCCTACGTGCCGGGCATGTGGTGCGCCAGCGCCTAAGCGCCCAGCGCTCGCGTGTTAAGACACGCGAGGCGCTGGCCCCCACACATCCTTTGGATACCCTTTACACACACACACACACACATACTTTAGAACACTGTCCCTCTCAAAAAAAATTGGGCCGGGGAGCTGCCCCGCACCCCGCAAGGGAGCTGCTAGCCCCCTTGACCCCCAGCCCTCTATCCGGATAGCGGGATCCCAGTAAAAACTCTGCGGGGCCCCCGATATATCCAAAACCCCCCTTTTCAAAACATAACACACGTGCACTGCACATTGAGTTCGCATGACCAGTTTAACCCGTTAATCGGAGGTTCCCTCGACCCAAAAGCGAGGGGCAATTAACGGCAGCTTAGTCCACGGCTGCCGGAGATTCGGATCCC
The DNA here is from genome assembly GCA_030015575.1 of Agapanthus africanus. Lineage (NCBI taxonomy): Eukaryota > Viridiplantae > Streptophyta > Magnoliopsida > Asparagales > Amaryllidaceae > Agapanthus > Agapanthus africanus. The sequence continues at coordinate 39,390 of JASDDO010000145.1, read as the reverse complement.
CACAATCAATAAACCCTAGCCTACCATGGGCAAGGGGAATCTGTAATGTGCCTGACAAGCACGCGCATATTCCCATTGTAAGTGCACGGCGGCGCCCCGGCCTCCATCCTGAGGCCAAATGCGGAAGCGATGGTTAACTTTAAATTTTCGAACCGGCACCACCGCGCACTAAAACCCGGATCGGGCCATTAAACTAGTCCTAGCTAACTATAAGATGGGAAGAGAGATATACCGAGTGATCCGTGTCCTCCGGTCTTCTCGTCGTCGTCCCGATCTCCCGCGGAATGTCCGGTCTCCACCTCGTCGCCGGAAGGGCACCACGTCGCCGGCTTCTGTTACGGGCTCCCACCTCTATACCGAGGCAACTCGGGCACGAAGTTGGCGAGCCGACGTGCCCAAGGTTTGCTGTAGAACATAGTGTAGAACCATGTCTCATTTTGGGGTTCATGGAGGTTGCCATTTTGTGGAGGAGAATGAACTATACTTTGGAGGTGGAACTATTGGATTTTTGTGAAGCCAAATGAGTGTAAATCCCTTGCACAAAAATTGGGACAACCCCCTATGAGGAGTGGCCGGCCATATGAGGAGAAGAGAGAGGGGGAGAAAATCCTAGTGGGGTTGTATCAATAATCCAAGGGAAAAGAATGATAGATCACCAAGTCAAAGAGCAAACCACACTCCCTCATCATGACCAACCATCATCATCAAGCATGATAATGAACAAAGACCAACACTCCACCACAACAATCATGAAAACAAAAGTCAAGCCATCATGGTCAAAATAAGTCAAATGATGGTGCAAGTATCATGATACAATAAAATGCAAAGAACACCCTCCACAAACGCTTATTTGCACAAATGCAAATAAGCCCTCCTCCACCAAACTTCGGCCATTGAAAGATGCAAATGAAAATGGCCGAAACGGAAAGCAAACTGGCAACTCCAGAAAACTGGTCCCGTAATAAATTACAGGAAAACCCCGCTACCGTGTATACACACCCGCATCTGTATTCCGACCGAAATACAAATGCAATGAGACAAAATCTACACTGTACTATACTAGGATCCGGCTTAAACCAAAGCCGGCTAGTAATATCCGTCCGATCCTGATCCGTGCAATACCGCACGTATCTGATCGAACCCTGCCATATCTCCATACGGCCTCTACAGCCTTTCGCCCGAAAACTTGAGCAACTGAATGTGGGGGACTCTAAAGACTCGTCAACACCTCGGTTGTGGATTTAACCACTAGCACGTCAGAGGTATAAGCCAATACGTAACGGGCTACCAGGTATTGACCAAAAGGGACGTCGATGAGCGAACTCATCCTGACACCCTACTGAGCCTGTCAGTGACAATATCCGTACAGTCCGGTCCGTTCGTCTATGAGCATCGCATGGCGGGCCTAGGGGGTTGGTAAAAGTCAGACCCCCAAAAGCGGTACAAGTCATGTCGGAGTGTAGCCCAGAACACCCTGAGATACTACTGGAATACCTACCAGTAAATCTCCTGCCTCGGCCGAGAGCTTCGTGTAATGGCTCTCCTAGACACAGCGCGACCTCACCCCCAATACCGGGAGAGACGAACCCCTGAAGATCCGCTCACTGCCTCCATGTGGCTCGGGACTGTACCCAACTAAAACCTGTTTGCACGTCTCCTTTGAGCGTGGTAGGGTAGTAATCAAAGTACAGTGGGAACTCACACGAGACAAATGACGATCCCCAGGTCGATGAACTAACCTGTACACATGTCACCAGGGAACTGCTATCTGACGTCAGGTATAAGACCAACTAGCATGTTCCCGGCGAGTCCTGTCCGGTGTACTCATAACCCAATGAGCACCTGTATACATCTTAGGTGATCCAACTGACACCAGTGGCTTGTGAGACCGGCCACCGCCCCTCGTCGGGGTCTCGACTGTATACACTAGTCTACTCTGGAGTATCGATGCCCTGTCTCGAAACTCCCACGACTAGGGACCTTTTAAGGATGTGCTTATAGACCTCAGCTCCCACTTATATGATCGCCCTCATACTGCTGGTGGTCAAGCAAGAATCCTAGGGGCTCTATCAACGTGTAATAGCGACATGTCAAGTCACCTAAAGCAGTACACGATGATAAAGATAAACCAGATAGCATACTATCATCTCGAGTAAGACTGTCCTACCGGGATAGGTCCTCCCTCAATCATTGCAATCACGTGCCTGTGATCCAATAATTGACTCTGAGGGCACTATCTCCAACAATCTCCCACTTGCACTCAAGGCTAATTATTGCGATGTCGCATACTCACAGCCCGTGTGATACCGAACACCCAACTCCTCTACTAGTCAGTTTCATAAAGCCCGTTTGGGAAACTATTGCGTTCGAGGAATAGCCTCAGTGAGTGGATCCGCTTTGATGTTTCTTTCTATGTCTCTCTATATTTCAAGTGCGCGGAGAAAGCCATCTCCCGAAATGAGCAATACCTGTCTTAGAATGTGTCTGGATGTCTGATGGGACCTAGCTCATAAATGAACTCCAAATCCAAACTTCTTAGACTGTATCGTCAACTGAACTTAATCAGTTCCTGTGCCATGCCTCCCTCAGTATTGCCTTGGACCACCTGTCCAAAATACTGCCCCTCGTCAGAAGGAAAAACTATAACTCTGACAACCTCCTTGTCGTCCAGGTCACCTTGGAAGCCTGGAATGATAACTGTCTCCCGAATGAGGCTGTCGTTATCATATCCCTAGAACATCCACTTATGTTCTAAAACTGCTTCCGACTGTTTCTCCAGGATTGGATCAATGTCAACTTATTGCATCTAGTGCAAGAACAACATCTGTTGTGGTACTTGACATCTCATGATTGACTCAATTGCCTGAGCAAGTGATCTGTCAATCATGCACATCCCTCTCCCCTTTAGTCTGTAAGACACCTTTAGAGAGGGTGACTCCATCATCTGCAGGTACACTACCGTGCCAGGAGTCGTTCATTCTAAATACTCATAGAATGCTGTCTAAGTACCCAGATTGGGAAACCACTCAAATCTAGATCTAAAACCATAGATCTAGTAACCAGTATGTCTGATATAATGTCCAAGTCCCATGTGGAGAAACCACTGTGTGACGACCAAAGTATAACCGATTGTAGTATAGGAGTTTCTTTTCCTACTCTGTGTATGTCATCCAAATACCAGGACATCACACCCTACTACCTTCTCAATAGATCCATCCCCTATTCTGATGAAGTTAAACCTATGACTGTCACATCAGAAATTGATGATCTATTTCCGCTATATCTGCTTTAGTCTATAAATAGACATAAGCCACCTGTCCACCAATGCTTCCGCTGCTCCCACTGACTACGACAACCCTCTGGCAGAGTCATATAAATGTACACTTCTAAAGCAAGTTTAGAACGACGCTATACTCATCCTCCTGCCGGGTCTCACAGTCTGGAACAACAGCAATGGCTAGTGTAGGTAAACAAGAACCTCCCTGTCACCGTCCTTGAGGCTACCGGAGTACCTCTCGGGTGCCTGAGGTTACCCACCAAATCTGCAGAGTGGCCAATGGAATGTTAAACCAGATTGAATCTTTAGGTTCCTATCAAATCTTCAGTAATCGTTTGTGGTTCTGGAATCACTTCCAGTTCTACCATACTCCCACTACTGTTTTCTGAAAAAATCCATTTTTATTAAAACTGTGGCGAGTCTAGAACAATATCGCTATTGATCTTCCAGATGGTAGAAAGTCAACCCTCGTCATAGCTGGGTCAACCCACAAACAGCCATTACAGAAACGCGTCTTGAGTTATCCAGAGTCTGGTTTTAAGCATAACCCGGACAACTCCCCATACCTTAACATCGTTAAGATATGAACTGTTCTATATCCAATATAGAACTAGAGGCACTGATTTAATTGAACCAGATTCAAATCATGCAGCTATCTCCAGTGCATGTCAACTAAATGGAAGGAGGCCGATCAGCGTTACTTAACTTAGGAATGCTTCCAATTATGAGTAACCTGAAAGAGAAGCAAGTTCTCTTTATCATTACTATCAACTGAATACCATATACAAGTATCTACATCTTTGATCACTTTGAAGAATCCCGATACTTGCTACACCTGGTTCTCTACTTTATTCAAATACCTATAACTTCTCAAAATTCGGACCCTGTGTTTCTACGAAACACCTGTCTAAAAACTAGAGAAGTCATAAGTAAACCGAATATAGTACGAGGACCAACCCCTCTGTCCTGATGGACACTGGACAATATACAATACTCTGTACAAGTCCCTTGAGTCTTATAACTCACTCCCTGTGTGTCGTAGGTTGAAAACTGTACTTATGGTTAAGAAGAATTACACCGTTGTTTAATGCTCCTTACCTAACCATCAGCTGATATAGGTAAATGTCATCGACATAATTTCAAAAAGGTATATCTCACTCTATAAAAATAGACGTACAGATATATCAATCTGAAATTGGTGCATTATAACGGATATTCAAAACCAAATATTCGCCGTCCGGCAAACAACCCAGGTGACTTCCTCAAATATCACCGATTACAACGAATCCTGATATAATGAGGATGATCACCTAATTCCCAATAACCTACTCCCACTCATCATCTGTAAAACCATACAGATGTGAGAATCATACCTGGTAAATACATATCCTGGAGTGAGGACTAATTGGGAAATCAGTTTTCTTTTAACAGTACACAGTGAAACTGAAACATTGAAATATTTCGATGGGGTATCCCGGTATTCCTAGTAATGCCTCTTCCAGATTCACGACTGTAACCGTATAATTCTTTGCCACCTCTCCAAATCCCTTTATATGTCTTTAGTCATTACCTTCTGCACACCCCTTAGGCCAAATGGTTTTCTTCCTTCCCTACCGTTCGGCACCAGCCTATGGTTTGGAAGAAAACTATCCAATAAGCATAATGGGTGTACTGTCCTAATCCTAGGAGCACTCGCAATGCGAGAGAAGGTGAAGATAAAATACACCTGAATAAACCTTATTCCTATTTCTCCTGAACCAGAATCCATCCCCGAACTGGAACAAGTTCCTTTCGAGTTCGTATATAACCATACGATGGAGTATCCAATAAATTGTGGATCTTCGTAGTGATACGGAGTGTCCTGGAGAAATACAAAGGTGAAGTGGGAGTGGTAATGAAATACTTGGTTTGGTCGTGAATAGCAGTCGCAATTTATTTTGCCCTCCTTCCAATCCCTTTCTTTGTCTTTACATAATACCTTCTGTACACCATCGTTAGGCTAATTGGTTTTCTTCATTCCCTACCGGTCGGCACCTGCCTATGGTTTGGAAGAAGACTATCCAATTTGCGTAATAGGTGTACTATCCCCTAATCTAAGGGGTACTCGCAACCTGAGAGAAGGTAAAAGGAAAAGACAACTGAATAGTCCTATCCGTTTTCTCCAGAACCGGAAACCATCCTCGAATAAATTCCTTCGAGTTCGTATATAACCATACGATGGTTTTGTCCAATGGAAGTGGACGTTCGTAGTAATACGGGGTGTCCTGGAGAAAAGGGTAAAAGTAGGAGTGGCAATGAGGTTTGCAACTCTGACAATCCAAAAGCCAGTGTTTAAGAAGGTTCGGTTAATTTTGGTCTCTGAGTCATAGTCTTAGGGTCGGGTCAATGGTCGCTGCCAAAGAGAGAGAGAAAAGAAACACTCAGCGTGCACTCTAACCTAAATCAGAATGGTTACCAATTTATCTAATCTGGAAACCTCCCACTGTACCGTCAAATTCTGCTCCAAACCTGAAAGAAGAATTAGTCGGGGTCACCCGAGGAGTAAACTAACTCATCAGTGGGAATCGGGATCCAACTATCATCGCATGATAACGTGACGGAATCCGCTCACGGTGTCACACTCCAGAAGGTATGCGCATATCTGGCAAGTTTAAGCTCTTTTGAAACTCCCGATGTGATTTTTGCCCCATGCTCTTATGACCTTGACTTTGGCCAACAAATCATAAGTCACATGTCAAGTTCTACCCGTCATTCTCCAGGTTAATTTGAGCCCACCCGTACAAGCCCTTGACTTTGGCCAACAAGGCTATACGACTGCCCCAAACCAACGCATCTATCTATGCTGCATATGAATACCCCAATAGCTACCAAACACTGTGCCTTGACTTTGGCCAACAAACACAGCTTGAATACTATTGACCATCCATATGAAATGACGGAGGGCTACAAATGGTTTCTGGCGAAAACCTTTAACGTAGTGAACTTGATATCGTTGAAGGAACGGATAGCTTTTTAGAAAAATATAGTGACGAAAATCCTTTGCTAAAGAGGTCACTCCCGGTGAAGGGATCTCGGCTCTTTCCTCGTAGAATGAGGTGCAGGATATTCCAACTGAATACCACGGTGCAAAGCAAAAGTAATCGGCTACAGTGAAGTCATTGCCCTGACGCAAACTTTTTGTCCAAGGGGTCACTCCCGGTGAAGGGATCTCGGCCCTTGCCCCGTTGACTGAGGAGCAGGATATTCCAACTGAATACCACGATGCAAAACAAAAGTGAACGTCCTTGCAATAACAGCTTTTTGAAAAAGTTCCAACAACATCAGATTAGGTTTGTTTAACTTGCATTGATCCGAATCAACGCAGTCCTATCAATTGATCACACCACAAAGAACGAAAATATACTGATGTACGTATATACCATCCGCATTCGCCACTGGGTCCCGTCATTACCCGTTAGGTTAGCTAACTAACGACAGAGCGGGGACTGGACTAGCGCGGATGCAAAACATATACAACATCTACCAGTATATATATATATATATATATCAATATATAATTTTCGCTCAAGGCGTGATAAAATGCAACATCACAGAAATGTACAGCATCACAGAATAAAACAGATATCTGGGATCCCCGGGTTTCACAGAGCCACTACTGAAACTCAACGTTCCCCTGGTCGTGTGGATAGCCTGTGCAATGAAATCCTAGACCCCTACGGGCGCGGCAAGTTACCCGCCAAAACCTGAAGCGAGGCAGCCCCCTTCAGCAACGTGAATGGACCACCCAGCACTTCACGGAATCCAGTAACTTGGGCACCCCTCCTGGGTCAATCTGTACCCCCTACGAGTGCGGCGAATAGCCCGCCAATCCTAGAGTGAAGCCCCCTCCGTCCCAATGCCATGAGATGCGGGCTTGTTGCCCTCTAGAACCCGGCTATCCGTACACCCCTCCGCGGGACAATCCTAGTACAGAAAGTAAAATATACATACAACTGGTACATCGACCGCAACCTGGTCGTGCCCCAAAATAATAATACAAACAGGCAGTGACGGCAGTCCACATATCGGACGCTCGCCCCGCAATATCAAATGTACATAATACAACAAAAACTGATGTACTAGCATTGCATCCAGGCTATCCCCCACGACCGATCCGCAACATCACAGCAATACATAGAACATCAACGTGAAAATCACGTTCGCAAATCCGTCTAACCGGGCTATAGCAGTTAGACAGGATTTACCGATCAAGTGACATTCACGGTCGCAGATATAATGTAAATACTGTGAACCAATGTGTTTAAAATATCCGATCGATCAAATTATAATAAGTGGGCCCCAAGTACTACTGTAGCACATCAAGATATTTTAGGCCCAAAATTAATATTCCAAAACCCATATTTTCAACTCAGGAGCTTTCTGGAAAATTTTGGTACACTGATCAGTTCAAGTCGCGGCGGAACCGCGGCCCAAGCATGGGTTTGGCCGCGGTTCCGCGGTCGTTTAGACTGTTCACGAGACCAAATTTTCCCAGAACTCTTAGATTGTCCTACACATCATTCTGAAACAACCTGAAAAATTTTTGGACTTCAAAAAAATTTCGACAGAAACTGATGTGAAGAAAAATACGGTTTTCAGAAAATTGTTCGATCGGAAATGTAAAACACATTAGACAAAGCTAGACTAAGTTAATGGCGAGGCTCTGATATCACTGTAAGTGCACGGCGGCGCCCCGGCCTCCATCCCGAGGCCAAATGCGGAAGCGATGGTTAACTTTAAATTTTCGAACCGGCACTACCGCGCACTAAAACCCGGATCGGGCCATTAAACTAGTCCTAGCTAACTACAAGATGGGAAGAGAGATATACCGAGTGATCCGTGTCCTCCGGTCTTCTCGTCGTCGTTCCGATCTCCCGCGGAATGTCCGGTCTCCACCTCGTCGCCGGAAGAGCACCACGTCGCCGGCTTCTTTTACGGGCTCCCACCTCTATACCGAGGCAACTCGGGCACGAAGTTGGTGAGCCGACGTGCCCAAGATTTGCTGTAGAACATAGTGTAGAACCATGTCTCATTTTGGGGTTCATGGAGGTTGCCATTTTGTGGAGGAGAATGAACTATACTTTGGAGGTGGAACTATTGGATTTTTGTGAAGCCAAATGAGTGTAAATCCCTTGCACAAAAATTGGGACAGCCCCCTATGAGGAGTGGCCGGCCATATGAGGAGAAGAGAGAGGGGGAGAAAATCCTAGTGGGGTTGTATCAATAATCCAAGGAAAAAGAATGATAGATCACCAAGTCAAAGAGCAAACCACACTCCCTCATCATGACCAACCATCATCATCAAGCATGATAATGAACAAAGACCAACACTCCACCACAACCATCATGAAAACAAAAGTCAAGCCATCAAGGTCAAAAGAAGTCAAACGATGGTACAAGTATCATGATACAATAAAATGCAAAGAACACCCTCCACAAACGCTTATTTGCACAAATGCAAATAAGCCCTCCTCCACCAAACATCGGCCATTGAAAGATGCAAATGAAAATGGCCGAAACGGAAAGCAAACTGGCAACTCCAGAAAACTGGTCCCATAATAAATTACAGGAAAACCCCGCTACCATGTATACACACCCGCATCTGTATTCCGACCGAAATACAAATGCAATGAGACAAAATCTACACTGTACTATACTAGGATCCGGCTTAAACCAAAGCCGGCTAGTAATATCCGTCCGATCCTGATCCGTGCAATACCGCACGTATCTGATCGAACCCTGCCATATCTCCATACGGCCTCTATAGCCTTTCGTCCGAAAACTTGAGCAACTGAATGTGGGGGACTCTAAAGACTCGTTAACACCTCGGTTGTGGATTTAACCACTAGCACGTCAGAGGTATAAACCAATACGTAACGGGCTACCAGGTATTGACCAAAAGGGACGTCGATGAGCGAACTCATCCTGACACCCTACTGAGCCTGTCAGTGACAATATCCGTACAGTCCGGTCCGTTCGTCTATGAGCATCACATGGCGGGCCTAGGGGGTTGGTAAAAGTCAGACCCCCAAAAGCGGTACAAGTCGTGTCGGAGTGTAGCCCAGAACACCCTGAGATACTACTGGAATACCTACCAGTAAATCTCCTGCCTCGGCCGAGGGCTTCGTGTAATGGCTCTCCTAGACACAGCGTGACCTCACCCCCAATACCGGGAGAGACGAACCCCTGAAGATCCGCTCACTGCCTCCATATGGCTCGGGACTGTACCCAACTAAAACCTGTTTGCACGTCTCCTTTGAGCGTGGTAGGGTAGTAATCAAAGTACAGTGGGAACTCACACGAGACAAATGACGATCCCCAGGTCGATGAACTAACCTGTACACATGTCACCAGGGAACTGCTATCTGACGTCAGGTATAAGACCAACTAGCATGTTCCCGGCGAGTCCTGTCCGGTGTACTCATAACCCAATGAGCACCTGTATACATCTTAGGTGATCCAACTGACACCAGTGGCTTGTGAGACCGGCCACCGCCCCTCGTCGGGGTCTCGACTGTATACACTAGTCTACTCTGGAGTATCGATGCCCTGTCTCGAAACTCCTACGACTAGGGACCTTTTAAGGATGTGCTTATAGACCCCAGCTCCCACTTATATGATCGCCCTCATCCTGATGGTGGTCAAACAAGAATCCTAGGGGCTCTATCAACGTGTAATAGTGACATGTCAAGTCACCTAAAGCAGTACACGATGATAAAGATAAACCAGATAGCATACTATCATCTCGAGTAAGACTGTCCTACCGGGATAGGTCCTCCCTCAATCATTGCAATCACGTGCCTGTGATCCAATAATTGACTCTGAGGGCACTATCTCCAACACCTATCTCAATGGGGTGACGAAAAACACCCTACAGATTATGGCACGCCCGGTGCGACCTTTCTCTCCTCCCATATTTCGGGTTAAACGTTCATGCGAACTCAATCAATATACATATCGACTGCCTGTACTGAAATCATGTTTCTTTGTGCAGGTTAACAAATTTCAAATTGCAATCTCCGGTCGCAGCAAAAATGTCTCCAAGGATAAGCTCAGCTCTCGACATAGCTCCTACATGATGAAGATGGACGCCAGGACGGTCCTTCCGGCCAGTCTTGGCCGACAATGGAAAGAGCCGCCGCTACCATTCGACTCTATTCTGTTCGTGTCAGCTAACGCCATCCCATCTCCTCAAGCCCCGGTGACCGAAAAACCGGTCTCGAAAGGCAAGAAGCCAAATATGGTGGTCTCGAAGGCGCCCCAACTCAAACACAGGTCGGTGTTTGAACGACTCTCCTTGGCCCCAGCTGGGGGCAAGGCCATCAACACCAACAAAGCAACAAGGCCTCTCGAGCAAGCTCCGGCGGTGCCCCTGACAACTGCTCGATCGGGTGTCTTCTCTAAGCCCCCCGCTAATCGACTCACGGTGGCTTCCCAGGAAATGGATGCTCGCCAAGCCCTTAAAATTGAGAAGCTAAGGCAGAAAAGGCTCAGATATAGAGCCAACGAAAGGGCTAGGGCTCCGGCTAGGCTGAACCTCATGATGTTCGAAGAACATGGTTACCCCTCCAAAGATGAGGAAATGGCTGGATATGTGGTCCACGCTGTCTACATGGTGGGCACACGCAGCAAGAGCAAGGACGGGGCCACTACATCTCAAATCCAATCTGGCTTGAATGTGGTTGTCGTTTCCTAAGAACAGCCGCCTCTGCTGGGTGATGAAAACCCTCTCGATGAGGATGATAGGCAGAAAGACCCTTCGGTCCATGAGGAGTCGATTCGAAAAGCGAAGATGAGCCAATCTTCCGTCCCAAGAACGCAGAGCTGCAACTTATCCAAGAGTTCCGAAAATAGCTCAGAAGCAAAGACAAGGAGATGGCCAAGCTCTACTAAAAAATTGACGACTTGACAAACGTCGTCTTACAGCTCACGACCCAACTTGCCTCTCAACCGCCCAATCCGGTGCAGGGATCTCATGATCCGGGAAATAGTGTCCTGAAACAGCCGATGCCCGTTCCCTTAAATCCAAAAGTGGGTGGACCGCATGAAAATCAGTCGCATCCTATCACGGAAAATGTCTTGGCTACCGATGACAGTAGCTCGCTAACTCAAGATCAAATCATGGATTTGGTTTCCAACAAAGTCAAAACCTTGGTAGCTGAAGCTGAAGCACAAAAGGATATCGGCAGTAGTAGGAGACCATATCCTGCTCAGTATGATCTGGTAGAATTTCCTAGCGGCTATGTCATCCCCAAATTCGGAAGATTTGATGGGACGGGAAATGCGAATCAGCACATCGCCTACTTTAAAGCCTCATGCAGGAATACTGGGGGCAATGATGCGCTTCTCCTCCGCCAGTTCGATAATAGCTTGGCCGATGTTGCTTTCGACTGGTACGCGAGCATACCGGATTGCTCCGTCACAACTTTCGTCCAAATGGAGTCTCTGTTTCGGCAGAGATTCATGAGCGTCGGCGATAAGATCACCATCGCCGACCTCGTAAGGACCAAGCCAAAAAACAACGAAAGCAGCACGGACTTTATAACCCGATAGCGCAATCTCTCCGTCAAATGCGAACTGCCGATAGAGCAGGACCAATCTGTCAGTCTCCTCGTCGGAAATCTCAACAATTGGATGGCCCCGTTTCTATGTACCGCGGGTTTCAAAACATTCCAAGAGCTGACCAAAAAAGTCCAGATGTTGGAGCGCTCAAAGCAGGAGTCCTCCTCTGACTCCCAAATAACAATAGGTCCTGGAGAAACCGAAAGGACAAAAATCGCAAAGGCGGAGGTTCTGACGATACTGAATCTTTTAACACTTCGGCTAACCAAAATAAGCAAGGGATGATGGGCCTAATGCCAACCAGCCTCGAAAGCCAGTGTTCGGAAAGGGAGGAGAATCTCCACTGAAAGAGAAGCTGGATAAGGTCTATTCCTTCAGAAGGGACAAAATCCGTAAAATATTCAAAGACGCCCTGAGGAACGGTCTACAACTGCCGGAGTCAAAAAGACCGCAGGAAGCGAATATGACCGACGACCCCAAATACTGCCCTTATCACAGAGTGATAGGTCATGCCATTGATGACTGCTTCGTCTTCAAAGATTGGGTCGAAAAGCAATACCAGGCAGGAGAGATAGAACTGTCTAAAGGCGTGTTAACAAACAGTCCAGCCGCGACCGCCAAATTCATACTAACGGAGACCGAAGTTCTTCGTGAAACTGATTCTCTCAGACATCTGCCTTTCTATGAAAACAATCGACCACCACGTCATTAAACTGGGAATAGTCGACCACCACGTCACTAAACTGGGAACAGTCGACCTCTAAGTCGTTAAACTGGGAATGTAAAAAAGAAAATATATGTAAATAAACAAAAAATGTGTAAATAAAAGAAAAATAAAGAAAAGCCGAAATGATGGGTCAACTCGCAATAAAAATCATCGAGTAAAATAAAGATGAAAATAAAGCCGAAATGATGGGGCAACCGTGAATAAAAGCCGAAATGATAAGGCAATCACGATCTTCACGGTAAGAAAAGCTGAAATGATAGAGCAATCGCGGTAAAACAAAAAAAAACAACAAAAAAAAACAACAAAAACAAAAACAAAACAAAAAAAACAAACAAAACAACGGCGAATGATGAGTCGCTCCTGGTACCATATTCCAGTGCAGCGATGCAGACGCCAACCAAAATCCAATTTCCTAAAATTCTTCCGGACCTACGGTTAGTCCCTATATTGACTACCGTATACAATCCACGGGCTCAAATAATTCTCAGCATATCCATACCCCACCGCAATCACCAGTTACGCGGCTGGTCTCCGCCCTCGGAATTATGCTCCATTTAGGAAGACCCACTCATGTGTCCTCACGATACATGAGGAGAACAAACCTTCATGGGATCCTTACGACTCACAAAGGAAAAACACACTTGGGAGTCCCTACGACTCCTAAGGAGAAAGTGCACCTACGAGATCCTTTCGACTCGTAGGGAGAAAATGCTTTTATGAGATCCTTACGGCTCATAAAATTGAAAAGCCTTAGAGGATAGTGATCTAAACCTATCTCCTAAGCTACCGCTTCCCAAAAGGCAATGGCGAATGATGAGTCGCTCCTGGTACCATATTCCAGTGCAGCGATGCAGACGCTAGCCAAATTCCAAATCCCATACCTCGATGACGAATGATGAGTCGCTTCTGATACCATATTCCGGTGCAGCGATGCAGACGCCAACAAAGTCCCGAAATGTTTCCGGCCCTACGGTCTGGATCATACATCCTGCAAAACCGTATACAATCCACGGGCATAAAATGATCCCAATCTTTCCCAAGTCCTACCGGCGAGACCACATTCAAAGTCCTACCGGTGATGAAGATTCAAAAAAAGGGAGGTATGTCCACAAGCAAAATGGGTACGGATGAAAACCCGAAAGGGCTCCGTGAGTAAAAACAGCAGGACTGCCGGTGAGTTTGTGAAAACCCGAAAGGGCGCAAACTCATGAAAAAGAGATGAAATGCACTCGCAAAGTCCTCTCGACTTTGTGAGGAGAAAATTCTCGTGTGAGATCCTTATGACTCACAAAGGAGCAACACACTTGGGAGTCCCCACGACTCCTAAGGAGAAAATACACCTACGGGATCTTTTCGACTCGTGGGGAGAAAATGCTTTTATGGGACCCCTACGGCCCATAAAATTGAAAATCCTTAGGTGATAGGGATTTAAACCTGTCTCCTAAGCCACCAATTTTCAAATCCTCCCGGGGCAAATGATGAGTTGCTCCTGGCATTATTCCAGTGCAGCAATGCAGATGCCAATACAAAACCAATTCCCAAATCCTCTGATAGCAAATGATGATTCGCTTCTGGTACCATATTCTAGTATAGCGATGCTGATGTCAACCTAAATCAAATCAAACCAACAACCTCTGCGGCGGAATCATGCTCCGTCCCAGAATTTACCCCGTGTCGAAATCATGATTCGCCACGGGATATCTACCTTCCCTGCCGGAATTATGCTCTGCCTCGGAATCAAATCAACCAACCAGCTCTGCGTCGGAGTCATACTTCGTCTCAGAGTGTACCCCGCGTCGAAATTAAGCTTCTCCTCGGTGTATCTGCCTTCCCTGTCAGAATTATGCTTCGGCTCGGAATCAACCAACGACCTCCCTGTCGAAATTATGATTCGTCTCGGAATCAAGTCAACTAGCAAGCTCTGTGTCGGAATCATGCTTCGTCCCAGAATGCATCCCGTGTCGAAATGATGCTTCGCCTCGGTGTACCTGCCTTCCTTGTCGAAATTATGCTTCGTCTTGGAATCAAGTCAGCCAACAAGCTCTGCGCCGGAATCATGCTCCGTCTCAGAATGTACCCCGTGTCGAAATCACGCTTCGCCTCGGAGTATTTGCCTTCCCTGTCGGAATTATGCTGCGTCTGGGAATCAACCTCTGCATCAAAATTATGCTTCGGTCAGAATGTCTGCCGCTCTTCGGAATGATGCTCCGAACCCCGGAATGATGCTCCGATCTTCGGAATGATGCTCCGAACCCCGGAATGATGCTTCGATCTTCGGAATGATGCTCTGATCCCTAGAATCATGCTCCGCCCTTCGGAATGATGCTCCGATCCATGGAATCATGCTCCTCTCTTCGGAACGATGCTCCGATCTTCGGAATTATGCTCCGACTCTTCGGAATGATGCTCTGACCATGGAATTATGCTCCTCAAATTGGAATAATGCTCTGATCCCCGGGATTCATGCTCCCCGAGGGATGCTCCGCCCCTGGAATGATGTTCCACCTCGAAGTCCAACTTCAAGATCCATCAATTTCGTGCACACAATTGAAGCATGCGTTGTGCATTCATTGATGGGGGGAACTTTGTTGGGGTCAAAATTTGCACCCTGGTTGACCAAGTCAAAGTCAAGGTCAACCCCAAGCCAGGTGGGCCCAAGCCCAGGTCAAGCGGGCCCATACCCAAGTCGAGCCCGCGGCCAGCCTACCCATGCCAACATAAAAATCATGTAACAAATAATTTTGACGTAATTTTTTGTGCATGAATGTAAGCAAAATGGGCATCAAGCCAAATTTTTGCAAAGCCCATGGCTTATGTGCAAAAAGAAATGGCACATGAGCCATGGGATAGGCAAAATGATATTTTGTAAAGTTCAAGAGGCTATATGTAAATATGTAAGACTATATAAGGCAACATGATGATGAATAAGATATACACTTTTCATTCCCCTCAAAATCTTGGGTTTGTGTCTCTTTCTCCTTTATGAAGGTTCTAAACCTTCTTCTTTCTTTTGAGTTAAATCAAGAGTTTTACTCTTCCTTTTCTAAAACTAAATAGTTTTTCACCACAAAACCCACAAAGGGGAGCTTAGATCTCCCATCAGATCTCAAAAAGAAGAGATTTTTAAAATTTCACATCTCTTGATTTTCAAGATCCTGCAAACAGAGGAGGAAGAAGGAGGCCCATAACCGAAAATCCCATTTTTGGAAAGACCTAGGGCTCCAAAGAAGAACCCCTTTCATCAACTCCAAAACATCATAGGAGTTTAACTCCACTCTAAATCCTCTTTTGGGATTTTAAATCCTATTTCTGGGACTAAAAGCCCCATTTTTCTCGCCGGCGCCCGAACGCCCGGCACCCGAGCGCTCAAGCGCCCAGCGCCCGCGTGCCGGGCACGTGGTGTGCTGGCGCTTGAGCGCCCAGCGCCCGCGTGCCGGGCATGTGGTGTGCTGGCACTCGAGCGCCCAGCACCCACGTGCCGGACACGTGGTGCGCTTGCGCTCGAGCGCCTGGCGCTCAAAGCGCCCAGCGCCCACGTGCCGGACACGAGGTGCGCTAGCGCTCGAGCGCCTGGCGCTTAAGCGCCCAGCGCCCACGTGCTGGGCACGTGGTGCGCCAGCGCCTAAGCGCCCAGCGCTCGCGTTTTAGACACGCGAGGCGCTGGCCTCCACGCATCCTTTGGATGCCCTTTCTTTATATATATATATATATATATACATACATACACACACACACACACACACACATACTCTAGAACACTGTCCCTCTCAAAAAAAAATTGGGCCGGGGCGCTGCCCCGCACCCCGCAAGGGGGCTGCTGGCCCCCTTGACCCCCAGTCCGCTATCCGGGTAGCGAGACCCCTGTAAAAACTCTACGGGGCCCCCGATATTTCTAAAAACCCCCTTTTCAAAACATAACACACGTGCACTGCACATTGAGTTCGCATGACCAGTTTAACCCGTTAATTGGAGGTTCCCTCACCCCAAAAGCGAGGGGTAATTAATGGCAGCTTAGTCCGCGGCTGCCGGAAATTCGGATCCCTACAATCAATAAACCCTAGCCTACCATGGGTAGGGGAGTCTGTAATGCGCCTGACAAGCGCGCGCGTATTCGCATCTCAATGGGGTGACGGAAAACACCCTACACTTCGTACTTTCGGACTTCATTCATGGAGAATGGGTTCAGCTCCCCCGTCACTATGTATTCAAGCCCATCTTGAAGTACTTCATACACTGATGTTATGTAGAAGGGATGATGTTATACTCATGTAACCAAGGCCTGCTGAGCAAAGCGTTGTAGCAAGTCTTGGCGTCAATGATATGAAACTTGATGTCAATGACGAGCAGCCCAAAGCGTAGCGTCAGTATCACAGACCCGAGCGTCTGTTATGACTGGGAGTCGAACCCGGAGATTGTGATTTTATCCCGAGCGAGGTGCTGGACGCTCATGCAGATTTCTTTTAACACCCTTACATTTAGGAGGTTGACAGAGGACCCGTTATCAACTAAGATCTTCCCTATCTTGATGTCATGGCAGTATCCGGAGACATACAGGGGACAGTTGTGCTCGCACGTCCTGAGGAGAAGGTCTTCATCGCCGAAAGTGACGTCAGTATTGTGCACTTCTTCCAACTCGTCCTTCATCTTTTCTTCGGCAAGGAGAGCTTGAAACTGTTCGGGCTCTTGTAGTGCCTTGATCAAAGAATCTCTCACCTCTTTAGACAACAGAAGGGCATCCAAGATGCTCAGTTATGAGGGTATCTTTCTCAAGTGTGTTAGGACGTTGTAATCAACTTTGCTTTTCTTGGGTAGGTTCTTGGCTGCCAGCTCTTCGACAATTCGGTCATCGAGGGCGATATCCTCAAGGACTTTTTCTTTCCCCTTATCTTTTTTGTTCGATCCTTTGTTTGTGGGCCCGAGATTCTTTTCAGGCAACATACGATTTCGCAACTGAATATTCTTACAGCTCTTCGTCTCTTCTGTTTCGGAGATGGATTCCTTGAAGAGAGGGCCGAGGGCTATTTCTTCATCAGAGTCGCTTCCGAAGGTGAGAGCTTGTGATCCGCTGGATTCAGCCATGTGGCAGTTGCCGGTAGTTCTTCCACGTTCGTCTGTCGCACTTTTTCGCTGTCGACGAGCTTCACGCTTCATCCTTTTAAAGTGTTGCCTGTAAGCGACATACCCTTGCCACCATTTTTAAAAGGCCATGCATTCTTCGGTAAGGTGCACAATCCTCCGATGGTATACGCAGTAGTTTGGATGTCCATCAGCTTCGTCAAGGTGTATGCTGCCAGGAGTATTCCCTTTGAAAGGTGGCGGCTTCATTCCCATGGACAAAGCTTTAGCGAACCGTTTCCTCGTTTTAAGTTTGCTTTTTTCTACGGCGGATGTGCTTTGATCTGGTTGGAGTGTTTCGTGACCCATGACTTCTTCAAATTGACGCCGACTCCTGGCCTTTTCGAATATGGCCATTTTGCTTTCTTGATCATCCTTGCTCTTCTGACGGGCTTCGTTCAGCAGCAGGTCGATCATCTCGTCAGATGGTTCCAGGAGTTCCGGTTCGGGATCTGCCCCCAGTTTCTTTGCATCAGGAGCTTCTCCACCATCTATTGACGAGTGAGAAATCACGTGGCAGCTCGCCACATAATCCTCAGGTTCATCTGACGAGTCTTCTCCCTCATCCTTGTCGCCATCTCCGTCTTCAAGGATGTGGTTGAGAAACTCTTAGAGTGTGACCGGGATTCGCGCCTTTTGGTTATATTCTTCCAGCGCGTCGATTGTTTTTGCAGGTCCGTGCGCTTGTCATCAGGCTTCACGGGCTTTTTGGTCTTCTTCTTCTTCTTTGAAGACTTTGACGGCTGGGCATGGGCGTTTTGACTATCACTACCAATTCTTAGCGTCGGGCGCAGCTTCAGCATTCCCTCAATGACCTCAGGTTCTAGCGGACTTTTCCACCTGATCGTTGGAGATCCTTCAGCATTCTTTTCATTTTGGCTGAAAGAGTGACCTCCCATGGAGCTTCTTCTATAAAAGAGCACGATGCCCCCGGCATGTCCACCTTTTTAGGAGCGTATGGCTAGGGAGGGCTTACCATCCAATTCTCAGATAGCTCAAATTTGCCCTGTTGGTATTAGTCCTTAATCCGGCCTTTGAAGACGAAGCAATCTTCGATTGGATGGCCTACTGCTCGGTGGTAGGGCCAGTAATTAGGATTGTTGGCATCGCCCGGCTGTAGTGGACATCTTGGATCTGGCAGATTGATGAGCCTGTTGCGCACCGCCAGCTCGAACAGTATCCTCGTTTTATCCTGGGGAAACGAATAAAGGCGTTTTAGCTTCTCGTTGAAGAATCGTTGTCTATCGTCTTGGTGATCAGCTGGTTTTGGACCGCTGGGTTGCTGCTGAGCATTGGCGATGAAGGTCGCCTTCCCTTTCCCTTTTTTGTTTCAAGGCTCTATTTTCGAGAAAGACGGTTTATGGCCCATCTGATTCATTTGGGCCAGCTTGTCAATCAAGGCCTGGAAGGTAGTCGGCTTGAAAAACATCATGAACTGGGATATGGTCACCTGCGGATCGAGGGTACCCATGAGCATGCCTACTGCAGGAGCTTCTTCGATTCGTTGTTCGCATTTCGACTATAGGTTCCGCCACCATATCGTATACTGAACCAATGTTTCTCCCGGCTTCACCCTGGCATTGATCAATGCCGTGATTGGGGTACGTTCACTAGCGCTTGCAAAACGCTGGGTGAATAGCAATTCCATCTCCATAAAAGTTTTGACGGAGTCGTTGGGAAGCTCTGAATACCATTCGAACACCGTCTCCGCTAAGCTGCCAACGAATTGGCGAAGCAGTAGCTTATCGTCACCTCCAGTGTTGCCGCACAGAGACCTGAACTGAGCGACATGTTGATGGGGATTGCCTGTCACCTTATATACGTGGAACTTAGGAATCGTGTATCCTGGCGGGTACTTAATCTGATCATACCTGCTTGGATATGGTCACCCAGTTCTGACGACTTGGCCAGCGGCTTCGTTTGCTTGATGAGCTCGTATCTGTTGAGCTATATAATCATCGAGCACCGCTTTCGAGATTGTTTCCTCCTTTGCAGCTGAAGAGGTTGGAAGAGGGTTTGATGTCTCCCCTCTATCATCTTCAATTATTACTGGAGGCTCTTCGGCCGGAGGGTCTGGCTGGATCATCATGCCCACCATATCTTGGAATAAAAGTGCTATTTATTTTATGTTGGCCGCTTGTTCCGCGGCCTCTTTGTCTTTCTTCTCGAGGATTCTGTGGAGGAACTCAACATCAGTTTTCTGCTCCTGACGTTGCTCCGATGATATCTCTGGGCTTACTTTTGGCCCAGTGAGTACGGCCATCTGTGTCAGCATTTCCTGGAGCTTTTGTTGTTGCTCCTGAGTTTTCGTCACAGACCGTGTGAGCGGTCTATGACCCGTAGAAGCACGACTTTTCTCTTTTTCGAAAGCCATATAAACAGTATGCACTACCATGCCCCCAGACTTGGGGCGTTTAGACTCAATGCCTTTGCAGTTCATCGCAGACGTAGGGATCTTCTCCGGCCTTCTTCTTTTGTGGGCGGTCGAAGTTGAGGGGGCCGTTGCAGCGGGCACCCAAGTAGACGACCCCTTCTGTGGCACGACATGGTGGTCCTTCTCTTGCCGAACCTTCATTTCTTTTAGTCGGCGGGAGTAGTCTTGGTTAATAACAGAGTCTTGGACCCTTTGCCAGACCCTATGGATTTTGGAGGACAGCCGCTGAGCGGGCTACTCCGGCTTCGCCTTTGTGATCTTTTCAACAGGCGGAGAAGACTTTTTTAGTACGGCAGTTGGCGAATTCCTGCGCACCCTGTTAAGTGGTTGAAAGATGTTTCCAGTTGGAACAGCAACATCAATTTCCACCGTTGGAGCCGGCGGGGTCAATCTAGAAGGGGAACTGCCCCCAGCTTTCCTCACTCGGCACCAGTGGCGATGTCGAGCATGTCGAGTGGCCGGGACCACCTCTGCTGTTGGGGTAGCTACATAGCGCTTCATGCTTTGATGAGAAACTGCTGGCGGTGTCGGCCTGTCAAAGACTGACGTCCGTTGAGAGGGGATGGCCAACCTGTCGAATGAAGACTTTCGAGCAGGGGTAGAAGCCTTGGTGACTTCACCTGAAGCGGGAGTTGGAAAGGCCAGCCTTGTGAAGACTGACCCCTTAGTAGGAAAAGCCTCTCTGATGACTTCATTTACTGGAGCAGGGATGGTTATCCGTTTCGGGATAACCCCTTCAGGTACGTGGGCTTTTCACAGGCCCACCTGAGCTTTGGCCAAGTCTGTTGAAAACCAAGGCACTGGATTTGGGTGACCCGTTGAGAGGGTTCATGGTAGTTGTAAGTCAATCAAAGACCGACTTCTTCGGGGTTTCTTGCGACTGCAGTGGGGCGTCGAAGCTCATTGGTGGGAGCATGGTCCTAAAGAACAGACCAGTAGTGGCTTACGTCACCTATTCCACTGGCACCACAAAAATGGAGGTCTCTTAAGGCCCATAGGTCGCTCCTCCAGCGAGGACGGAGTGGGAATTGTTGCAGTTGTTGCAATTGGTGCAAGTAGAAGCCACTGACGCCATCTTCTCTTCGGCATGAAGCAAGACACCAAATCTTGGTACCTTGAATCCAGGGGCAACCATAGCAAACTGCGATTCATTCGCGAAACACGACACACGAAGTGTGGAGTGTAAAGAGGAAAAGGTCCCACCGGGCGTTCCAGAATCTGTTTACCGCCGAAAGACCGGGAAGACAAACGTCTTGCCTGAATTTGGGGGCAGATGCTATTGGGTTTTATCTGTCCACCTCTCCGAAGATGCCAAGTTGATTTATGGCACTATATATCGAAGGTTTAGACAGATGCGGCCGATGTAGCAGACTTAGTCGGATTCCCCCTCATTGTGAGGGGTTTTTGATTGTGGGGACGCTCTTCCCTGCAGGCGCAAGCCCCTGCAGTTAATTACGCTACCGCATCGCGGTAACCACTGTCTCCTTCCCTAGATGGTCACTTCGTGTCGTGTGTGTTTGTTTTATTTTTGGTTGCCCGTGGATTGTATACGGAGACTAATTTATGTTGTCGCTCGTAGGGCGGGGATTAGTCCAAATCTTAGATTTGGATTTGGGTTGGGTTTAAGAATCGTTAATCTCGTTTGAGACTAAGATCAACTTAAACGTTTGTTAAGGATACGTTAGTCTAATTTTAGACTAAGATCTACTCAACAGGATTTTGGGATCATTTAGATCCAACAAAAGAGCATTTGGGCTCTATTGTTTTAGTTTAGGGACATTGTGGTCCATAAGTTTAAGGACATCATAGTCCATGGAGTTTAAAGATATCATAGTCTGTAAAGTTTAAAGACATCATAGTCTATGAGTTTAAGGACCTCACAGTCTATAAAGTTTAAGGATATCATAGTCCATGAGTTTAAGGGCCTCATAGTCCATAAAGTTTAAGGACATCATAGTCCATGGGGTTTTGGTTTAACCAGTTTAGGGATGCGCCAGAAGTTATTGGTTATTGGGACCTTCCATCTCTCTGAAGATGTTGAAGGATTACAACGACATGAATCAGAAGTATGAAGAGATATACCCTTGAACCAATGTCCCGATTTGGGGAAGTGGGATGAACATCAGTTTAGATGTCATCTGTTGGGAGCTTATTAGCTGTCTTTGGAGCTGAGATCATTTTTGGAGACCCTGAGCATGAGGGGCTCAATTGATGGTCGCTGGGAAATTTGGTCCGAGTCTGGCTAATATTATCTTTTCATAATGTTCAACACTAGTGTATATTCAGCGCTCACGTGCTCCCACATGATGTGTTCAAAATAGTGTTAAACACTAAAATTCAGCATGGGGTCACGTGAGGCGCTCGAAGTAGTATTAGACTTCAAGAATTTGAGGTGATGCCTCTGAGGGTTTATTCTTTTGTTCTTTTCTGAGTGCTAAGTGCTAATGGGTCATGTGGGAGCACGTGAGGCGCCTCAAAAGTGGAAACTGCATTTGATTTATTCCCTTTTGCTTTGTAAGTGCTAAGCACTACTATGGGGTCATGTGTGATCACGTGAGCCAATCTCTTTTATTCTCTTTTTTTCATCACAGGCGCTCATGTGGGAGCACGTGATCGGCTGTTATCATGTTGGGTTCCAATCCTTTTACGTGCATGGAGATCCTGAATTTTGAGGCTTTCAAACCCATTGTTTTATGAGAATTGAATTCTTAGGACTTAGTTTTTCTCTTAGGTTCGGGATCTGTATGACAGAATCTCCCCGATGAGAATTAAATTCTCAACTTGTGAAGAGATCTGCTTCTGCAGATCTTTTACCATAAGGGAGAACTAAGTTCTCATATGAAGGGTTAAACCCTTGTTTCATCAGAGGAATTAAATTCCTAAGAATTAAATTCCTGCATACTTTTGTGGGAGAATTAAATTCTCTGAACTTAGATCTCCCTCTAGGTTTTGGATCTGCACGGTAAAATCTCCCTGATGATAATTAAATTCTCAACTTGTGGGAAGATCTGCTTCTGCAGATCTTAACCGGAGAAAGAACTAAGTTCTTTTTAGAAGAGTTAAACTCTTATGGAGGTGGAAAAGAGATGAGAGATTCTCTGTGTTTTTCTCCTTCATTTACCTCGGATTTTTCTTTTTTGTTTTAACTTGAAGTTTTTTGAGGGGGTTCCTTTTCTCTCTTTCTGTGTTTTGAGAACTCTAAAACTTTTCTCTCTCCTTTTTTTTCAAAACCCTCTTTCTTTTTCCAAAACTCCTCTCTTATTTATAGGGGAAAGAAAAGAATCAATTTGATTTAGAAAATCTCTGATTGAGAGATTTTGATTGATTTTCTAATCAACCAACATGATCTTTTAGATCACTTGGTGAATTTTATTCACCGTTGAATTTTTAATCCGAGGGCTTCTGTTTTACAAAGGATATTTCTTTTGTTGTTCTTAGCAAGTTTAGGAAGATATTTCCTTGCACAGAATTTTTCTGTAAATTGGTGATTTTTGATAGCCATTGAATCTTTGATCCAACGGCGCTCTGTTTTACAAAAGCGTAATCTTTCTTGTTTAGAAAGATCCAAGGAAATACTTTCCAAATAAGGCTTTTGGTGCCTTTTAATTAGAGTTTACTTCTACTGGTTCAGAAGGCATGGGAGTTTATCACGTGTAGCACGTGACCCCACCAAATTAAGCCCACTAAAAGGTGCCACGTGCTATCACGTGAGTGTTCTTTTGTCCAATTGTTTGCTTTATTCAGGCGCCTATATACTTTGTCACGTGTCTGCACGTGAGGCCCAGTTTTAGGTTAGTTTTGCCAAGCGCAGCGCCTATCACGTGCGGGCATGTGATGCTCTATTTAGGGACTTTTCCCCATTGCTTTATTTATTTATTTATTTTCCGTAAGGGATCAGTGTAAAGCTTGATCAAGTGCCCCTTCAACATCAAGAGGCACCGAGCATATACTTAGGCGGTTTCGCATAATGATATGAATTTCATTTAGGCCGGGGACAGCTAATTCCTTAGCTAGCTTTGCAAGTGCATCAGCTTTCCTATTTTGCGACCTTGGTAAATTTTCCAACTTGAATACAGGTATCTGCAAGAGCAGTCTTCTAGCTTGCTTGCAATACTTGATTAATGTTGGTTTGTATATCTTGAAGATTCCTAGAACTTATCTTACTATTAGCTGAAAATCTCCATAAATATGTAGATTTCGTATCCCTATTTGGTTGGCGAGATCTAAACCGAGAATAAGGGCTTCATAGTTAGCCTCATTATTCATTTTAGGTTCGATTATCGTGAAAGCTTGTCTAATGATGTCCCCGACAGGGGTAATGAACACTAAACCAAGTCCTACTTTAACTTTAGGAATTTCACCTTGTATTCTAGGCTCAAGTGATGACGCACCGTCAAATTACAATTCCCAATATGGTTCATCTTCTTCTATAAGAATAATTTCTTCCCCTGGCAAATCACATATTAGAGGTGAATTACCTGGTACTGGGTGTGCAGCTAAAAAATCAGCGAGAGCTTGACCTTTAATAGCTTTTTGAGGCACATATTGAATGCCAAATTAGAGTAATATTAACGCCCATTTAGCGGGTCATCCAACCAACACTAGTAACCTCATTAAATATTTTATAGGATCGGTTTTTGATATTAACCGAATTTCATTTTATAATAAGTAGTGACTAAGCTTAGTCACAGTAAAGACTAAAGATAGGCGGTGTTTTTCAATAGGAGAGTAATTTACTTCAGCTTCCATAAGCACCCTGCTTAGGTAATATAGCGTATTTTCCTGCCCGGCCTCGTTTTCCTGAGCAAGCATTGTGCCTACGGATCCCTTTAATGCCGCTGTATAGTGGATAAAGGGACGACCCTAAATTGGTGCAGTTAAAACTGGTGGGTGCAGAAGGTAAGCTTTAATTTCTTCGAAAGCTTCCTGACACTCGTTATCTTAGATAAATGGTTCATTCTTTTTAACTAATTTAGAGAAGGGCCTACATTTCCTAAAAAGATTAGCAATGAATTTTCGGATGTAAGCCAATTTTCCTTGAAAAAAACATAACTCTTTAAGAGTTCGAGAGGGAGGCATATCCATAATCGCCTTTATCTTAGCTGGATCTATCTCTAAACCCATGTTTCTGATAATGAAACACAAAAACTTGTCGGAAGACACCAAAAGCACATTTAGTAGGATTCATTTTTAATTTAAATTTACGAATGCGATAAAAAACAATAGATAAATGCTTTAAATGAACACTTGTATTAGAACCTTTTACAACGAGATCATCTACATAACATTCACAAACATCATGTAAAAGTTCATCAAAAATTCTAATCATCGTCCTCTGATATGTGGCTCCAGCATTCTTGAAGACAAAAGGCATAACTTTATAGCAGTATATCTCCATTGGAGTCTTGAAAGCAGTATGCTTCTCGTCCTCTGGGTGCATCTTTATTTCGTTATAGCCGGAGTAGCCATCTATAAACGAGAATATCTCATATGTTGAGGTATTGTCAATCAGCAACTCTGTGGCTGGCAGTGGAAAGTCATTTTTGGGGAAAGCTTTATTGACGTTCATGAATTCAATGCAGACTCCATATCTCTGTTTTTCTTCTTGACTGGGACTATTGAAGAGACACAATCAGAATATTACTCTTCATGGATGAAGTCGGTATCTATCAGCTTCTTGACCTCTTTTATAACGGCTTTCTCAACTTCAATTCTCATATTGCGCTGATTTGTTTCACCGGCTTCTTGCTTGGTTCGATCGTGAGTTTATGAACCGCGATCTTCGGGTCCAACCCTGGCTGTCAAAATAAGTCCGGGAAAAACAATTAATATATGCTTTAAGGAAGCTCTATCATTTTAAATTGCTCTTCTTCGTTAAGTTGAGCACTAATAAAGGTAGGCATAGGATCTTTGTCAATTCCCAGGTTTACTTTTATTAAATCATCAACAGTAGCATGTCCTCCCTCTTCAAATTTAGGAGGGGCTGGCTGTAATTGTGTTAGATCCAAGTCTTGCAATTCTATATTTTCTTATGAAGTATTTGCAATATCTTGTTCTATTTGTTCTTACTGCATAGATATCACGTGGCAGTGATGAACATGTTTATGATATTTAAAATGAGGACGTTTAGAAGTATATGAGAAATATCCCAAGCTCGTGTATCTTTACGTTTCGAGCCTTTTACATATTCCCGGGTTTGTCTTGGATACCATAAGGCATCAAAGGTGCGAAAGGCTTCTATGGATTGCCTAAAAGGTACCCCTACTTTCCTGCAAAGTTGCAGGGTTTTGAGTGACATATCTGTCGGGACTTTGACTTCTACTTGAGCATATTTTTCAAAGTAGGAAAGTCTCCTCTCAACACATTCATTAGGTTGAGATTAATAAAAATAAGATTCCCTTTTTCCTCCGGGATAGATAGACATAAAAGGTTTCTAGATGTGATACATTAGCCACATGCAATTCTTGAAGGGGCTTTAGATGTTTATAAGGAGTGGAAATGAGACGAACTGTATTCTTCCCTCTTCGATCCTTGGTTCTAAAGTATTTTGTTTCATAATACAGATCATCTTCATCATCATTATTTGATATTTGAAGACTCTTAACCTGTTGACAAGTCCCAGGGAGAAATTGCACCAATATATCATCATCTTCGTCTGTAGACTCTGAATCAAACCTTACCTTCAGAACCTTTTTACTCTCTTGTTCGAGTTCGGAAAATTGACTATTTGTGTCATCGGAATCATCATTCTTTAGAACATGCATCTGGCTCAGATTAGTTGATTCACCGTTAAATTCTTCAAAGAAAAATCTAGGTTCTTCGAAGTGCAATTCATTGACTGTAAATGGGTGAGTTTCCCCATCAATTTGGTATTCCCTTTCACCATCTTTGTATTTGAGATACTAATGTAAGAGTGATGGTACTATTCCATAATCATGCAGCCAAGGCCTACCCAGCAAAACCTTGTAAGGGGGATCAATGTTAATCACATAGAACTTCGTCCTGCATTTTAGCGGTCCTACTTGAAAGTCGAGAGTGACTGATCCTAAGGTTTTCCTCGTATTCTGATCAAATCCTTGCATAAAGATTTTTTCAGAAGTGAAATTGTTTACATTGAGTGCCAAGGTGTGAGGAGTTCTTAATGGAATTATATTTATTGATGCACATGTGTCAATAAGTACCCTCTTAATGGTGGTGTCATTGAAACTCCCAGTAATAAATAGGGGTCAATTATGTTCAGAGGTTCCCAACAACATATTTTTGTCAGTGAACACAACTCCGGCTGTTTGGTCATCATAACAAACTTCCTTCATGGCTACTTCAGCAAAGAATGCTTGGTACTCTTCCGGATTTCGCAGAGCTTCAATTAGCATGTTCCTGAGCTCTGGAGAAAGCATCAATGTTTCATATGCAGTCATTAATGCAGGTATCATTTTAAGATGAACCAGAACATTGTAACCTGCTTTGCTTTTTGCCTTTGAAGTTCTAGGGAGAGTAACCTCTTCAACCTCAATAATCTTTTCCTTTGCAGCCTCTTTAGCTTTGCGTTTAGGCTCATTAGACTTTGAATCAGGCACGATGGTTCCCTAACGAGTGGTCACTTAGTTTACAAATTTAACCCTGTTGTTGTCCTCATCTTCATCAGGAAAATGGAGTGTGTCATCTTCTACTTCACTCTCACAATGAATAACTCTGTAAGTATGAGAAGGGTTTGTTGGTTGAGGAGTTCTTCTTTTCCTTTGTATAGGTGGAGGAGATGAGGTTGATGAGCGATTCTTGGCCAACTCTAACATTCGACACCGGAATATTATACAATTTCTTAGCGTGTGTCCTTGTATACGGTGGAACACAAAAGAAATTGGCACTTTCCACAGGCTCCTCTTCAAGTAATGATGCAGAAATAGAGAATTCTAAACCCATATTCCACGCGGTATAAAACGTTTGTAACAAATCCACATCAGACATTGAAGTCATTGCCCGATTCATTTGTCTCCCTGATGAGAAGGAGAAGATGAATTCTTGAGGTAACTTGGCTTTTCGGCTGTGACCAGAGCAATAGGGGTTTCTAAATTTCGGATCCTCCTCGACCGGTTTCTTGAAACCCTGTCAACTGCTTACATTAGTATTAAATCACTTGTTGTCACAAATTATCAATTCGAATTTGCGTTTGATCAAGTTATTGATGAAACTGTGTCATTATCTGACAAGTTTCCTGCATATCAACACGTAAGTATCTGACTTCATTATTTAACTCAGAGATCATCTGTGTAGTGGTGAGATGCATTTCGTTATGTCTCTCAGAGGTCTGAAATAGGAAATTCATTATGTCGATTGACTTCCCTGTGACGACAAACAAGGTGGAGTCCTCAAAGGATCCTCAGAATGCGGATGACTTGACCTCCCTTCAATTGATGGATGCTCATCGCTATTTGTATCATTGTTCTCTTCCTGCGAGAGGGTAAGAGGCATACCCTGCTCTGGTTGAGAACTTCCAGCTTCTTCTTTTTAGGGATTTTGATGGCTCACCCAACTGCAGGTATGAACGTAATCTGAAGAGCTTGAGGAAATCATTTTCCTTCTTCGGTTATTGGGGGCTGACGGTACTAGGCTTCGAAAAGAATCTTGTATCATTTCTAGGATCGTGAAGCAGTTTCTCAAGGAATGCCCTGTTCGCTGGTGTAGTATATAAAAATTAGAAGGTCTAGAAAGTTCGACCTCTTGTGGCATCCTTAGATATAGAAGTTCCGTGCTTAAGCTTCTGAGCAAACGGAAGGCTGCATACAAATCTTGATCAGACATTGATCCGATAGCCCTGCCAATTTGTCTCCTCGGTGATTAGAATTTTTGAATCAAAGAGGTAGAAGTCACATCGGTGTAAGTTGTTTTTCTTGGATTTTGAGAATGTCGAGGAACATTTATTCCTGAGGTCCTTTGCCGGTTAGCTCATGCAGCATCCGCTTGAGCTCTTTCATTCTCATATGTTGTTATTTGTCACTGCAAGTTCTCCGTTAATATCTGTAACGTTTTGAAAATCGTTTTGGTGAAATTTCGAAAAATCGGTAAAATAAGGGGATTTTCTGTAAAAAGTCAAAATATAAATATCTTTATTTTAAAATTAAATATACATATTCTAGCTATGTAATATGTAATTGCTAGTATTTGGTGTTTATTGAGCCACTGGTGAAATTTCAAATTTTCTGAAAATTTGAAATTAATTATTTTAATATTATTTTAAGCCGTCACTAATACATTTAATTAGGGAAAATTACAAATTGGAATGAGTTGAAACAACTTTTGTGCATCATAACACATTAAACAAAATTTTAACATGTGGTTTTTGAATTGAAATGAAGTTGTTAAACGGTGTTAGAAAATATCGAAGAAAAAGGCTTAAATAGTGAATTTAGTGTAAATGGATGTTTAGAGTATAGTATTTATCATTTTTCATCACTCCACACCCATACCCACACCCACATACCCCCATTTTTCCTTCCCCTTGGCTGAATTCAACAGCCCCCCTCAATTTTCCTAACTTGTTTTGCAAAAGAAAAGAAAAGAAAAGAAAAGGAAATGATAGAAGTAAAAATGTGGACTTTGAGTTTTTCCCACTTTCTCCACCTCACTCTCTCTCCTCCCTCACCCCTCCCCACATTCCTGGCCGAAAATTCTGGCCCCAAACAGCAGCCCCTCCCCCCAAAATCTCACCCCATTTTGCATCAAAAAAAAATCCACAAAAAACCACCTCAAATCCATATAAATTCAAAGCAAACCCAAAATCCAAGCCCTACCTATTTTACCTTAGCCTATCTACTATGGATCTTGGGGAAAAGTTGGGATTTTGGAGGCTTAATTCCATGTTGATCTCATGGTTTGAAGGTATAATCTCAACCTTTTGTTAAATTGTTGTTTGGTTGCTTTAATCAAAACTTATTTAGTAAATACCTTAGTTCCAATTTCAAGTTAAGAAATTCAAGTGAGGGTTTTGTGTTGGAGTTAGGATTGTGATCAATTGTGCATGGTTATGTGATGTGGGATAGCATCTTGAAAACTTGTTAAAACTAATCTAGTTGCTAATTACAAGTTATTACTTGAAAATGTCCAAATTTAAGCTTTTTAACAAACTAGGTTTTTGTAAACGATGAATTTGATTAAGAGAAAAATGTGATTAGGTTTTTCATGACTTTATTAACATTTTAAATTGTAGTTCAATGCTTTAGATCATGCAAATCCAAGCTAGATTGTAGTTTGTGCATTTTTGCTATAAAATTGTTAAAATTGGTTATGTATGCAAACTAGATTTTTTGAGATTGATATTCAGAGTTAAGTTTAAAATCTAATTAACATTGGTATGAATTAATTAAGATGTTTAGTGAGCTTTATGGCCATTAGTATTGTTAAAACATCAAGTGTTGTACTAAAAACGGTAAATTTTGCTCGCTAAGGTTTTCGGGAAAATGACTTTTAAAGTGAATTTGGAGTTTTTATGAATTTTAACCTATTTTATATTATAATTAGTGTTCATGGATGCGCAAATGAGTGTGTTTAGGTTTTCTCGATGGTTTGACGTTTGTACATCGACATCGAGGGTTGGTTTGGCTATTCTTACATGCGTAGGCGATAGGTTTTGACCTATGCGTGATACGCGTGCCGATTTGATTTTCGTATGCCGTTTCGATTTCGAATTTGGTTTTAATGCGATACGGTGCGTTATGATATGTAGGTATCCTATGTGGACTTCGAGACGACAAGCAAGCGCGTGGTGACGTCGGCACCGGCGAGCGAGGACCAGGTGAGTAGATTTATATCTACGGGGAGAAGTCGGGTGGATAGCGTATAGCACCCCCGCAGTTCGTGGTGATGTATACGAATACGTATACACACATATATATTGATTATATTGTTGAGTTTATTAATGATAAAGATAGATTTTAGGTGTGATTGGATAGGTTTAGTGTTGCGAGACCTAGAGTAGAGGTTGCACCACATTTACACACACACACATACTTGCATACATTCTTCTTTCATATGTGTCTTTATGGGGTTATATTGTTATGTGTTCACATGGGTATGGGACTATGTGTTCACATACTGGATTTGAGGATAGTATTTGGGATTTGAGATGAGTCGATAAGATTTGATTGAGACCGCGAGAACGGTGATATGGCAAGATTCGTACTTGAGATACGTCCTTATGTTATAGCGGATCTTGGGATGACGATACGGATGAATAGTGTTATACATTGAATGGTTGGCTTGTGATCGTGATATGAGATAAGATATATTAAGATATTCATAATAGGTCACATTAGGCGATGTATACCTCTTTATGACGATATATAATGATGATATCGGTTTGTATGAGGCTGTAGATCAGCAGTCAGATCATGACTATATTGATGATATTAGTATCGTACTAGACGTAGATCAGTACCCAGATTATGATCTCGGATAAAGAGGATACCAGATGAATAATGTGATATTGACCCGTACCCAGATTTGGGATGCCGTACGACGGATTTACGTACGAGCTATATATTGATGTTTGATCCACGCTCTTGACTTGGGAATATTTGATTATAGATATGGTATCGGATGTGATATTATCGAGGCGGGATTACCGATTAATATATATATATATATATATATATATATATATGTATGTATGTATGTATATATGTATGTATCGACTCAGGTGTTAGGCTGTTTCCTTATCTTCAGTAGCCAGTTAGCTTAGCCCTTTAGTTTAGTGTAGTTGTTAGACTAGATTTATATTAAATATAGATTGTTATCTTTGTGTCTAGTATTTAGCTCCCGCTCATTATTGTTGTTCGCTCCGCATCGCATGCTTATATTATGTTTCATATTCTATTGTTGATATCATACTGTTAGGACACCAGCACCATTACCGATGACGCGTATGTACCACGTACATTTACTTGCCGGCTCACACACATCTTCATCGGTAATTGCCATGTCACGAACACTT
Source organism: Agapanthus africanus (assembly GCA_030015575.1). Classification (NCBI taxonomy): domain Eukaryota; kingdom Viridiplantae; phylum Streptophyta; class Magnoliopsida; order Asparagales; family Amaryllidaceae; genus Agapanthus; species Agapanthus africanus. Next base: position 7,250 of record JASDDO010000145.1, on the reverse strand, counting down.
TAGAAACTACAATTTCATTGACATAGGTTGTTAGCTAATAATTTAGACATGATATTAGTGTACTTGCCTATATGCTAGATTAGACATTGTAGTTATTACTTGCTACTTCATGCATGTTATTATTCACTGTTATGCCGCATTCATGGACTTTCATGCCTACATTTACTATTTACATTCTATTGAGGTTTTGGATTCGGATTTCCACGAGATTTTCTGGATTCTGTAAAAAATCGCAAAACTTATACAAACTTCTTCTCTCTCTTTTTAAATGAAAAGCGCGGTTTTCCTATTATGTATGAGTCGTCCACCATGAGTTTGCTGATGGATTTCGAGACCCGAGTTCGAGAAGTGGAGGAACCGTTTCGGGTACATGGTGGACTCGGTGCGGTACCCCGGGGCAAGAGGATCGCAGATGATGGCGTTGAGCCTGGCAGGGGAGCACTACCGACCGGTGATATTACCCGACGCGTCGGATATCCAGAGGATACCGTCGTGGTCTTGAGATTGATGGTAGGGGCCGGTCTGGACTGACGGTGCCCTAGATAGTGAGATTGAGACATACTGAGATATTTGAGATATTGAGATACAGAGATTACGACACAGAGATATCGAGATATTTGGATATTTGTTTTGTGTCGATGCTAGGCACTGTTTATACTGATTTCATTTATGATACCTCGTTTTTACAAAGATACTGAAATCTCACTAATTTATGAAAGCAGTTTTCTTCAGTACATGCATTCTGTTTCATGCATTCATACATCATCCATATGATATATTGCTACCTGAGGCACTGACACGGGCACATGGGATTACACTTAGGTTATACTTTTATCTTAGCCATTGTTATACGCTGCTGGTTATATATTTGAGGATATATTATGATTGTTGACCTAGGATTGCCTTGTTCATGCGATTTCTGTTCGTAGATATTTTTCTACTCACGAGTTGGCAACTCACCCCCGTTGTGCCACAGTTTCTTGCAGATTTTGCCGTACAGGTTTCATTACGGCTTGCTGGCACTACTTCTTTTTCCGGGTGATTTTCTAGTAGGTGGGTTTATTTGCATCGTACCCCCCATTATATACCTTGTATATTATTACTCTGTTGTATCTAGAAGTTCCATCAACCAAACATGTATTTATTCTTGAGATAAAGACTAGAGATGTTATTCTTTCGACCTTAGAGTCGCGCGTTACATTTCTGTGGATTTCTTATTGTTTTGAGTTTCTTTTGAGTTTTGATCCTCGCCCTTGGCGTTGTATATTATATTGCTTGTGTGGTTGTGACCGTTGATTGACGAAGAGCTAGCTCCCGGTTGGGGATGCCTTTTATTGATTTCGTATACTATTCATGTTGTATCCCGTTTGGGAGCCAGTATTTACAAAGGAGACTCTGTCGAAATTTTCAGGAAATATTTGTTTTTAAAAAAACGCATAATTCGGCTTATACTATTAAAACTACTTGATTTAAATTGGTTTTCCTTCACTCTAATACTTTCCTTGGTTTGAATTTCTTGGTTTTCGGCTTACTTAGAATACGTATGCCTTGAGAGGTTCGTAGTTTAAGTGCCGGTCATATTCCGTACTTTCGGGACGTGACAATATCTGAGACTCGTGAACTTGTTGGTGCAAAAAATCTATATTTTGGCGCATTGAAGAACTTTCACTTCGCAGCCGCATTCTTGAAAAATCCCTGAGAATACCCTTTTCGCATTCTCAATAATATTATTATGTCTTTCAAATGTTCGTACTAGAGTGCCAACAGTTTCAATCACATTTATCATGAAGACCTGTGGCCGAGTGAAATGGTTTTCATCGAACTCACTAGCTTCATTAGGCGTTGAAGGCCTTAAGCCTCCGGGTTCAATCCAAGATGAAGAAGATGACGGGACAGAGTTAATAGAGAGTCGATCCTACACTTGTCCATTTTCATTGATATGCCATTCCTAAGTACCAGGTGGGGTAAGATTCGAGTCGTTCACACACGATAGTGCCTCAATTATCTTTTCGGCTAGATATTCTTCATTTGTATCCAAACGAGAAGTACTGCTCTCTCCTTGTAACCTTGCACATAGAGCCTCAGTATCTTCAGGGGTTGAGACAACATCGATTTCTTAGAATTTATCAAGTGCTTGACAAACTTGCTAGATTCCTTCGGTTATTAGAAGCGCGTCGGCTTCTTGGGATTCAATCTCACTTTCTGTTGTCTCAGAAGATGTGTGAGATGTCATAAGGCATGTGTGAACCTGTATAATCTTTGTCCTCACATTGCTTCTTAACAACGCATTAACGAGTATAATTAAGTGTTGCCGCTGTCAATCTGCTTCTTCTAGGTCAGATGACCTGGCATCGCCGTCTTCCTAGAACCTTTCTTGCGGCGTATCTCCATCACCTTCCTTTTTTTTAGGAAATTAGGTGAGATGAAATCGCGCGGAGTTATTGGAGAAATGTTTAAGTATTCCTCCAGTTGATGCACCTTCTATTTCTTTTTATTATTCTGGTGATTCGTGCTAAACGAAGCCATATTCGTCTGAATTATTACAGGAACCTTCTTATTCTGAGGGATCTTCGGCATCTTTTCCGATCTCTTTTGAAGCTTTTGAGTTTTTTTTGAGATAACGGTTTCCCATGGATCTTCTTGTGATTCAGAAGCCGTCGACAAGACTATCTTTTTTGTAACGACCACAAAATCCATATACCGTTATATTTTCTTTTTTTTTTTTTAATAAAAGACGACTTTTATTTCTATCGCTGGTATATATTTAAATCCTATTGAAAATATGTAAGAGTAAGCTTCGTATCTCATTAGTTAAGTCCTTGTATTCCTATCGCACATGTCTCGAGTTCAAACCCTAGCCTCTCTAAATTATTTATTTCTTTATTTTAATCATTTTGCATTATATAATCTTGTTTTTAAAGACAAGGAAAAAAGAATTGTTTTATTTTATTTTATTAGATTTTTGAAAGAGAATTTGTTTTATAAAAAAATTAGTTTAAGTAATTAGTTTTTCTGTTTACCTTTTAAGTTATTTATTTCTGGTCTTTTAAGAGAACATGCATAAGTATCCCATTGGTTGAAACGTTACGGTGTTATGTAGAGTTTGCAAGATCAAAACCCTGATCTCGTAATTATTTTTATCAAATCTTTTTAAAACCTTCTCATAACCTACAAATGAGACATTTCAATTCTTTTAATTCCCAAAATGAATTCATAATAAATTAGAATTATTATGAAGAGTTTTTTTTATCACCATTAAACCTAGTTTAATTTCTTTTTAATACCACTTATTGTCTCATTCTCCTTTAATTATTTCTTCCTCCTCTAAGTCAACAAACAATCCTCCTCCTCCTCTTCCAGCTATAAGCCATTCGAAGGTCCTTGATAATCCCAAGTCGCCGGAAGCCTCTCAATCGAGGCTTTGATCGCATCAGGGATACAGTTGTTGCACCATATTGTAATATCTTGTCAGTCCCCTCACCTCACCTTTTCCATTCTCCCTCTCTTTATCCTTCCCTCTCCCTTTGTCTAGACTTCCATGATGCTGGTAGCCTTTGTTTAAGTTTTATGGAAAAAAAGAGAATGAAAAATTAACTATGAATGTTATGTGCATGAATGGTTGTCCATACACCCTATACGTTTTTTAATCCTCGTGGTATTTTTATGTATTCTATGGTAACCGTTGCATGTTATTAACGTTGTAAATAGCATCTTACAAGAGTTACAAGAAATTATATATGTGAAAGAATTGTTATTGTAGTTTCATTAAATGTCGTTTCATTTGTGTTTCTTTTTATAACCCGATTGCATGCTTGAAACATCAATGACATACTTCAATTCACGACATGATTTTTATGGAGTTACTCATGTATTTTCTCCTGTATATTCATTATTATTATGTTTGTAAAAATAAAAGAAAACGAATTTGCAAATTAATTTCATAGTTTTGTCACTTTCAAATACAATCGTACATAGCTTTATCTTTAAAATAATTTTTAGAAATTAATTTTGACTTTTGGAAATTTCAAGAAATTTATCTATGATAGAATATATTGTTTTATGTGCTATAAAACTTTCGGGCCAAGCCAAACAACGGTTTAGGATTTACGACACTTTTAGTCACCTTTTTTTAAAAAATCTGAAAATTGTTTTTAATGACCTCCTTCGAAGAACCATAACTCTGTCTTCCAAGATCTGATTTGAGAAAATCAAGTGTTTTGGACAACTAGATCGAAAGATTTAGATTTTCTTAGTTTTGATGTTTTCCTGAAACCGACGGAAATAACCCAATTCTGAATTTTTAAATTATGTGTCAAATTTGAACAGAATCTGTCCTGATTTGCGCACTATTTTTAAAAAATGACATAACTCAAGATATAGAACTCGGTTTTTTATGAACCTTAGTTGTATGAATGCCAAATTGACAGACCTACAATTTTCCTATATATTTGGTGACTCAAAAATGTATAGAACAACCCGATATATACTCTGCAAGACATCCTATAGTTAATGTCCAGAAAATAAAGAATCTGTTTTAAACCGTTATGTTAAAATAATCATAACTAGAGCTTCAGAAATCTAAATCGCGCGAACTCAAGTTGTTTAGATAAGTGGACTGAATAGCCTACAAGTTTCTAATATTTTCGAGACCAGAAAACCAACATAAGGTATTGGAAACTGCATTTTAAAAACATGTGTCTGGGCTAAACATATTCTGATCTGTTCCACACAGCGATACCGAAATGTGTATAAGTCCAAAACCAGTAGCCGGAATTAGATGAGGTTTGACCTGAGTCTACATAACACCCAGGACTACGTTTTTTTATTTTCTGAATTCATATAAGTTGAAAAATCGACAGTTTTCCGGTCTTTCTTTACTATACTGTTTCTGGTTTGTGCTTGAACATTACACTTGTCTCATTTCATCCATGTGACTTCCCTCGTTTTGTTAAGAACTTACATGAATCATGTGAATAACTTACTACATGCTTTACACGAACTTGACTCTAGCAATGAATACGTAATGATGCGATCTTGACATGAACTCGACTTGAAACTTGAATTGATCTTGCAACCCTAGCATATCATGCTTGTTCATCTCAGTATACTATTTTTCATACCTGCTGTAACACCCCACACCCCAGTACAGATGGTATTGTCCGCTCTGGCCGAAACCGCACGGTTTTATTTTCTGAATTCATATAAGTTGAAAAATCGACAGTTTTCCGGTCTTTCTTTACTATACTGTTTCTGGTTTGTGCTTGAACATTACACTTGTCTCATTTCATGCCATGTGACTTCCCTCGTTTTATTAAGAACTTACATGAATCATGTGAATAACTTACTACATGCTTTACACGAACTTGACTTTAGCAATGAATACGTAATGATGCGATCTTGACATGAACTCGAGTTGAAACTTGAATTGATCTTGCAACCCTAGCATATCATGCTTGTTCATCTCAGTATACTATTTTTCATACCTGCTGCAACACCCCACACCCCAGTACAGATGGTATTGTCCGCTGTGGCCGAAACCGCACGGTTTTGTCCTTTAGAGCGAACCGGACCCGACCAGGGCCCACTTCCCAGAAGGTTACCCATCCCAAGACTTCCCTGGCCCGAGCACGCTTAACTACGGAGTTCTCAATCTCCTTTAGTGCCGATTCACTTAAAAGGCGCATCTGTAATTGAGGGTGGTATCATTACATTTATAATGCAGTTCGGTCCTCTTTCGGAATGCGTTCCGAAAATTCCCCATTGTTGAACAGTGGGTCCCATGGATTCAGGAGATGGCCCCTACCCCCTTTGGCATGACAATTGGCATGGCACTTTATTCCGTGTGCACTTTGTTCCGTGAACAAGAATCGGGTCCCAACATTCTCCCCACTTTTGAATAATGGTCCGTCCTTGAACCACAGACCTACTACTGAGGGACCTACATCGGCCACCATAAATACCATGCCACACCCCAGTACAGATGGTATTGTCCACTCTGACCGAAACCGCACGGTTTTGTCCTTTAGAGCAAACCGGACCCGACCAGGGGTCACTTCCCAGAAGGTCACCCATCCCAAGACTTCCCTGCCCCAAGCACGCATAACTACGGAGTTCTCAAGCTCCTTTAGTACCGATTCACTTAAAAGGCGCCTCTTTAATTGAGGGTGGTATCATTACATTTATAATGCAGTTCGATCCTCTTTCGGAATGCGTTCCGAATATTCCCCACGGACTCAAGAGGTGGCCCCTTACGAATTCAAGAGGTGGCCCCCGCCCCCTATGCATGACACTTGGCGTGGCACTTTGTTCCGTGAACAAGAACCAAGTCCCGACATTCTCCCTACCTTTGAACAATGGTTCGTCCTTAAACTACAGACCTACTACTGAGGGACATGCATGGGCCACCATAAATACCATGCCCCATGCCCCAATATCGATGGTATTGTCCGCTCTGGCCGAAACCGCACGGTTTTGTCCTTTCAAGCGAACCGGACCCGATCAATGGCCACCTCCCAAGAGGTCACCCATCCTAAGACTTCCCTGGCCCGAGCACGCTTAACTATAGAGTTCTTAACCTCCTGTAATGCCGATTCACTTAAAAGGCGCCTTTGTATTTGAAGGTGGCATCATTACATTTATAATGCAGTTCGTTCCTCTTTCGGAATGCGTTCCGAAAATTCCCCATTGTTCTACAGTGGGTTCCATGGATCAACAGATTCAAGAAGTGGCCCTGCCCCCTTGGAATGACAATTGGCGTGGCACTTTATTCCGTGAACAAGAACCGGGTCCCGATACCTGCTCATATACTTTTAATTATATCACCTTATTTTATAATCACACCTTTATTGGGAACTTACCGAGCATAAGATCGCTGACGGGCATTCCTTTATTTTATTTCTTCTTTGGTAATATTCGTCAGGTGGTTTAGTGATAGGAGAGATTAAGCCGACAGAGGAGAATTACTTTCAGCTGTTATCGCAAGCAGATTTCTAATAGACCGCCAGTCCTTGTTTCTTTCAGTATGCCTGTTGTTTAGACTTTGCTTAGTTCTATTTTCGTTGTATCTGATTTTCAGACTCGTTGTCAGTTATTTGAATGTTGTGGAATTTGAAATGTAATATAGTTGGATTTTGTTCTCTTGCTTAAATCTTGTTATAATATATATATTGCTTACTATAACGCTTAATGATTGGTGTAATTTACTACACATTTACATATCCATATTTACCTTATTTTGTCTATTTAATACT